>JAGFNQ010000312.1:0-54979 GCA_024364735.1 Boesenbergia rotunda | reverse complement strand
TCACCTTCATCGATGATCACTCACGATTCGGTTATGTGTTCTTGATGAAACACAAATCTGAAGCCTTTGAGAAATTCAAAGAGTTCAGAAATGAAGTAGAGAAACAGCTTGGCAAAAGTATTAAGATACTTCGATCCGATCGAGGTGGTGAATACTTAAGTCAAGAGTTTCAAGATTATCTAAGGGACAATGGGATATTGTCCCAATGGACTCCGCCGTATACACCACAGCATAATGGTGTATCTGAGAGGCGCAACCGAACCTTGATGGACATGGTTAGGTCTATGATGAATCATGCAACTCTTCCAAATCCTTTTGGAGCTATGCACTTAAGACAGCTGTTTACTTGCTAAACAGAGTCCCAACTAAGGTAGTCTCTACTACTCCATATGAGATTTGGAATAGTAAGAAACCTCACTTAACTCACCTTAAGATATGGGGTTGTCCTGCTTATGTGAAGCGGGTTGTATCAGACAAATTGGATGCTAAGTCTGATAAATATCTATTTATTGGATACCCTAAGGAAACGAAGGGTTACCAATTCTATCATCCCTTGGAACAAAAGGTGTTTGTTTCAAGGCATGCTGTATTTCTAGAAAAAGAGTTTCTTTTACAAGAAAACAGTGGGAGTGGGATTGAACTTGATGAAGTTCAAGAAACTCCAATAGACATCTCAGAGACACCTAGTCTAGGCCCACAACCGATAATTCATAGTGATGAGCTATCAGTTGAACCTAAAACTACACCACCTCTTCGTAGGTCTGATAGGACACGCAACATTCCAGAGAGATACGGATTTCTCGTAAGTGAATCGAACGACGTGTTGCTCATTGGCGATGACGAACCTATCAGTTATGAAGATGTTCTGAAAAATTCAGAAAGGGACAGATGGCTTGAGGCCATGAAGTCGGAAATGGATTCTATGTATGAAAATCAAGTATGGGACTTGGTTAACCCACCTGAAGGGATTAAGCCCATAGGGTGCAAGTGGGTTTTCAAGAAGAAAACCGACATGGAAGGTAATGTTGTTACCTTTAAGGCTAGATTAGTGGCAAAAGGATATCGTCAAAAACAAGGAGTTGACTATGACGAAACCTATTCGCCAGTAGCTATGCTTAAATCCATTCGGATGCTCCTAGCCATAGCAGCTCATTATGATTATGAGATATGGCAAATGGATGTGAAAACAGCTTTCCTTAATGGAAACCTACTTGAGGATGTATACATGATACAACCTGAAGGTTTCACATCGGTTGATAAAACCAAGGTATGCAAGCTTCGATGATCCATATATGGACTAAAGCAAGCATCTAGGAGCTGGAACATCCGTTTTGATGAGACAATCAAAGAGTTTGATTTCTCACAAAATCCTGACGAACCTTGTGTGTACAAGAAGGTTAGTGGGAGTGCAGTCGTATTCCTAGTATTATATGTCGATGACATCTTACTTATAGGAAACGATATATCAGTTTTACAGACAGTTAAGATTTGGTTGTCCAAAACTTTCTCCATGAAAGACCTGGGAGAAGCAACCTATATCCTTGGGATTAGAATCTATAGAGATAGATCAAAACGGTTGCTTGGTCTTTCGCAGTCTACATATATAGACCGAGTGCTAAAAAGGTTTAGCATGTCGGAATCCAAGAAAGGTTACCTTCCCATCAGGCATGGGATCAACCTTTCGAAGTCTATGTGTCCGCGCACAGAAGACGAGAGGATTAGCATGAATAAGATTCCCTATGCATCCGCAATAGGATCTATCATGTATGCTATGTTATGTACTAGGCCCGATGTATCGTATGCTCTGAGCGTCACGAGCAGATACCAATCTGATCCAGGAATGGATCATTGGGCGGCTGTTAAGACAATCCTTAAGTACTTAAGAAGAACTAAGGATGTATTTCTAATATATGGAGAAGGAGATTTGATAATGCGTGGGTATACAGATGCCAGTTTCCAGACAGATAAGGATGACTCCAAATCGCAGTCTGGATACGTATTTACTTTGAATGGAGGCGCAGTAAGTTGGAAGAGTTCCAAACAAGACACTGTAGCGGATTCTACCACGGAAGCGGAATATATCGCAGCTTCGGAAGCAGCAAAGGAAGCAGTCTGGATCAAGAAGTTTGTCTCCGAACTTGGCGTGGTTCCAACCATTGATGAAGCAGTGCCGGTATACTGCGACAACAATGGAGCTATTGCACAAGCAAAGGAACCAAGGTCTCATCAGCGATCCAAACACGTGCTTCGACGCTATCATCTGATCAGAGAGATTATAAGTAGGAATGACATACAAATTGAGAGAGTTCCCACTGAAAGGAATATAGCGGATCCTTTAACTAAGGTCTTGCCTCAAAGCAAGTTTGAGGGACATGTTAGAGCCTATGGTATTGGATACCGTAGCGATTGGCATTAGGCCAAGTGGGAGTTTGTTAGTGATATGAGAGAAGTGTCCTAAGGCAATCGCCTTATGATTGTAAACATTTATTTTAATAAATGATAATTCACTATTTGAGTGTACATGTTTGTGTATTTGATTGGGATCTTAAACTCATCTACTGAATGTCCGCAACACAACTCACAGCATAAGAGAATTTGTGATGAGATCACAACTAGTGATTATCTCTAATGTGCAATTGTGAAGTATTGAAATTATCCCTAGTCGATGAATTGATAAAAACGGACACTATCAATTCTGTTGAGACTAGCATGGGTTATTCTCTAATCAGCTGATTCTCACTGGCTGGTGACATTGGGATGTCCGGAGATAAACATGGATGCTAGTTAAGGGAACTAGTTCATTGGAGTGACTAGCTGTGAGACTTCATATGGGAATCTACATGTAGATATGTCAATGAAGATCTTACTGCGGCTTAAGTGCGATGTTCCTTTGACTTGCGGTGTTCAAGTCATCTTGGTCATGGAGACTTATACTTTGACATCTTAAGCAAGCATCTCCAAGGAGGTGTGGACCCAGGATGATCGGGTATAAGCCGAAGTGCCCGAAGATGTTTGAACAGCCTACAAAGGATTCACCACTCCTTGCGAGGAGATGTATACCCAGGCCTATCGTCGGATTGTTACTCAAAGCCTCTGGCCAGAGCATATCATGTTAAGAGTGCGAGTCTCTTAAATACATGAGAGTAATTAGAAATCCAAAGGACGAGGAAGACACTACTTGGGCTAGGTGTGACGTAGTCAGCCTAGTGGGGACTGACACCATAGACCGTGTCCTGAACCAAGTGGGTATAAGGTGGTGAAGGGAATGAGGCACGATTCATTAGAGCTGCTGAAGGGTTTCAGAATAATTTCTTCTGGGGTCAAACCGTTGATCTTTCGATTAATTGGGGATCATGATGTACTACTAGGTGCCACTCATGATCGATCTATAATTAATGGGTTAATTATAGACGGCCAACATAAATCGAAAGCCTATTTAGTCACACGCAATACGAGTAATCCGAGGGATTTAAAACGAGTTGAAAATTGGATTTTCCGATCAAGAGAAACGAGTCGAATCTGAGTTAATCAGAGGCGCAATGGAAGCTAAAAATGGCTAAGTCTTTTGAAGGCTTTTTGGGCGAATTAAATGAGTTTAATTCGCGACCGGTTCGGGTTGGTTTGGCCGGCCAAAGGAGGTGCTAACCCTCCTTGTGGTGGCCGGCCATTAAAGGAGATTAAACCAATTTAATTGGTTTAATTAATAAAATAAATCTAGCGCGGTTTATTTTATAAATTATAGATAAATAAATTTGTATAAAGAAAATTTATATAAATAAATTTGTAGAAATTTATTCTTTTTATGGAAGTTAAAATAATCCATGAATTGGTTTATTTTAATTTTATAAAATCAATTATGAATTGATTTTATCATAATAAGAAAGTTTATAAATTTCTTATAAAAATTTATTCCATAATTTAAAGAGAGAAAAGAATAAGTTTTATTATAAATTGGTTTATAATAAAGACTTGGTTTAAACGGAATAATTAGTTAAGAAAATTTATAGGATAAATTTCTTATAACTAATTCCGTTTAGAGAGAGACTTAGCAAAGAGTTGCTACTATATAAAGGAACCAAAGGCTAGCCCTTTAGATCAATCAATTAATCAAGAGATTAATTAGAGCTCTCCCTCTCTCTCTTTTATTCTCTTCTCTCCTCATCTTCTTCTCCTTCACATTAGGGCCGGCGCCCCATCCTTGTGGATTAGGGCCGGCGCACACAACCATCATCCAAGGGAGTTGGCGTGAGCTTTCAAGGAGAAGGAGAACCCGAACACGAAGAAGAAGAAGCGGATAGCGACTCCTCTCTTCTCGGAATTCGATTCCGTTACTTCGTTGGTTAGTTTTCCTAATTTTTCTCTTGTCCTTCTAGTTGTGCCTTCCGAGAATCTAGTAGTTCTCGTCGGCACAAAACTCGTGACTTTGTGAAGTCATCCCGAAGAGAACTCGGCGTGGACGCGAATAGAGGCGGAGCTTCCAAGGGACGCTACGGTTGGATCTCGTCCCTTACTTCGAGTTACGAGAGGTACTTAGTAAATTTGTTTACTATTCCGCAATGTTTTATTTTATGATTATGTCAACACACCATAAGATTGCATGCTAGATACGAAGTTAAAATAATTTAGGAAATTATTTTATGCAAACTCTTGCGCTGCATGTAAAAATTTTAAATTTTACGAACTCGTATCCTTGTCGACATGCACCCGGTCCCAACACAAAGTTCAGGCATGGGTACCCAAACTTTGCCTGAGCAACCAAGCTGGACCAAACCAGTATTGGATCCCCAAGGATAAGATTCATATCTTGCCTAATCATTACCGTGGCTTTAGTCCAGGGGGAGCCAACTTAAAAACCATTTTTATAGTTAAATAAATTCTTTTTCTTATTGTAAATTGCATGCTTGCTTTTTTATTTATTTACTGCAATTTACCATGCTTAGACCTAGGAATGGTTAGATTAATGACTAAATCGATTAACTGAAATTTGAACAACATAGTATTGGGTGGAGGTGAGATGATAGTACGTTAGGGAAGCCATTTTGGCGGAACTAGCCGAAGCTACCGATCCAAGACCCAAACTAGTTAGACCAAAATCTTTCAAAGAGTAACTTGAAAATGGATTTTCAATAAAAGACTTTGTCGAGGAAAGGGTTGATGATCCAATAAGGCTATGGCCAAAGAATGCCTAGTGCCTCGCCAAGACCTGGAAGCCGATTATTGAAAACCAAATTCACTTTACTATTGTCAGATTTGAATCTAACACAGATTTCAATTAATCTTAGATTCAACCATTGTTTTCAAAAATAATTTTTAAAACATAATTAATTGGTTTTTCAAAATTAAGTTAATTTTTCAAAACTAATCATAGTTTTTCAAAATAAAATCTTTACTTCTATTAAAAACTGTCTCACAAAAACCCATAAGTTAATGTGATTGATAACTATATACCGGGTGAGATAGTTAGGACTTAAGTTAATTCAAAATCTGATTTCTGTAATGTTGGCAAATAAAAACATTGATTTTAGAGTTGAATTGAATTGATTGTTGGTTGGTCATTAGAGTCAAACCAGGTCAAAATAGTCAAACTTGGTCAAACAGTCAAACTGGTCAATAATCAAACAATGGCCAGCTCGGGCACCCGTGACCCCTCGGGCGCCCCCTCACCTTCTCTTCGACCAAGACAGCAAAAGCTGTCAATACCTAGCTAAGCTAGGCGCCTGAGACCTATCGGGCGCCTAGACCTTTATGTTAATTCGAGACAGCAAAAGTTGCCATGCATGGCAGCTGACTCCAGGAACCCGGGTCCTCACGGGCGCTCCCAAGGACAGTGTCAAAACCGAAAAAGCTGTATTTGGCAGTTTACGCCTGACTCCAGGCGCCCGATTCCTCCCGGGCGCCCGACTAACCCCTATATAAAGCCACTGAAACCCCCTTCATTTGCCACCCTAAAACAAACTCTCTTCTCTAACTCTTCTCCTCCCAAGGTGCCTGGAAGTCCCTCTCACGCCCTTAAACGTCCAACTTCGACCATGGCTCCTCGGTATCATTTTTATGCATTTAAAATTAATTTCTTTATTATTATTTCGCTCCTTAAATGCATGCTTCCTATTATGTTAGAAAAAGCCATACTATTCAACCCAACCCCGGGACCGAGCCTAGCCCTGACCCTAGCTTTCCGACCATAGAACTTTTCAATAAGTTCGCTTGAACGACCTATAAACCTATCAAGACAAGCTTCTTAAATAGGCAGTTTTTCACTCAATCCTGTCCAGTAGCTATGGACGTCATCAATTTCTATCAACTTGATCGACTTGTTTTCTGCACTCATCCTATGAATACGACCCTATGTGCAGAATTTTACAACAACCTAGTAAGACAAGATGATCTTAGCTATATCACCATTGTACAAGGAATGCCCTTGACTATCACGCCCTTGTTGTTTAACAGATTCCTTGGACTGCGATCTTCCCAGTCCACTTTCTGCTGTTACCCTCCTAGAGATCCTCCCTTTGCTCCTCCCTACTCTCATATTGATCTGGACACCCTTTATTCATATTTCTATAGAAATGCCTGAGACCATTTGGTGAGTCGGTTTCAATCAGTAGATCTCCGGGTCCAGGACTACGCTCTTTATAGAGTTCTAGTCCGTTGTATTCTTCCCTTGACCACTAGGGATGCCGCGACCATGCGACCATTCCATACCTTCTTGCTATACGCTTTGATCCATCACTTAGACATAGACATTGGACTTCACATATTTCACACCATTCTACATGCATCTAGTGTTACTACTCAGGGTCGGGTACGCACCCCTTATTGCCACATCATCACCTCTCTTCTTCATCATCACGGTCGCGATATTACCGATAGAGAGATGACCACGATGACTGAATTGACGAAATTGGGTATAGAAAATTTTCCCTAGCGGGCATAGAGGTCTCGGTTACCGGGGGTCTATCATGGAGACGACAGAGAGCCGGAGCCCAGATCGATTCCGACGAGGACGTAGAGGTCGACGTCGCAGATCTCACTGCCAAGATTCGGGAGCACATGGACGAGCCCCCACCTCCGATAACTGACGAGAGACTAGCACTACTTCAGACAGAGGTTCACAGCCTCAGGGAGGAAATAGAGGCCAATCACGCAGAGTATATGGAGGCAAATGAGGCCCGTTACACTGAGTATATGAATACCCTCAGAGCCGATCGAGAGACAAACAACACATGATACAATGAAATGATGTCTCTGTTTCAATCATGGCAGCCTGACCCATTTGACCATCCTGGCCCTTCCTCTTAGTTAAGATTGGTATTTTCAGTTGTACTGTTGACTATTTGACTACCCCTACTCAGTAGGGTTGACATGTATTTGACTATGGTTTGACCTTACTGGTCCTACTGACTAAGTGACTCTTATGCATCTATCAGCTTTACTTTCTAATTACTTGTTTGATAAGCTGCAGTACTATTTTAATTAGAAGACAGTTAGGGTTATGTTTGGTAGAATAGGACTGCTCTATTTATGTTTTTTTTTAGAAAAAACTGGTTTATTTCTTATTTAATTTGAAAAATCATTTCTTTATTTTCATAATGTTAAAAACATAGATTTATTTAAAATGATTTTTCTAACTTAGTTTTTTTTTAAAACTTACCCCCTTCAAAACTAGGGCTTTTTCACAAAATAGACTTAGCCTAGGCCCTAACCCTAGAATTGCATGCACTTATAGATCTAGAAGCCAGCATCTCACAAGCACCTTAGGGTACTTTTGATTGATAACCTAGAATGGGTTGAGATGCTTAGGTCTATGCCTTGATTCAAGATGCTTTAAGTCAGTGCATCTACAGTAATTGGGGCACTAAATACCAATTAAACAGTAATCAGGTTAAGTGTCAAGCTTAGAAAATCTAACTTGATCAGATCACTTAACTTGACTAACCCTAGCCAAAGCTGCTATTTATAACAGTCAGTAAGTAGTTAATTGGGTTAGACAGGACCTGAAAGCGAAAATTCAAATTAATTTGGTCCAGTTTGAACTTAGAATTGGTTCAGTACAGCATCTTACTTTGATTACTCATTTTTTTTCTATATTTTTTTTTGATATATGGCAAAGGGGGAGAGATTGGAAAGGAGAGAAAAGAAGGTTTCAAAATTTAATTTTTTCTTCAAAATTAAATCTTTTTTTCCAAAAACTTTTATCTTTTTTTTTGAAAAGTAAAGTTCTTTAAGTACTTATGTTCTTTTTGAAAGTTAATTTTCTAAGTACTTATTCTAAAAATTTTCTAGAAATTTTTTCTAAGTTCTAAATTCAAAATAGTACTTGAAAAATATTTCTAAGTATTTAAACTACTAGAAAAATATTTTTAAGTATTTAAACTGCTTAAAATTTTCTAAGTGTTAAAACTTCAGAATAAGTTTAGAAAATTTTCTAAAGTGCAAAAACTAAGTATTTTGGAAATTATTTTCGAAATTACTTGCTTTCAAAAATTATTCTATGTACTTACTCTAAATCTTTGGTGAAAATTTTTCTAAGTGCAAAGTTCAAAATTCTCCTGAAAATTTTCCAAGTGCCCAACTCAAAATATTTTTTGGAAAATATTTTCTAACTTAAAAACCTTTTCTTAAAAATTTTCAAAGTATTGAAAACCTGAAAAACATTTCACTTTTAGACTTAGAAACTTTTTCAAAAACCCCACGAACTTTTGAAAAACTCAGGGGGAGATTTCTTCCAGGGGAGGAAATTAACTTTGGTACTTTACCTACATATCTGTATGATTAACTTAACTTTTTGAACCGGGTTGCCATAAATCAAAAAGGGGGAGATTGTTGGTGCAGACAACACCTAAGTCAAACTTGGATTTTGATAATGGCAAAGGGTTCA
This sequence comes from Boesenbergia rotunda, assembly GCA_024364735.1. NCBI lineage: Eukaryota > Viridiplantae > Streptophyta > Magnoliopsida > Zingiberales > Zingiberaceae > Boesenbergia > Boesenbergia rotunda. Next base: position 46,101 of record JAGFNQ010000312.1, on the reverse strand, counting down.
GAAGTTAAGATGTTATTGATGTCTAATGTGTTTACTAAGTGTGCAGGAAAGAAGCCCTAGGTACACTAGGCAAAGAAGTCCTGGTCGAGGACTGGGCAAGAAGTCCTGGCAAAGGGCTGGGTAAAGAAGTCCTGGTCAAGGACTGGGCAAGAAGACCTGACCGGAAGTCGGCCAAAGAAGTCCTGGTCGAGGACTGGGCATGAAGTCCTGGCAAAGGGCTGGGCACCGAAGACCTAACCGGAAGTTGGGCACGAAGACTTGGTCAGGTGGATCGGGCAAAAGTCCAATTGGAGGAGCCGGTTGGCAAAAGGTAAACTCTCCTGAGAGGAGTAGGTGAGGATGCGTTCCCCGTCGAGGGAACAGTAGGCGTCAGTTCGACCTAGGGTTCCATTTGGGAGACTTGAAGTCAGAACCAAGACAGCTACGACTGTAAATATTGACTAATATTCTTGCTTTGGTTGTTTTGGAACTAACCTTGGTTGTAGGACTGAAGGAGTGTGTGTCTGCAGCTCAGAATGCCCCAAAGGAAGGGGGTAAGAAACTGGGCTAGGCGCCCAGGAGTTCTCGGGCACCCAAGGTCAAAGCCAAAGAGTAATCGAAGAAAAATCAACCACGAAGCCAGCGGACCAAGTCAAGCTAGGCGCCCAGGAGGTCCCGGGCGCCCCAGTCAGCTCTGGAGGTCGATTCGAAGGGGATAAGCACTGACCGAGTTGCAGATGAAGGTTCTCCGATCTGAAGGCACGTGTCAGGCACCCCCAGCGAATCAGGCGCCCCCAGGAGCACTATAAAAGGGGCTCGACCCCAAGACTTCAAATACAAAACTTTCTAACGCCTCCAAGCTTTTCGTTCAAGCGCTCTGCTCCGGCACACTCCGATCTCGAGATTCCAGCACCGACGATGACCCTCTGCTCCGAAGTACGATCTACATCGGGTGTCGGTAACGAAAAGTGTAACTCTTTTATTTACTGCAATATTCTTGTACCAAAATCTGTAAACCTTTGCACGATTATAGAATTGTCCACAGTAAACGGTCAAGAACCGTTGGCCTTGGAGTAGGAGCTGACCGCGACTTCGAACCAAGTAAAAAACTTGTGTTCTTTGTGTGATTGTTTTGTTTTCCGCTGCATTTAATCTTTCCTTAATCTGAAGAAAAAGTTTTAAACGATATTCACCCGCCTCTATCGTTTCTCTCGATCCAACAAGTTATACCTTTCCGATCACCTTACGGTCTTCTACCTTATGTTCCTCCCTTCGCAGACGTCATGTGGGAGACGATTTACCATGATCCGAGATCACCAAGAGCTCCAATCAACCCTCTTCTCCAACCGGCCAAAACCCTAGCTCCTAGGGTTTGCACCGCCGACCACTCCTTCCCCTCCGTTTGCGCCGCCGTCCACCGGAGCCAGCTCCAAGCCCTCTGGACCAGCAGTACACCTCCAGAGGAAGATGAAGAAGAGTAAGAAGGAAGGAGAAATCCTTCTTCCTTGCCCAAACCAGCCCGCAACCTCTTCTCCCTCAACCTTGCGACGCCGCCGCAACTCTTGGTTGCGCCGCCTGCAGCTGGCCGCCGGCACCTCCTTCTCCCTCCCTAAGCACCACGCAAGGTAGAGGACTCCTCTACCTTGCTTCCGTGAGCCTTAGCCAGAGTTTGGTCGAGGAAGGATGAAGGGCCGAGGAGCTTCTCCTCTTCTTCTATGCGCCGCCGAACCCTAGGAGAGAAGGAGAGGGTTTGGGTGTTGGCTCTTGGATTGATTAGCTCTTGATTTCTTGATCTCATAGCGTATTTATAGGGATAAGGCAGGGACCAAGAGGAGGAGTTGGTTCTTGGCCCGCTAATGGATCCAAACACGATCCATTAATTAAGATCCATTCCACTAAAGGATCTTAATTGAACTTCTTCACCAACCCCAATGTTTTCATATAGGCTCCATATATTACGAGTCATCCATCCCCCCGTGTTTAAGATCTCGCATGCCCGTTAATTAATTAAATTACTGATAATTTAAATTAATTAACTTCTGGATCCTTGATTAGTATCACTCAACCTTATCAACGTGTCAGATCAAATCCACCTGCAGGGTTTAGCACGATGAACCTTTTGAGCTCATCAAGGGGGCATCATCATCCTGACTCACCAGGATACGGATTCCATCAATACTCATCGGCACATCATATTATTAATATTATTTCCCAACTTACCGGGTCTTTCGATCTAACAGAATAGATCTCGCTCATTGGTAAATAAAAGAAATAATAATTGATAATATATGTCTGATATTATTTCGGGATTAAGAGATCATCCTCAATAATATCAACTGAGGTCCTATCCAATTATCTAGTCAGCACAAATCGGATAACCTCGGGTTTCGATTCTGCTCAATGTACTCATAGTACACTAGTGTAGTTTTATGGTCAAGACCAACCACACCTAACTACACTACAACCATCCCAATGGGTTGTCCAATTCCATCTAGGTTGTGAGCCTCTATTTATGCTTAGTAAGGAACTGATAACATGATCTTCCGTGTGACACCACACACCATGTTATCTACAATGCAAAGCAATGGGACTTCATGTATGCACTATTATAAACAAACACCTAGTGTAGTGTAATTCTCTTTTCATAATAAAGATGCTCATATAATAAAAGTCATATCTTTCAGTATACACATCTTACAAGACTTTCCACTGTTGATTATGTCCTCTTTAACATTATCACCAACTACCATCTACCGATCACCTTAAAACCCCTTGCGGAGATCCATCCTTATCATTGCCTGATGCTGTATGGATGCATCGACACTTGGACTTTGACATCATAATGAGCATCTATTGTTCCATCATCTCCTACAGCATAATGCAACTCGCAAGTTCAGAATCGGTCACATGTTTCTGATGGGCCAACAATTGGTCCGGAGTTGCATTTTCTGGAAGATGGTCGAGAAGTTGATTTTCAATGACATAAGCAAGCTTTTCCGCCTTGAGGACTATCCTCAGGTTTTGAAGCCAGTTCATGAAGTTCGGCCCAGTCAGTTTATTGGTGTCCAAAATGGAACGCAAGTTTAGAGAAGACATGATCGAGTGATTATCCTAGAAATACAAATTGAGTTTATGTGAGAAGAATGATTAAAGAATGTATCAACATACATAAATAAAATCCTATTTATTTTTCAAATTGAATAACCCTTTTTATCAATTCGGGAGATCGTAGGAACATCTCCAAATAGGTTGATATCCAACCATAGATAAGAACAACCATGACTGTGGCCATCAAGTTTTTCTTAGCTATGAAGGTAGGTAATTACACCGATTACATATCACATATATGTAACTATCACTTTATGCTATCAACTAATTGAATGTTTGCATAAATCATTGGGTTGTTAACTCATTAATAAGTATGTAACATTATACATAGCACCCAACTGCACCTCTCTTTACATCGACCTTGGCTGTGGCACAACAAATCGATGCTCCAAGCTTAAGACTGACCCATTAATCAAGAAATAGTTTTAATATGGTTGGAGCTCATTCAACCGTTTAGTCAGGCTTGGATGTGTCCAACAACCAAAACTAAGGATTGACCTCCGACTCCAACTATATTATTCATAAACTAATTCCATGGTTTGAACATGTTGAGGTTCAAGTCGGGCATGGATGTGTCCATCAACCCAAACGAGAAACAAAACTCCGGTTCTAACCATATTAATGGAAGGTGTTAGCCTTAATATTTTGTAAGGGGTTTTGAGTCTCATCTTTTCTAAGCACATTCATGACATATGATTATGTCATGACTAACGATTTCCTTAATAAAGTATGTATGTGACTTAATTTATCAAGTCTCATGAATTGAATTAGGAACCGGATTTCCTCATTCTAATTTCATACTTTATTAAAGGAATTGTTTTGGGAAACAATTTCCTAAATTGTCATAATCAATTTTGGAAATAATATGTTTAAGACTTTGATTTCTCTAAATCAAATCTTATTAAATTAAGAGGCAATTCCCTTAATTCAACGACATATTATTTTCATGAAAATCTCAATTAAGAAAACTCTATAGGAAACCATTTTCTTAATTAATTTTGGAGACAACAACATGTAAGAGCATCACCTCTTAAATCATGTTTTATTCATGGATTTAATTAATTACAACAAATCGTTTTCTAAGGGTGGCTCCCCGAGGCTCAGATACCCAAAGAAAAGTAATTTGTCATAAATCCAATTTGGTCCGTTTCGGAAATGCAACCAAATCAAACATGACAATTTTATTCAAAATTGGGAAATTAAATTACAACAACTAACTTTAAATTGGACGGCTCCCCGAGGCTCAATCCAAAATAAAGAATTTTGTTAATAATTTAAAGCCAATTCGAATTTGAAATTGTCAACTAATTATCCATAAATTTGTCTAGACTTTCTCAAAAGAAAGTGCCCAAAATTGCGAGGTTTCATAATAGATTTTCAGAATGGTTGTTAGTTTCTGGTACAAAGAAAACTTACATATTTCCAAAATTGGAAAATTTCTAAAATTAGAAAAATTTCCAAAATTGGAAAGTTTCCAAAGATGGGAAGTTTTCACAATTATTATAAAATTTTAGAAACTAGAAAATTTCAAAAGTTTACGAAATTTCATGAGGATTTCCAAACTTTGAAATTCCTAAATCTAAAATTTATCATAATTGGAAAGTTTCCATAATTGAAAAATTTTCCAAAATTGAGATCATGACAAAGTGTTCCACAAAACAATTATATGATTATGTCGAACACTAACCAGCTCTGATACCACTGTTGGGACCGGGTGCATGTCGACAAGGATACGGGTTCGTAAAATTTTAAATTTTTACGTGCAGCGGAAGAATTAGCATAAAATAATTTCCTAAATTATTTTAACCACGTATCTAGCATGCAACCTTATGGTGTGTGGACATAATCATAAATTAAAACTTTGCGGAAAAGTAAACTAATTTACTAAGTACCTCGCGTAACTCGAAGTAAGGGACGAGATCCAACAGTAGCGTCCCTTGAAAGCTTCGCCTCTATTCGCGTCCACGCCGAGTTCTCTTCGGGATGACTTCGCAAAGTCACGAGTTTTGTGCCGACGAGAACTACTAGATTCTCTAATGGCACAACAAGAAGAACAAGAGAAAAGAATGGAAACTCACCAACAAGAAACGGGTCTAAATTCCGGGAAGAGAGGAGTTGTGATCCGCGTCTTCTTCTTCTTGTCTTGGCTTCTCCTTCTCCTTGATTGCTCACGGCAACCAACCCTAAGGGAAGAAGTGCGCCGGCCCTAGGTGGATGAAGGGGCGTCGGCCCTAGTTGCCTCAAGGGGCGCCGACCCTAGGGTTGAGAAGGGGAAAAGGGAGGAAGAGAATAAGAGAGAGAGAGGGAGAGGATTAACTCTTAATCAACTTAATTGATTGGAATTGAAGGCTAGCCTTTGGTTCCTTTATATAATAACCTCTCCCTTGCTAAGTCTCCTCTTTAACGGAATTAACGGAATTAATTTTCATAAGAAATTTATCTTATAAATTTTCTTATGAATAATTCCGTTATGCCTAGTTTTATTATAACTAACTTTATAATAAAACAAATTATTCTCTTCTTTAATTATGGAATAAATTTTATAAGAAATTTATAAATTGTTCTTTTAATGGAAAAATCAATTCATAATTGATTTTATAAAATTAAAATAAACCGCTCCACGGATTATTTTAATTTCCCAAAAAGAAATAAATTTCTATAAATTTATTTATATAAATTTCTTTATACAAATTTATTTATCCATAATTTATAAAACAAATCGCGCTAGATTTATTTTATTAATTAAACCAATTAAATTGGTTTATTCCCCTTTTAATGGCCGGCCAAACCAAGAGGGTGGACACCCTCTTTGGCCGGCCAAACTAAGCCGATTCCATCGAGAATTAAACTCATTTAATTCGCCCATTAAGCCTTCAAAAGACTTAGCCATTTTAAGTTTCCGTTGCGTCTCTGATTAAGTCAGATTAGACTTATTTCTCTTGATCGGAAAATCTAATTTTCAACTCGTTTTAAATCCCTCGGATTACTCGTAGTGCGTGTGACTAAATAGGCTTTCGATTTATGTTGGCCGTCTATAATCAACTAATTATAGAACGATCATGAGTGGCACCTAGTAGTACATCATGACCCCCAATTAATCGAAAAATCAACGATTTGACCTCAGAAGTAATTCTGAAACCCTTCAGCAGCTCTAATGAATCGTGCCCCATTCCCTTCACCACCTTATACCCACTTGGTTCAGGACATGGTCTGTTTGTGTCAGTCCCCACTAGACTGACTACGTCACACCTAGCCCAAGTAGTGTCTTTCTCGTCCTTTAGATTTCTAATTACTCTCATGTATTTAAGAGACTCGCACTCTAAACATGATATACTCTGGCCAGAGGTTTTGAGTAACAATCCGACGATAGGCCTGGGTATACATCTCCTCGCAAGGAGTGGTGAATCCTTTGTAGGCTGTTCAAACATCTTCGGGCACTTCGGCTTATACCCAATCATCCTGGGTTCACACCTCCTTGGAGATGCTTGCTTAAGATGTTAAAGTATAAGTCTCCATGACCAAGATGAGTTGAACACCGCAAGTCAAAGGAACATCGCACTTAAGCTGCAGTAAGAACTTCATTGACATATCTACATGTAGATTCCCATATGAAGTCTTACAGCTAGTCACTCCAATGAACTAGTTCCCTTAACTAGCATCCATGTTTATCTCCGGACATCCCAATGTCACCAGCCAGTGAGAATCAGCTGATTAGAGAATAACCCATGCTAGTCTCAACAGAATTGATAGTGTCCGTTTTTATCAATTCATCGACTAGGGATAATTTCAATACTTCACAATTGCACATTTAGAGATAATCACTAGTTGTGATCCCATCACAAATTCTCTTATGCTGTGAATTGTATTGCAGACATTCAGTAGATGAGTTTAAGATCTCAATCAAATACACAAACATATATACTCAAATAGTGAATTATCATTTATTAGAAAAAATGTTTACAATCATAAGGCACTTGTGATTACCATCACAAATAGTGAATTGTATTGCCTTAGGACACTTCTCTCATATTACTAACACAGGGGATTAGGTGGAAGGATGGGAGGGGTCTTGGGGAGCTTCCACGGGCGCCACATGTTCAGGTAGCCGCAGATCCAGCTGGATATCATGGTGCGCCCGCTGCAGCTGCTGAGGATGACTACGAGGCGGAGCCGGATCTCAAATGGCAGATTGCCGAGTTCCAGCAGATGATGGACCACAAATTTCATTTTTGGGGGCTCGAGCAGCAGGCGGTCCGGTCTGAGGTTTCTACGATGCATGCTGAGCAGTGGGAGATGTTTGTTGAGATACGCGCATGGATGGCTGGTCATCCACCACTACAGACATTTCCTGGCATTCAACCTTCGAGCAACACGACTTCAGGGAACTTCCTTCCATCTGATGATACTGCATTTGATCCGATGCAGTTTGATGCCCCCCATGATCCCGCTAATCAGAATTGATTTCTGTTGCTGTATTTTGACTTATGACTCCTGTTTGATGACTATCTGTGACTGATGTCATTCTGAGGTGTTTATTTGTTTTGGTGTTTGTTTCCTTCATTGTCATATGATGCATATGAGTGTCTACCTTGCTATAGTTATTTCATATGCTTTTCATATGCCTTTCACTTATCACTCTATGTTTTTCTTGGTTTTGGGAGAGACCCTTGGTTAAGGGGGAGATTTTTAAACTTAATAACCAGTCTACACCCTTTTCGGTATTTGCCAAAGGAGGAGAGAATGGTTATTTAAGTTTAGGGTTTATTATGAATTTAGTTATTGTAGGGGGAGGACTCTGATTCCCTTACTATAATGAATTTGACTTCTAATACCTAAACTTAAATCGGGTTGTCAAATAACAAAAATGGGGAGATTGTTGATGCAGTCTGACCTGATTGTTGTTTTGGTGATGACAACGATTTAAGTTTAGTTGAGTAAGATAAGTTCGGATTAAGACCTGGTGGGGGACTAGGCACGAAATCCTAGTGAGTGAAACTAGGTGAAGGAAACCCCGGTGAGTGAAGATGGGTCCTAGTGAGTGAAACTAGGTGAAGGAAACCCCGGTGAGTGAAGTCGGGTCCTAGTGAGTGAAGCTAGGTGACGGAAACCCTGGTGAGTGAAGCCAAGTCCTAGTGAGTGAAACTAGGTGAAGGAAACCCTGGTGAGTGAAGGAAACCCCGGTGAGTGAAGCCGGGTCCTAGTGAGTGAAGGTAGGTGAAGGAAATCTTGGTGAGTGAAGTTGGGTCCTAGCAAGGAAAGCTAGGTGAAGGAAATCCTAGTGAGTGAAGCTAGGTTGGACTAAGTCCCGGTGAGTGAAGCTAGGCATGAAGTCTTGGTCCGGGGGACTGAGCATCAAGTGTATTGGTCGAAGAGGGCTTGGGAGCTTATTCTCCAGGACCAGACTGAGTCAGAGAAGGCAAGGGAGCATGTTCTCTGGACTCAGGGTTGAAATGATCGGAGCAGGATCGGTCTGCTATCCAATCAGGGAGTTGGCATGAACTCCTTGATAGTAGATCGGTCTGGTGACCGATCCAGGATATCTGATCAGTCTGGTGACCGATCTGAAACAGATTAGAAACATTCTGTGTGGTCATAGAATGTTGGCTGATTGGTCAGTTACGATCATCATAGATCATCAGAACATTCTGTGGAGACTCTAATTGGTCAGTGTGACCGATCAGTTCATGCCTGGACCGATCAGGCTCTAGCTGTTGGGTATGGCTTAGCGGTTTTCCTAAGCGAATACTCGGTCGTTCCGAGAGACCTCTCCATGTCTACGGATTAAAAAATTAATCCGAATGGAGACCCGTTTCCCAACGACCATCACGTGCCGTATCGAACGATCCAAATTACAACTTGGCCAATTACCAAAATCGGCCTTGTAATTTGCTTGACCGTTCGACCGCGGAAAAGGTGACGAGTGGATCGCCGACTTTTGTGTTTATGGTCGGAGTCCAATTATTTAATTATTAACTATGATACAAAATCAAAATAATTAAATAATTAACATAAAATGACGAGACATATAATCATAGCACAAATAAGAACTTAAGGAGCCAAGGAAGAATATACCTTCCGTTTCTTGGGATCTCCCGGCACTAAAACATAAAAACGCAGCGGAAACAAGATCCCTCGAGCGATCCAAGCGAAAGAAAAACTCGTACGAAGTTCATCTATCTAATAGATCTATCTAAAGTGTATACCTTTGGAGCGTGCCCTTTGCTTATCCTGCACGTCCAAGATGCGCTGGATCTTTTGCACGTTCAAGTGTCCGTGCCTCTATTCATATCCACACGGACACAATCTCTCAACTTCGGGAGAACTACCTTAGTTGTGCTAGCAACTTGAGGTAGTTCACAAGACCACCAAGAACCCAAAAGAGGGTTTCGAGCAAGAGGGAGAGGAGGAAGAAGAGAGGAAGGAAAGAAGGGAAAAACACACTTCTCATTCAAAATTACTAGACCCCCTTTTTATATTCATCCCATGAATATGAAGAGTCTTTTGTCTCTTTGACTTCCCTTCATTAAAGCCAATAAAGAGCACATCTTTTCATGTGACTCTTCACCATCTCTTTATCCAATGAAGAAAGACTTTTCTCTTTCCTTCATTAAACACTTTAATGAACTTCCCCTGCTATTCCGACCGGGCCTCTCGGGATTCCGACCAGGTCTCCCGACCAAGTCTCCCGAGCAAGTCCACGAGCTCCCGACCAAGTCTGCCGAGCAAGTCACCGAGCTCCCGACCCAGTCTGTAGAGCTCCCGACCCAGTCTGCCGAGTGCCGAGCTCCCGACCCAGTTTGCTGAGCTCCTAGCCCAGTCTGCCGAGTGCCGAACTCCCGACCCGAGTTCCCGACTCAAGCTCCCGATCAGATCTCCCGAGTTCCCAACTCGGGCTCAGATCTCCCGAGTTCCCAACTCGGGCTCCCGAACTCCCGAAGCATCATGTCCTTAGTGTGTGACCCAATAGGTTCTCGTGACGTTGGCAATGCTCCTAAACGCTTTAGACACATAAGCAATGAGTGACATCTAGCAATGCATCATTGCTACCCAAGTAACAAGAAAAGTCGAGATCCGACTAAATCTCCGTGACTATGAAAATGTATGACCTTGTCCTTCTATCCTTGATATCTAGATTGACCAATGAGGAATAGACCGTGTTATCTTCAATCAATCTTTGTGTTTCTTGATCCCCGAGTAGACTCACTCAAACAAATGAGCTCAATATCTCATATTTACTCATTTGAGCATGACCATGCATTTTAGTAGTCCTACTCGATCAAGGGGCCCACAGATATCACTCCCGTCATATGGGAGGGATAGATCCCATCTACATCACTCACATCCCTCCGCATAATTCATTACATACCCAGTGATCGCCTTTATAGTCCACCCTGTTACGGGTGATGTTTGACGATACAAAAGTACATAACTCCTTATATAGGGAACCGTAGTGACTTCAGGTCTAAGGACTATTCATACCAATAGTCACAAGGGATGCGCGCGACCTCGGACTTGCTAGGCTTGGGGACTATTCATACCATAAGAACGCCTCGGTTTGGGGACTACCGACGATGCTGTCCTTACCCAACTCGACCCAGTCCCGGAGCTGGTTCGCACTGAGAAAGAAAGGGTCCGTCTTATGTTGAAGATGTTGCGGCCCGAAATAGCCCTGAACGTGGCCGGCGGAGTTAACAGGTCGCAGACCACCGAGAAGCTGTTTAGTAGTGCTCTACTCACCGAGCATTACTTGAACAATATCAATCAGCAAAGGAAGGCATTCAATGAGAGAGGTCAGAAACCTCAGGGTACCAACGCTAATGGGAAGGGAAATCAGGGTGGTAAACGGCAGCCAGGGGACGACCCCCAAGGGGGCCCAGCAACTAAACAGTCCAGGTTTCCCCTATGTGCTACATGCGGGAAAATGCATCCCGGGGAATGCCGCAAAGGTACGAACCGGTGTTTCACTTGCGGGGTGGAAGGGCACATAGCCCCTTACTGTCCTACCAAGAACCAGGCACCTCCCCAACAGCTTGTTCCATACCGGGGTGCACCAGCGAAACTACATTATATGCAAGCCGAGCTGGAAGGTACCCCGATGAGCCAAGGGAGATTGGAGGCCCCACCAACTATGGCGGATGCCAGGGTTTTCTCTATTGCTAAGGAGGATGCCGCGAATGCTTCAACGGTTGTCACAGGTCAGATACTTATTTACAGTCAGTACGCTACTGCATTATTTGATACTGGGGCAACACACTCGTTTGTCTCTATGTCCTACACTAAGAAGATAGATAAGTTTCCACAAGTTTTAGACTGCAAGTTCTTGACAACCCTGCCTTCGGGAGAAATAGGGACATCCACTCCCGTGCTGCATGCTGTGCCAGTCGGAATCGCAGGAAGAGAACTCTACTGCGATCTGATAGTACTCGACATGCAGGATTATGATGTTATAATGGGAAGGAACTTTCTGAGCAAATACGACGCTTCTGTCGAGTGCCGTAAACGAAAGGTGATCTTTCAACTTGAGGCAGATTCTATGTTCGAATTTATCGGAGAGCCGAGGAAAAGAACCGGGGAATTTTTATCGACTCTCAAAGCACAGAAGGTGATAGATAAGGGATACACTGGATTCTAGCACATGTGGTTGACGTAAGTCAAACCAAGGACCAGAAGCTAGAAGACGTTAGGGTTGTAGGTAATTATCCAGAGGTATTCCCAAATGAATTACCAGGATTAGCTCCTAATAGAGAAGTGAAATTCGAGATCGAATTGGTTTCTGGTACTAACCCGTTCCCCAAGGCACCTTATCGTATGGCAAGGTCAACGGTTTGAGGAATTCACCTGGGAACGTGAGGACGCGCTGAGACGCCGGTACCCGGAGATATTCTAAGTTCGAGGACGAACTTTCACGAGGTATGGGGGATTGTAACGACCCGAAAAATTCTCTTAATATTTTCTTAAAATATTAAGCATGTTTAAATAATTTTCCAAGGGACCTAGAAATATTAAGGAGAACTTTGGCCTAGAAAACCCATGTTTTCTCATTGAAATTGAGAAAACTAAGTACTAATGAGCTTTAAATGGGCTCCGAAAAGGAGTATTAATTAGGTAAAATTAATATAAATTGGGTAAAATTAATATAAATATAAAAGAATTTTATTTAGGAATATTAGTACAATTATGGGTAATTTTAGAGGGGATTTTCAGAATTTAAGAAAATAAAATAATAAAATAAATGGAATGAAAATAAAAATAAAAATAAATGTGCATGAGCCAAGGATTTAACCTTGGACCTCTTGTAACCACCAAGAATGCTTTAACCAACTCACCTAGCAAGGAATGCTTATGAGTAATTGAAGTGGAGGTTGGTTAAGAGGTAAAAGGAGGTGAAGGGTCATGGAGAGGCTCTTTAATTGCTCATTAATTGCCTCCTTGATGGGTTATAATGAGAGGAGTTTTGGGAGTTACTTATTCTCTCAATCAATAGCATTACCTCTCCTCTTCATTCCCATTCTTGCAGAGCACCAAAGGGAGGAGTCCTTGGGGAAAACTTCACAAGAGGTTTCATCCTCAAGATCTAAAGTTCCTACAAGGTGACAAAGACTAGTTGGGGTTAAGAGATACCAAGTCCTTTTTTTCCTTCTCCTCTTTCAAGGTTCAAAAAATCAAGAAATCTAAGGTAAGACTCCCTCACCTGTGGTATAATAGTTACCTATGATTTCCATGATTTTTGGCATGATATATGGGTTAGTTTTCAGATTTAATGTTGAAGAGAAACAAAATCAAGGTTCCTATGTTCAAAGGTTTCGGCCAGCATGTTTTAAAGGTCCATAATTATTCTAAAAATCATGATAATGTTTTTAATGTTCCCTTATGATGTTTAGAAGTTAGGTGTAATTTTTGGGAATTTTTGGGATACGCTAGAGGCCCCATATGTCTCGGCCAACATGAAAGAAGCAAAACCCAGAACCTTAAGTTCAAGGGTTTTGGCCACCATGTTTTAAATGTCTAAAAATATGTTAAAAATCATGATAATGTTATTTAATGTTCCCTTATGATGTTTAGATATTATGTATAATTTTTAGGAATTTTTAGGATACCCTAGAGGCCCCATATGTCTCGGCCAACATGATAGAAGCAAAACCCAGAACCTTAAGTTCAAGGGTATTGGCCACCATGATTTAAATGTCTAAAAATATGTTAAAAATCATGATAATGTTATTTTATGTTCCCTTATGATTTTTAGACATTACTTATAATTTTTGGGAATTTTTGGGGTACCCTAGAGGCCCCATATGTTTCGGCCAACATGAAAGAAGCAAAACCCAGAACCTTAAGTTTAAGGGTTTCGGCCACCATGATTTAAATGTCTATAAATATGTTAAAAATTATGATAATGTTATTTAATGTTCCCTTATGATGTGTAGAGGTTAAGTATAATTTTTGGAAATTTTTGGAGTACCCTAGAGACCCATATGGTTCGGCCAACCCCAAGGACCCAAGGGTTAAGGGTTGAGTCTTTAACTTCAAGCATATGTTTATGTGTTGCCATGATATAAGGATGATGGATGGTGATTATGTGAATTTTCACATAGCCTTGGGACTCCACAAGTTTCGGCCAATATGGGTTAATAGGGAAAAAGTTAAGATTTATTTCAAGTAAGGGTCCCAATAGCCTTATGGTAAGATGTGATTTATGCTTATGAATGATATGTCATGTTTATGAATGATATGCTATGTTATGAATGATATGCCATGTTTATGAATGATATGCTATGTTATGAATGATATGCCATGGTTATGAATGATATGCCATGTTATGAATGATATGCCATGTTTACGCATGATATGCCATGTTTATGAATGATATGCCATGGTTATGAATGATATGCCATGTATACGAATGTATGCCATGCTCTATGAATGATGTGTACAAACACCATGTCTAAGAATGAAAATGATGAATGGCAAGTATGATGAATGAAAGATGATGCTTATGCCTTTAAGGCATAAATATGCTAACGGCACGGTCGATGGTCGACGGTACGACGGTCGAGAGGACCGGTAAATGGGCCGGTAGACGGGCCGAGCCGTAACAAGTTATGCTATGTTAAGTATGCTATGAATGAATGATGATGAATGACAAGTATGATGAATGAAAGATGATGCTTATGTCTTTAAGGCATAAATATGCTAAACGACACGGTCGATGGTTGACGGTACGACGGTCGAGAGGACCGGTAAATGGGCCGGTAGACGGGCCGAGCCGTAACAAGTTATGATATGATAAGTATGCTATGAATGTCTTATGAATGATGAAGCATGAAAAGTATTTTACTTTATGTATGGGCTTGTACCGGACCGAAGTATGGGTCCAAGGGATGGGTACCTTAAGAACGTCCCGGTTTTGGACTACCGAAGCTGTCCGCGGTTCTGGCCCTACCGGAGCTGGGCAACAGGGATGGGCACCTTAAGAACGCCTCGGTTTGGGGACTACCGACGATGCTGTCCTTACCCTAGTAGGTTGGGGCTCGCGACCTCGGACTTGCTAGGGATGCGCGCTATGATGTATGTATGTGGTACAAGCCGGGGACCCCAAATGATGTTATGATGATTATGTTTAAGAAATGAAAAGTATGATTTTAAACTAAGCATCCATATATGTATATGCATTCCACTCATGCCTCCATTCATGTTATGCATTATGCTATGATGATAAGATTTTATGCTTACGTTTCATGTTAAGAAATATGCATGAGAACAAATGATCTATGCCATGATTATGTTAGGAAGATGTTCATATGCTATGATAGGTATTATGCCATTCTACTATGTTTATGATTTATGCCATGAAAGATGCCATGCTACTATGTTTAATGCCATGCTACTATGTTTATGATTTATGCCATGAATTATGCCATGCTACTATGTTTATGATTTATGCCATGAATTATGTCATGCTTAGAATGTCTACTATGTTTATGATTTATGCCATGAATTATGCCATGCTTAGAATGTCTACTATGTTTATGAGTTATGCCATAAATTATGCCATGCTTAGAATGTCTACTATGTTTATGTTCATGCCATGCTATGTATATGATAAGTGATGTAAGATGTTATGTTCCAAGTAGAGTACCAAGTATGTTAATGTTTTATGTGCTCATTATGAGATGATGAATGATGAATGGTTTTGTGAGTAGGAAAGAGTCTTACTAAGCCTGTGTGCTTATAGTCTTATTTCCTTATACCGTAGATCATTCAAGGGGACAATGAAGGAAGCAGCAGGAGGGCAAGAACGCATGTGTGTAGTAGTGACTTGGCCCAGGAAACTTTATGTTTACGGTTTATGCTAGAACTTCACCTTGGTTACTTATATGTCTGAATAATGACCTGTGGAACCTTATGATATGATGTTACGTATGACATGATATGATATGATGCTTAAGTTCAAAGTTAATATGCTAAGGTTCCTATGTCATTAAGTTAAGAATGATAACAGGGCATGTATAAGTTAAAGTTATTCCGCTGCCTTATGATGTCTACATGCCCTAAGAATGTTAACGTAACGCCGCTTACGAAAAAAAAAAGCGGGCGTTACAGGTTGGTATCAGAGCAGTAACCATCTCACTTCACACACATCAAGCCCTTTTCCTGCCGCTTCCAAGTAAGTACCTCTTTACATATCTTATAGTAAGATGTTTTATGATTTAGGATATGCAAGTATGAATGATAGTTATGATGAAAGGTACCTTAAGATATGTAATGATGAATGATATTTTTATCTTCTTTTAGGAATTAGATGCTTAGAATAAAATAGGGGTAGAAAAGAACTGATATTGATCATACTTGTCTTCGGTGAAGAAAAACATGGCTAGAAGACAGAGTAACCGACTTAACGAGACAGCCCCACCGCCAGATCTGGTGCAAATGGTAACCCAACTTCAGCGCCAAGTCACGAGCAGCAGCAGACTATTAACACCTTGATGAACCAACAGGAAAATTCTACTACTCCACCAGTGAACCAGACTGCTATACCTGTGGCACCTACGGTTACGCACACTCCTCCGCCGGGCTCGACCACTGTGGCACGACAGGAGGCTTACTTGATCCAATGGTTAAGGCTGAAACCGGAAAATTTTTCTGGTGCTGGCGAACCTTGGGACGCCCAGGCATGGTTCAAGACGATGGAAAGTACCATGGAACTGCTGGACTGGTCTGAGTATGAGAAGATCAAGTGTGCGTCATTCTGCCTGACTGGGGATGCCAGAATGTGGTGGGAAAGGGTCAAGGCCAAGAGACCGGTGGACCAGATGGCGTGGTCCGATTTCGAATCAGAGTTCTTTGAAGAATTCTTCAATATGCGTGTCACAAACAGACACTACGACGAGTTCACGGAATTCCGACAGGGCAACCTCTCGGTCAATGAAGCAGTGAAGAAGATTAATCGCCTGGCTCGTCTATGCCCGGAGCTGGTCCGCACTGAGAAAGAAAGGGTCCGTCTTATGTTGAAGATGTTGCGGCCTGAAATAGCCCTGAACGTGGCCGGCGGAGTTAACAGGTCGCAGACCACCGAGGAGCTGTTTAGTAGTGCTCTACTCACCGAGCATTACTTGAACAATATCAATCAGCAAAGGAAGGCATTCAATGAGAGAGGTCAGAAACCTCAGGGTACCAACGCTAATGGGAAGGGAAATCAGGGTGGTAAACGGCAGCCAGGGGACGACCCCCAAGGGGGCCCAGCAACTAAACAGTCCAGGTTTCCCCTATGTGCTACATGCGGGAAAATACATCCCGGGGAATGCCGCAAAGGTACGAACCGGTGTTTCACTTGCGGGGTGGAAGGGCACATAGCCCCTTACTGTCCTACCAAGAACCAGGCACCTCCCCAACAGCTTGTTCCATACCGGGGTGCACCAGCGAAACTACATTATATGCAAGCCGAGCTGGAAGGTACCCCGATGAGCCAAGGGAGATTGGAGGCCCCACCAACTATGGCGGATGCCAGGGTTTTCGGTATTGCTAAGGAGGATGCCGCGAATGCTTCAACGGTTGTCACAGGTCAGATACTTATTTACAGTCAGTACGCTACTGCATTATTTGATACTGGGGCAACACACTCGTTCGTCTCTATGTCCTACACTAAGAAGATAGATAAGTCTCCACAAGTTTTAGACTGCAAGTTCTTGACAACCCTGCCTTCGGGAGAAATAGGGACATCCACTCCCGTGCTGCGTGCTGTGCCAGTCGGAATCGCAGGAAGAGAACTCTACTGCGATCTGATAGTACTCGACATGCAGGATTATGATGTTATAATGGGAAGGAACTTTCTGAGCAAATACGACGCTTCTGTCGAGTGCCGTAAACGAAAGGTGATCTTTCAACTTGAGGCAGATTCTATGTTCGAATTTATCGGAGAGCCGAGGAAAAGAACCGGGAGAATTTTTATCGACTCTCAAAGCACAGAAGGTGATAGATAAGGGATACACTGGATTCTAGCACATGTGGTTGACGTAAGTCAAACCAAGGACCAGAAGCTAGAAGACGTTAGGGTTGTAGGTAATTATCCAGAGGTATTCCCAAATGAATTACCAGGATTAGCTCCTAATAGAGAAGTGGAATTCGAGATCGAATTGGTTTCTGATACTAACCCGTTCCCCAAGGCACCTTATCGTATGGCAAGGTCAACGGTTTGAGGAATTCACCTGGGAACGTGAGGACGCGCTGAGACGCCGGTACCCGGAGATATTCTAAGTTCGAGGACGAACTTTCACGAGGTATGGGGGATTGTAACGACCCGGAAAATTCTCTTAATATTTTCTTAAATATTAAGCATATTTAAATAATTTTCCAAGGGACCTAGAAATATTAAGGAGAACTTTGGCCTAGAAAACCTATGTTTTCTCATTGAAATTGAGGAAAACTAAGTACTAATGAGCTTTAAATGGGCTCCGAAAAGGGGTATTAATTAGGTAAAATTAATATAAAATTGGGTAAAATTAATATAAATATAAAAGAATTTTATTTAGGAATATTAGTACAATTATGGGTAATTTTAGGGGGATTTTCGGAATTTAAGAAAATAAAATAATAAAATAAATGGAATGAAAATAAAAATAAAAATAAATGTGCATGAGCCAAGGATTTAACCTTGGACCTCTTGTAACCACCAGAATGCTTTAACCAACTCACCTAGCAAGGAATGCTTATGAGTAATTGAAGTGGAGGTTAGTTAAGAGGTAAAAGGAGGTGAAGGGTCATGGAGAGGCTCTTTAATTGCTCATTAATTGCCTCCTTGATGGGTTATAATGAGAGGAGTTTTGGGAGTTACTTATTCTCTCAATCAATAGCATTACCTCTCCTCTTCATTCCCATTCTTGCAGAGCACCAAAGGGAGGAGTCCTTGGGGAAAACTTCACAAGAGGTTTCATCCCTCAAGATCTAAAGTTCCTACAAGGTGACAAAGACTAGTTGGGGTTAAGAGATACCAAGTCCTTTTTTTCCTTCTCCTCTTTCAAGGTTCGAAAATCAAGAAATCTAAGGTAAGACTCCCTCACCTGTGGTATAATAGTTACCTATGATTTCCATGATTTTTGGCATGATATATGGTTAGTTTTCGATTTAATGTTTGAAGAGAAACAAAATCAAGGTTCTATGTTCAAAGGTTACGGCCAGCATGTTTTAAAGGTCCATAATTATGCTAAAAATCATGATAATGTTGTTAGTGTTCCCTTATGATGTTTAGAAGTTAAGTGTAATTTTTGGGAATTTTTGGGATACCCTAGAGGCCCCATATGTCTCGGCCAACATGAAAGAAGCAAAACCCAGAACCTTAAGTTCAAGGGTTTCGGCNCTAAGTTTAAGGGTTTCGGCACCATGATTTACAGGTCTATAATTATGCTAAAAATCATGATAATGTTATTTAATTTCCCTTATGATGTTAGAGGTTAAGTATAATTTTTGGGAATTTTTGGAGTACCCTAGGACACCCTAGGGTTTCGGCCAACATGAAAGAAACAAAACTAAGAACCCTAAGTTTAAGGGTTTCGGTCACCATGATTTAAAGGTCTATAATTAAGCCAAAAATCTTGATAATGTTAATTTATGTTCCCTTATGATGTGTGGAGGTTATGTATAAATTCTGGGAATTTTTGGATTACCCTAGAGACCCCATATGTTTCGGCCAACCTCAAGGGCCCAAGGGTTAGGGTTGAGCCTTTAACTTCAAGTATATGTTTATGTGTTTCCATGATAAGTATGATAAGTATATGTTCAGGATATGAATGATGCATGATAAGAATGATAGGGTTATGATCACGATAAAAATGATGCTATGATATGTTAGGTTCATGATATGAATGATGCCATGTTAAGTATGTTATGTTTATGTTTAAGAATGAGGATGATGCCATGTTTAAGAATGAAAATGATGCCATGTTAAGTATGTTATGTTTATGTTTAAGAAGAAATGATGCCATGTTTAAGATGAAATGATGCCATGTTAAGAATGAAAATGATGCCATGTCTAAAAAAAATGAAAGTGAAGAATGAAGTTAAGGTTCATGCCTTTAAGGCATAATGATGATGTTAAGTATGATGAATGAATGAATATGCTATGAATGATGATGAATGAAAGATGATGCTTATGTCTTTAAGGCATAAATATGCTAAGACGGCACGGTCGATGGTCGACGGTACGACGGTCGTGAGGACCGGTAAATGGGCCGGTAGACGGGCCGAGCCGTAACAAGTTATGCTATGTTAAAGATGCCATGAATGCCATATGAATGATGAAGCATGAAAAGTATTTTACTTTATGTATGGGCTTGTACCGGACCGAAGTATGGGTCCAAGGGATGGGCACCTTAAGAACGCCCCGGTTTTGGACTACCGTAGCTGTCCACGGTTCTGGCACTACCGGAGCTGTGCAACAGGGATGGGCACCTTAAGAACGCCTCGGTTCGGGGACTACCGACTATGCTGTCCTTACCCTAGTAGGTTGGGGCTCGCGACCTCGGACTTGCTAGGGATGCGCGCAATGATGTATGTATGTGGTACAAGCCGGGGACCCCAAATGATGTTATGATGATTATGTTTAAGCAATGAAAAGTATGTTTTAAAAGTTAAGCATCCTTATGTATATGCATTCCACTCATGCATCCATTCATGTTATGCATTATGCTATGTTGATAAGATTTTATGCTTACGTTTCATGTTAAGAAGTATGCATGAGAATGAATGAATTATGCATGCTTAGAATGTTCACTATGTTTATGATTTATGCCATGAATTATGTCATGCTTAGAATGTTCACTATGTTTATGATTTATGCCATGAATTATGCCATGCTTAGAATGTTCACTATGTTTACGATATGCCATGAATTATGTCATGCTTAGAATGTTCACTATGTTTATGATTATGCCATGAATTATGCCATGCTTAGAATGTCACTATGTTTACGATATGCCATGAATTATGCCATGCTTAGAATGTTCACTATGTTTATGAATTGTGCCATGAGAATGAATGAATTATGCCATGCTTAGAATGTCTATGATGTTTATGTTTATGCCATGTATCATGCCATGCTTAGAATGTTACTATGTTTATGTTCATGCCATGCTATGTATACGATAAGTGATGCAAGATGTTATGTTCTAAGTAGAGCACCAAGTATGTTAATGTTTTATGTGCTCATTATGAGATGATGAATGATGGATGGTTTTGTGAGTAGGAAAGAGTCTTACTAAGCCTGTGTGCTTATAGTCTTATTTCCTTATACCGCAGATCATTCAAGGGGATAATGAAGGAAGCAGCAGGAGGGCAAGAACGCATGTGTGACGTAGTGACTTGGCCCAGGAACTATATGTTTACTTATGTGTTTGAATAATGACTTATGGAACCTTATGATATGATGTTATGTGAGACATGATAGGATGCTTAAGTTCAAAGTTAATATGCTAAGGTTCCCATGTCAATAAGTTAAGAATGGTAACAGGGCATGTATAAGTTAAGTTATTCCGCTGCCTTATGATGTCTACATGCCCTAAGCATGTTAACGTAACGCCGCTTAGGAAAAAAAAAAGCGGGCGTTACAGGTTGGTATCAGAGCAGTAACCATCTCACTACACACACATCAAGCCCTCTTCCTGCCGCTTCCAAGTAAGTACCTCTTTACAAATCTTATAGTAAGATGTTTTATGATTTAGGATATGCAAGTATGAACGATAGTTATGATTAGGATATGCAAGTATGAACGATATGCAAGTATGAACGATAGTTATGATGAAAGGTACCTTAAGATATGTAACGATGAACGATATTTTTATCTTCTTTTAGGAATTAGATGCTTAGAATAAAATAGGGGTAGAAAAGAACTGATATTGATCATACTTGTCTTCGGTGAAGAAAAACATGGCTAGAAGACAGAGTAACCGACTTAACGAGGCAGCCCCACCGCCTGATCTGGTGCAAATGGTAACCCAACTTCAGCGCCAAGTCACCGAGCAGCAGCAGACTATTAACACCTTGATGAACCAACAGGAAAATTCTACTACTCCACCAGTGAACCAGACTGCTATACCTGTGGCACCTACGGTTACGCACACTCCTCCGCCGGGCTCGACCACTGTGGCACGACAGGAGGCTTACTTGATCCAATGGTTAAGGCTGAAACCGGAAAATTTTTCCGGTGCTGGCGAACCTTGGGACGCCCAGGCATGGTTCAAGACGATGGAAAGTACCCTGGAGCTGCTGGACTGGCCTGAGTATGAGAAGATCAAGTGTGCGTCATTCTGCCTGACTGGGGATGCTAGAATGTGGTGGGAAAGGGTCAAGGCCAAGAGACCGGTGGACCAGATGGCGTGGTCCGATTTCGAATCAGAGTTCTTTGAAGAATTCTTCAATATGCGTGTCACAAACAGACACTACGACGAGTTCACGGAATTCCGACAGGGCAACCTCTCGGTCAATGAAGCCGTGAAGAAGTTTAATCGCCTGGCTCGTCTATGCCCGGAGCTGGTCCGCACTGAGAAAGAAAGGGTCCGTCTTATGTTGAAGATGTTGCGGCCCGAAATAGCCCTGAACGTGGCCGGCGGAGTTAACAGGCCGCAGACCACCGAGGAGCTGTTTAGTAGTGCTCTACTCACCGAGCATTACTTGAACAATATCAATCAGCAAAGGAAGGCATTCAATGAGAGAGGTCAGAAACCTCAGGGTACCAACGCTAATGGGAAGGGAAATCAGGGTGGTAAACGGCAGCCAGGGGACGACCCCCAAGGGGGCCCAGCAAATAAACAGTCCAGGTTTCCCCTATGTGCTACATGCGGGAAAATGCATCCCGGGGAATGCCGCAAAGGTACGAACCGGTGTTTCACTTGCGGGGTGGAAGGGCACATAGCCCCTTACTGTCCTACCAAGAACCAGGCACCTCCCCAACAGCTTGTTCCGTACCGGGGTGCACCAGCGAAACTACATTATATGCAAGCCGAACTGGAAGGTACCCCGATGAGCCAAGGGAGATTGGAGGCCCCACCAACTATGGCGGATGCCAGGGTTTTCTCTATTGCTAAGGAGGATGCCGCGAATGCTGCAACGGTTGTCACAGGTCAGATACTTATTTACAGTCAGTACGCTACTGCATTATTTGATACTGGGGCAACACACTCGTTCGTCTCTATGTCCTACACTAAGAAGATAGATAAGTCTCCACAAGTTTTAGACTGCAAGTTCTTGACAACCCTGCCTTCGGGAGAAATAGGGACATCCACTCCCGTGCTGCGTGCTGTGCCAGTCGGAATCGCAGGAAGAGAACTCTACTGCGATCTGATAGTACTCGACATGCAGGATTATGATGTTATAATGGGAAGGAACTTTCTGAGCAAATACGACGCTTCTGTCGAGTGCCGTAAACGAAAGGTGATCTTTCAACTTGAGGCAGATTCTATGTTCGAATTTATCGGAGAGCCGAGGAAAAGAACCGGGGAATTTTTATCGACTCTCAAAGCACAGAAGGTGATAGATAAGGGATACACTGGATTCTAGCACATGTGGTTGACGTAAGTCAAACCAAGGACCAGAAGCTAGAAGACGTTAGGGTTGTAGGTAATTATCCAGAGGTATTCCCAAATGAATTACCAGGATTAGCTCCTAATAGAGAAGTGGAATTCGAGATCGAATTGGTTTCTGGTACTAACCCGTTCCCCAAGGCACCTTACCGTATGGCAAGGTCAACGGTTTGAGGAATTCACCTGGGAACGTGAGGACGCGCTGAGACGCAGGTACCCGGAGATATTCTAAGTTCGAGGACGAACTTTCACGAGGTATGGGGGATTGTAACGACCCGGAAAATTCTCTTAATATTTTCTTAAAATATTAAGCATGTCTAAATAATTTTCCAAGGGACCTAGAAATATTAAGGAGAACTTTGGCCTAGAAAATCCATGTTTTCTCATTTAAATTGAGAAAACTAAGTACCAATGAGCTTTAAATGAGCTCCAAAAATGGGTATTAATTAGGTAAAAATTAATATAAATTAGGTAAAATTAATATAAATATAAAAGAATTTTATTTAGGAATATTGGCATAATTATGGGTGATTTTAGGGGGATTTTCGGAATTCAAAAAAATAAAAATAATAAAATAAATGAAATAAAAATAAAATAAAAATAAAGGTGCATGAGCCAAGGATTGAACTTTGGACCTCTTGTACAACCATGTATGCACTAACCAACTCACCTAGCAAGGTATTGTTAGGAGGGAATGAAGTGGATATTGGTTAAGGCATAGAAGAAGATGAAGAGTCATGGAGAGACTCTTCATTTGCCTCCTTAATGGGCTATTAAAGGGGGGTTTTGGGAGTTACCTCTTCTTCCCATCACTTGCATTTCGAAACCTCTCCCTTCCCTCATCCTAGCCGAATACCCAAGGAGGGGTTCTCCCTTGGAAAAGCTCCACAAGAGGTCTTATCTCCAAGATCTAAGAGTTTTCCCAAGGATACAAGGACAAGGAGGCAAGGATCCAAAGCTTTTACAATCTTCTTCTTCTTCCAAGGTTCGAAAAATCAAGAAACTCAAGGTAAGACTCCCTCACCTGTGGTATAATAGTTCCCTATGATTTTTAGTATGATATATAGTGGTTGGTTTTCGAATTGGATGTTGAAAGGAAAGAAAACCGAGACCCTCATGTTTAAGGGTTTCGGCCACCATGATTTACAGGTCTATAATTATGATAAAAATTATGATAATGTTATTTAATATTCCCTTATGATGTGTAGAGGTTAAGTATAATTTTTGGGAATTTTTGGAGTACCCTAGGACACCCTAGGGTTTCGGCCAACATGAAAGAAACAAAACTAAGAACCCTCATGTTTAAGGGTTTCGGCCACCATGATTTACAGGTCTATAATTATGATAAAAATCATGATAATGTTATTTAATGTTCCCTTATGATGTGTAGAGGTTAAGTATAATTTTTGGGAATTTTTGGAGTACCCTAGGACACCCTAGGGTTTCGGCCAACATGAAAGAAACAAAACTAAGAACCCTAAGTTTAAGGGTTTCGGCCACCATGATTTACAGGTCTATAATTATGATAAAAATCATGATAATGTTATTTAATGTTCCCTTATGATGTTTAGAGGTTAAGTATAATTTTTGGGAATTTTTGGAGTACCCTAGGACACCCTAGGGTTTCGGCCAACATGAAAGAAACAAAACTAAGAACCCTAAGTTTAAGGGTTTCGGCCACCATGATTTACAGGTCTATAATTATGATAAAAATCATGATAATGTTATTTAATGTTCCCTTATGATGTTTATAGGTTAAGTATAATTTTTGGGAATTTTTGGAGTACCCTAGGACACCCTAGGGTTTCGGCCAACATGAAAGAAACAAAACTAAGAACCCTAAGTTTAAGGGTTTCGGTCACCATGATTTAAAGGTCTATAATTAAGCCAAAAATCTTGATAATGTTAATTTATGTTCCCTTATGATGTGTGGAGGTTAAGTATAAATTTTGGGAATTTTTGGATTACCCTAGAGACCCCATATGTTTCGGCCAACCTCAAGGGCCCAAGGGTTAGGGTTGAGCCTTTAACTTCAAGTATATGTTTATGTGTTTCCCTGATAAGTATGATAAGTATATGTTCAGGATATGAATGATGCCATGATAAGAATGATAGGGTTATGATCACGATAAAAATGATGCTATGATATGTTAGGTTCATGATATGAATGATGCCATGTTAAGTATGTTATGTTTATGTTTAAGAATGAGGATGATGCCATGTTTAAGAATGAAAATGATGCCATGTTAAGTATGTTATGTTTATGTTTAAGAATGAAAATGATGCCATGTTTAAGAATGAAAATGATGCCATGTTAAGAATGAAAATGATGCCATGTCTAAAAAAAAATGAAAGTGAAGAATGAAGTTAAGGTTCATGCCTTTAAGGCATAATGATGATGTTAAGTATGATGAATGAATGAATATGCTATGAATGATGATGAATGAAAGATGATGCTTATGTCTTTAAGGCATAAATATGCTAAGACGGCACGGTCGATGGTCGACGGTACGACGGTCGTGAGGACCGGTAAATGGGCCGGTAGACGGGCCGAGCCGTAACAAGTTATGTTATGTTAAAGATGCCATGAATGCCATATGAATGATGAAGCATGAAAAGTATTTTACTTTATGTATGGGCTTGTACCGGACCGAAGTATGGGTCCAAGGGATGGGCACCTTAAGAACGCCCCGGTTTTGGACTACAGTAGCTGTCCACGGTTCTGGCACTACCGGAGCTGTGCAACAGGGATGGGCACCTTAAGAACGCCTCGGTTCGGGGACTACCGACTATGCTGTCCTTACCCTAGTAGGTTGGGGCTCGCGACCTCGGACTTGCTAGGGATGCGCGCAATGATGTATGTATGTGGTACAAGCCGGGGACCCCAAATAATGTTATGATGATTATGTTTAAGCAATGAAAAGTATGTTTTAAAAGTTAAGCATCCTTATGTATATGCATTCCACTCATGCATCCATTCATGTTATGCATTATGCTATGTTGATAAGATTTTATGCTTACGTTTCATGTTAAGAAGTATGCATGAGAATGAATGAATTATGCCATGCTTAGAATGTTCACTATGTTTATGATTTATGCCATGAATTATGTCATGCTTAGAATGTTCACTATGTTTATGATTTATGCCATGAATTATGCCATGCTTAGAATGTTCACTATGTTTACGATATGCCATGAATTATGCCATGCTTAGAATGTTCACTATGTTTATGATTCATGCCATGAATTATGCCATGCTTAGAATGGTCACTATGTTTACGATATGCCATGAATTATGTCATGCTTAGAATGTTCACTATGTTTATGAATTGTGCCATGAGAATGAATGAATTATGCCATGCTTAGAATGTCTATGATGTTTATGTTTATGCCATGTATCATGCCATGCTTAGAATGTTACTATGTTTATGTTCATGCCATGCTATGTATACGATAAATGATGCAAGATGTTATGTTCTAAGTAGAGCACCAAGTATGTTAATGTTTTATGTTCTCATTATGAGATGATGAATGATGGATGGTTTTGTGAGTAGGAAAGAGTCTTACTAAGCCTGTGTGCTTATAGTCTTATTTCCTTATACCGCAGATCATTTAAGGGGATAATGAAGGAAGCAGCAGGAGGGCAAGAACGCATGTGTGACGTAGTGACTTGGCCCAGGAACTATATGTTTACTTATGTGTTTGAATAATGACTTATGGAACCTTATGATATGATGTTATGTGAGACATGATAGGATACTTAAGTTCAAAGTTAATATGCTAAGGTTCCCATGTCAATAAGTTAAGAATGGTAACAGGACATGTATAAGTTAAGTTATTCCGCTGCCTTATAATGTCTACATGCCCTAAGCATGTTAACGTAACGCCGCTTAGGAAAAAAAAAGCGGGCGTTATAGGGTGAATATCGTGAAAATCTTTTCGGATAAGGCTAAGAGAAAATACGCAGCGGAATCAAAACACACAAAGAACACAAGTAGTTTTACTTGGTTCAGAGTCGCGGTCGGCTCCTACTCCAAGGCTCACGGTCCTTGACCGTTTACTGCGGGCAATTCTATATTCACGCAAAGGTTTACAGATTTAATACAAGAATAGTGCAGTAAGTAAATAAATATACTTTTCGTTACCGACGTCCGGTGTGGATCGTACTTCGGAGCAGAGGGTCATCGTCGGCGCTAGAGTCTCGAGATCGGAGTTTGCCGGAGCAGAGCGCTTGAACGAAAAGCTTAGAGGCGTTGGAAAGTTGTGTTCTTGAAGCCTTGGGGCCGAGCCCCTTTTATAGTGCTCCTGGGGGCGCCTAACACGTGCCTTCAGATCGGAGAAACCTCATCCGCAGCTTGGTCAGCGCTTATCCCCTCCGAATCGGCCTCTAGAGCTGACTGGGGCACCCGGGACCTCCTGGGCGCCCAAGTTGACTAGGTCCGCTGGCTTCGTGGCTGATTTTGCTTCGACTCTTTTTGGCTTTGACCTTGGGCGCCCGGGACCTCCCGGGCGCCTAGCCCAGTGTTGTTTCGAAGCTATTCTTGCTTTCTGCTTGTTTGGCTTTGACCTTGGGCGCCCGGGACCTCCCGGGCGCCTAGCCCAGCTGCCTGCCCCTCTCCTTTGGGGCGTTCTGAGCTGCAGAAACACACTCCTTCGGTCCCTGCATCCAAGGTTAGTTCCAAAACAAACAAGGCAAGAATATTAGTCTATCTTTACAGCAGTAGCTGTCTTGATTCTGACTTTGGGTCTCCCAAATGGAACCCTAGGTCGAACCGACGCCTACTGTTCCCTCGACGGGGAACGCGTCCTCACTTACTCCTCTCAGGAGAGTTTATCTTTTGTCAACCGGCTCCTCCGGTTGGACTTTTGCCCGATCCACCTGACGAGGTCTTCGTGCCCAATCCTCGACCAGGACTTCGTGCCCACCTTCCGAGCAGGTCTTCGGTGCCCAGCCCCTTGCCAGGACTTCGTGCCTAGTGTGCCTAGGACTTCTTTCCTGCACACTTAGTAAACACATTAGATAACAGTACCATCTTAACTCTTGAACCCTTTGCCATTATCAAAACCCAGGTTTGACTTAGGTGCTACCTGCACCAACAGATTACACTTGGACTTTTCTCTTTTGTTGTAAATATATCCTTCATACTCACAATGCATATCAAATACAATAATAATTCTAACTTAAACCTTTGCCTAAACATCAAAACCCAAGGTACCTAGATTGCTCCAACAATCTCCCCTTTTTTGATGTTTGGCAACCCGTTTAAGTTAGGGAAACAACAACAAAGCAAATAATAATTCATAAATCATGGAACCTAACCTTAGGCTCCCCCTTTACCTAAACTCCCCCTTGAGTAGGTTTTCCTTGCAAAGGTACTTCTCCCCCTTTGCCAACAAATGCTCCCCCTTCACCTAAGCTCGTCCTTGAGCTTAGATTTCTTGTAAAGGTGTGTTGGTTTCCCACTTAAACCCAATACTTCTCCTCCTTTGTCACACATCAAAAAGAGCTCCAACAATATCTCAATTATTCGATTCTTTAACCTTAAAAGACCATAAATATTGTGTATTAATCCCCCATGAGGTTATACACAAGTCCAACATTATCAAGACACTTTTCGACTTTGCTGAAAACAATTTCAGTCTGTATCAGTCGACTGTGACAGTTACTAGTCGACTGACGTAGTCGAAAACCAATCTCACAGAATTATCAGTCGACTGCCCTATGCATCAGTCGACTGATATCCTAATATCAACTCATTTCTGTATTTTTGACCTAATTTTAGAAATACACCAGAAATTTCACAAGTATCTAAAAATTTGTAAATTTTGTTGAGAGATTTGTGGTACCCATGTCTACTTGAAAAAAATACATTGAAAAATGTATATATCTCGGATCCCAAGATTAACACAAAATCTAAAACTATCTAAATGGTTCAATTGAACCTTAACCTAAAGTCCTAGTTTTGACTTCCTCTTGATATATCTGCCCATACCAAATCACAATTCATCCCTAGTATTGGTTTATATGACATCTACACATCAAAAACTAATTTTCATGCAATATGACCCCAATGTCATATTTTCATGCATGAGACTCAAACCCAATGTGCCAAAACCCAAGGATCGAGACTCAAATTCATCTCCAAACCTTTTGGCACACTCTATGGTCTATCTAGACTTCCAGAAGAAATCCTCCCGAGATCCATTTATCATGAGTCCCAAATTGACTCTTAGAGCTCTCCCTTGAGCTCTTAACCTTAGCCACCTCCCTAGGTGACTCAATAAATACAAGACCACACTAGTGTTCCTTTGGGGATTCTTGGCCTACAAGCTTAACTTATTTAACCTTGGACACCTTGTCCTTGGTTAGGTTTTTCTTTCCCTTAACTTTAAATGACTTATCCTTACCATTTTTGGATTTTCCATCCTTGGCATAGTTATATGCTACCCTAGCATGTTTTCTTTTATTTACCTTAGATGTACCCAATTTGACATTTTTGGGTTTTTGACCACCCAAACACATGTCAAGTCCCCTAGGTCCAATAATGAACCTATCTAGGACTCTCTCCATTTCCTCAAGTCTTGCCTTCAAGACTTGATTTTTCAATTCTAGGGCTCTTACCCTAGTATCAACATGTCTACCTTAAACATTTCTAGACCTACCTAGGCACATGTCTCCCCTTCATGGGATTAATGCCTTACTCATTTACTACCTTCCTCCACTTAGGCATGGTAGTTTGAGTCTTGTTTGGTCTAGTCTTAGATAATGATTTCCTAGGGTTATCTACCTTGTTAACCCTACTTTTATCATTATACCTAAATTCATGATTATGCTTGGGTAAATAATCTACATTATTTTTAACAAGCATATAGGAATTTGAAATTGGATTAAATTTTAAATAAGGGATTACCTTTCCTTTTACCTTTGAAGTTCTCCCTTGACTTGAGCTCCTATTCTTCTCCAATTTCTTCAAATGCCCTAGCTTCTTGAACTCTCCTTTTCTTGGGCATTTTGTGTGGTAGTGCCCCCACTCACCACACATGAAGCAAATTATATGCTTCTTATCCTTAGCTCCATCCCTACAACCCTCATTAGTTTTTAAATAAACTTTACCGGGTTTAGAGTTTACCTTTTTACCTTCTTGAGTGAAGGACACCTACTCTTGTAGTGTCTCATTTCCCCACACTCAAAGCAATTGATGTGGGATTTTCCACTCTTCTTGGTAGTTGAGGTTGAGGGTTGAGTTTCCAAGATCTCCTCCACCTTGGATTGCTCTTCTTCTTCCTCACTTGAGGATGTGGACGATTCCACTTCCTCCTCTTCTTCGGATGTTGAGCTCGATTCAACTTTCGATTGGTCCTTATCCTTCTCTTGGTCCAATGAGCTCTTGTCCTTGGGCTCCTCCACTTCTTATCCTTGTGTAGAATTCTCATAAAGAGCTATCATCTTCCTCCATAGCTCATGAGCATTCTTGTACTCACCTACACGGGACACAATATAAGAAGGTAATAAATTTAAAACAATTCTTGTTACCTCCTTATCCGCCTTCGCTTCCTCATTTTGATCCTTTGTCCAATACTGAGGTTGGAGGCATTTCCCCTTTTTGTCGGTTGGAGCTTCGAACGGAACCTCCAATGCGGATCAATAGTCCCAATCCATTTGGAACCAAGTCTCCAACTACTTCCTCCAATAATCGAAGTTGTTTCGATCATATGGAGATGGGATTCGAGTATCCCATCCTAGTGGACCTTCCGAATCCATCTTCCTCTAGCACCTTTGCTCTTTTGGCGGTTAGTCCAATAAGAGCGATCCCGACTCTGATACCACTTGTTGGGGATCAGTGAGCCGCCTAGAGGGGGTGAATAGCCTATTGCCCCCAATGCTTCGTTTCTTCCTACACGTGTTTGCGTGCGCAAGCGGAACTATAAACTACAAATAACAATACAAATGCTAACACCAAACTTTAACGTGGTTCAAAGATGATACTCCTACTCCACGGCTGTCCGTAAGGTGGACGATCCCTATCCGTCGGTGGATGACTCATCGGAAAGCCTCCGGCTAGCTCGTGTCGCTCCTTGTGGGTGGAGAAACCTCACCACAACACTTGCACACACACCTGAGCTTGGTAGACTACTAATAAGCTTTACCCAAGCCTATTTCGTCAACCTTTACTCAATCAAACCGAGCTCTCTTAAATAGAGCTCGACCCTGAAATAGCCGACCAGTCGACTGGTATTAACACAGGCGACTGGTCCACCCGATCTCGAGCGTTACGACCCAACGTTCAAATTTTAGCCGACACTAGTCGACTGTACAGAGGATCAGTCGAATGATCTTTCTGTCCCTAACACCAGTCATGCAGTAGTCGACTGCCCAAACCCTAAACTTAGGGTTTCAACCCCGAGTACAGTCACTCAACACTCATCCTCGCCTGACCAACCTAGACCTAGCCTTCTAGTCTCCTCCATCAGCCTTGTGTCCTTTGGATGCCTCTCCATCCTTCACGCCTTGCCTTCTAGAGCTTCCTTCTGCCTCGGTCCTTGTTGTCGGATCTTCCTCAATTGCCAAGATTACACTTGGACTTTTCTCCTTTGTTGTACCTATATCTTACATACTCACAATGCATATCAAATACAATAATAATTCTAACATAAACCTTTGCCCAAACATCAACACCTAAGGTACCTAGATTGCTCCAATAAATCTAACTTAAATTCTTTACCCAAACATCAAAATAAATGGTCACATGGACCATAGATTGCCTCAACAATCTCCCCCTTTTTAATGTTTGGTAATACATTTAAGTTAGGGAAAATATATAGCAAATACAAATGCTAATAAATTGAACATGCAATGCAAATGCAACAAATGCATGAAATCCTATCACAATGATCCCCAACACCTAAACTCCCCATGAGTTAGGATTTTTCACCAAGGGCTTTTTAAAACCTATTTAAGCTCCCCCTACACTTGGACTTACCAAAGGTTTTTTAAGAACCTATCACAAGACTCTTCCTTTGCCAATACATGAGAAATAGTTGCTTAAGCTAGGATTGCTTGCAAAGGTACATAAAGTTTTTCCAATTAAACCTTAATTCTCCCTCTTTGTTATGCATCAAAAAGAATTCTAATAATATTCTAATCATTAGATTATTTACCCTCTAATGACAATAAACATTGTGTATTAATCCCTCATAAGATTATACACATTTTTAATTATTAGGATACTTTTCGAATAGCTAAAAATAATTTCAGCATATATCAGTCGACTGAAATAGTTACCAGTCGACTGATCCTTATCGACAAATCTTACAGTAGCTTTCTCACTCTAGAAAGCATTGTTAGCAGTCGACTGATACCCTTCATCAGTCGACTGATCCTGTCAACAGAAGCTTTCTTACTCTAGAAAGCATTGTTACTAGTCGACTGATCCTCTGCACCATTCGACTGATACCCTGATATATCAACCTTCAACATTTCTAAACCCAATTTCAGAAATACATAAGAAATTTCATAAATCTCCAAAAATTCTTAAATTTTGTAGTAAAGCTTATGGTACCCATGTCTACTTGAAAAAAATATATTAAAAAATGTATCTATCACCAATCCCATGATTGACACAAAATTCAAAACTAGCTAAATGGTTCAATTGAACCTTGACCTAAAGTCCTAGTTTTGACTTCCTCGTGATGTATTTGCCTATACTAAATCACAATGCATCCCTAGCATTCGTTTATATGACACTATATATCAAAAATCAATTTTCATGCAATATGAACCTAATGTCATATTTCTTGCATAAAACTCAACCCAAATGTGCTAATCTCTTAAGTTTGAGACTCAAATCCACCTCTAAATCGTTTGACACACTCCATGGTCCATCTAGACTTCCAAGAGATATCTTTCTGAGAACCATTTACCATGAGTCGCAACTTGGCTCTTAGAACTCCCCCCTTGAGCTCTTAGCCTTAGCCACCTCCCTAGGTGACTCTTCCACAATTGCTAGGCCTGATAATTACTATTTTGTCAATCATTTTAGGCTCTCAAATCAATGTTTTGATCCCTTTTATATGCTTAATCTTGTATTTACACTAGGTTCCATGATGTATGCCTATTTTTAGCTTGTGGATTCAATTCTTTCTATATTTGAGATATTGTGGCATTAAAATTTGAACTAATTTTGTAGGCTTTGAATGATCATGGACCTAGATTAGATTGGATCGAGTTTGAGCTAGAATTGGATTCGGATCAAGATGATCAAGCATTGGATTAATATGGGCCGTCCGATCAAGAAACGGGAAGATCTGAGTCATCTGTCAACTTCTGATCAATCTGAGCTCAATATAGAGTTAATCATGACCACAGATCAAGATCTGAAAGTTTGGTCCAAATTAGAAGCCATCCAGCCGTTGGATCAAGCTCAAGTTGAGTCTAAACCGTCCATTCAAGAGGCAGTGAGATCTGAGCCATCCGTTGTAGATCTGATCGATCCCAGCTAAGGAGGAGCAGATCCTGACCATTGATGGAGATCTGGAGAGTTTGATTCAGATCTGAGATGATCCAACCGTCGGATGAGGCCAGAACGATCACAGTCGTCCAATATTCAAATGGGAATTAAGAAAAGGCGGAAACTTCTCGACAGCTGGGGTCGTCGCGATTCTGTACCCCAGTTCATCGTTTTCTTCAATTCTTCTTCTCAGATCTCACGCGGCCACTCCAGATCCAGTTCTCTTCAAGATTTCGAGTCATCAAGATCTAGTCTCCGTGAAATAGCTACAAATCTTGTCGCTGCCAAGCTTTCACCGAGAGCTCTATTTCGCCTGAGTTTATTCCTGCTTGATTGCCGTGTTCATCGATCGGATCCATCAAAACGATCGGAGGGGTTCTCTGAAGGGTACTGAGAGTTTCCGAGCCGAGATCACATCCAGCCAAATCAAGGAGGAAGGAAAGGGGTGGAAGTCTTCAGCTGTGTACCAATCTGCAGCTTAATTGATTGCGGAGTTCGATCTTGCCTATTCTCGAGCTAGGGGGTTCTTAGCTAGATTCTTGTGTGACGGCAAGAAGCAAACCTTGGGTGACGATTCTGATCTAGTGTCAATTACTTGTAGATTTTATTTCTGAACATTAGTTCCTTTTGTTTCAGTTGTATCAGTTCGTTTTCAGCTACTGATCGAGCTGTTCAACCGATCCAGATAGCATTTGATCGGTTAGTGTGACTGATCAGACTTGTATCTGATCGGTCTGTCGACCGATCAGGAAGCCTCAGCTACAATTCAGCCCTGTTTTTAAGCATGTCTTGTTTCAACCTTTACAATTCTGCCGTTTAGTTACAAACTGTTTGCATTCCATTTTGGTTCTTGAATTTTAATCTCATAGTCTTTAGTTGAATTGCTTAGTTCTCAAATAGGATTAAGTTTAGTTTTCGCAATTTCTAGCTAATTTCTGCTTTAGTTTCATCCATTCTGTTTTCGTTTATAATTTCATTTCTTATCGCAAAACAAACCCCCATTTTAATCTGAAAACCCAAAAACCTAAACGACAACTTCGAGCTTGAACTAAACACACTTGACTAGTCCTTGGAAAAATATGACTTGAGACCCCTGTACTACATTTAATTTTGTGAGCTAGGGTTTTCAACTTATAAATATCTAAATTTGAGGCTCATTCGTGACACTCGTTATTGGGCTATCATCAAATTTTTGGCGTCGTTGCCGGGGAACACTAGTTGAGTTTGTTTGATTTTAGCTTGTGTGCTTATTTTCATATTTTGTAATCTATTTCATTTGCTTTATTTTTTCTAGATACATTTGATGCCATTTCTTGTTTGGTTTATGACCAGGACTGCAGGTGGTGATCTTGAGGAGTTTGATCCTGAAATTGAGAGGACTTTCAGAGCAAGGAGAAATCAAGGCAGAGTTTCAGAAGCTATTGAGATTATTTCTACTCAGTCCATTTCTACTCAGTTAAGCAGTCCTATGGCAGAACACCAGAAAACTATGAAGGAGCTTGCAGCACCTGATGATGCATTCCAGTATTCATGTATTGCTTATCCAGAGCTAGCTGGCGATTTTGAGTTGAGATCAGGTCTTATTCATTTACTGCCTAAGTTTCAAGGACAATCTGGAGAAGATCCAAACCAACATTTGCATGAGTTCCATGTAGTATGCTCCACTATGAAGCCTCAAGGGATTTCTGAAGAGGATATCAAGTTGAGGGCATTTCCATTTTCTTTGACTGGAGCAGCTAAGGATTGGTTCTATTATTTGCCTACTGGACATGTTTCAAGTTGGATAGCCATGAAGAAGGCATTTTTAGAAAAGTACTTTCCAGCCTCCAGAACTGCTATTATCAGAAAAAGCATTTGTGGTATTCAGTAAGTAGTGGGAGAGATCCTATATGATTATTGGGAGAGATTCAACAAGCTGTGCTCAAGTTGTCCACAACGCTAGATCAGTGAGCAGCTACTTATTCAGTATTTCTATGAGGGTCTACTTCAGATGGATAGAATTATGATTGATGCTGCAGCTGGAGGAGCTTTAGTGAACAAGACACCAGATCAGGCTAGAGAATTAATTTCAAACATGGTGGAAAATTCACAACAATTTGGAAGTAGAGCTCTTTCCACTAGAGGAGTGAATGAAGTCCAAATGGTTTCTAATGAACAAAAGGAGATCAAGAGTTCTTTAATGGAGCTTACTTCTTTAGTGAAGCAAATTAAATGACATTGAACAATGTGAGCCAAAATCAAAATTTTTTAGTACCTTCACCTACAAATCAAATGATGAGGTTGTGTAGCATTTGTTCAAGTCAAGAACATAACTCGGATTTGTACCCGAATCTTCAACAAGATGAATCACTAGCAGCTTTGACTAGAGGATAATCTCAAGCAAAGAATGACCCTTATTCATCTACTTATCATCCGGGATGGAGGGATCACCCTAACTTGAAGTATGGAAATTCTTTCTATCAACAAAATGCCTCACAACAGCCCCTACAACAATTCCAACCAAATTTTCAATGTTTTCAGCAAGGGAATCATCAATTCTAGCCACATTTCCAGCATTCTCAAGCATTTCAGCAGCCCTATTCGAATTTTCAGCAAAACCAACCTTTGAATCAGCCACAGCAATAATTTCAGCAAAGTTTCCAGAATTTTTAGCAGGGTTTTCATCATAATCAGCAAGGTTTTCAACCATACAATCAAAGTTTTCAGCCTCCACAATTTCAGCCCTCACAACAACAATTTCAACCCCCAAACCAGAATTTTTAGAGCAACAACTTTCAGCAATATCTACCTAATTCCCAGCCTAATTTCCAGCAATATCAACAACAATTTCAACCATTTAATCAGCCCCAACAACCTCAAATTCAAAATTCACAGCAACATCAAGGTTTTCAGCAACATAATCCTTCATTTCAAGGCCAATCGAAGACCCATGCCAATCAAGGAGGTTATGGAGGTTCTAGTGGGGTGAATGCCCAACAACAAAGGCTAGAGTAGATGATGCAACAAATTCTTCAGCAGCAACAAATTTTGCAACAACAACAAGGTCAACAAAAAAATGATTCTACCCTTCAAAACATAGAGAGACACATTGGTCAACTAGCTAGTGGGATGAATCAAATGCAAGCCCAAGGATCAAGTCACTTACCTTCTCAAGCTACTCCTAATCCAAAGGGAAACGTTAGTGCCATCACATTGAGGAGTGGGAAGGTTGCTTCAAGTCTAAACACTTCAAGGGCTGAATTTTCTGAAAACCGATCAACACCTAGTTTTCCAGCTCAAAACAGCCCTGAATTGTCTTCTAAATCAGTTGGTTGTGATCTTAGTTCAAGCCTAACTCATTCTTCAACAGATCTTGTGATTTTGGTGGATGATGAAGGAGAAATCAGTGGCAAAAGTGAGCCTACAGCAGCTACATCTAGTGGAATTCCAGCTCAAGTCTCAACTCCAAAAGTTTCTGCTCAAGTGAAGGAATTAAGGGTCCCTTTGCCTTTTCCACAGCGCAAAACTCAAGCTAAAAAGCACATAGAGGAGGAGAAGGCCAAGGAGTATAATGAGCTTGTTAAACTTTTCAGTAAGGTGGAGATTAATGTGCCTTTGTTGACCATGATCAGACAAATTCCCAAGTATGCTAAATTTCTCAAGGATTTGTGTGTGCATAAGAAGAAGCTGAAAGAGAATGAATTGGTCAGTTTAGGGAAGAATGTCTCAGCCCTTATCCATTCTATACCTCAAAAATATGAAGATCTAGGGGTATTTACTGTGTCTTGTGAGATTGGAAGGACTCTTTTCCGTGATGCCATGTTAGATTTGGGAGTCTCTATTAATGTGATGCCTAGATCAGTTTTTCAGATGCTTGGTATTGGACTCTTACAGCCTACAGGAGTGGTCATTCAGTTAGCAGACAGGAGTCAGACTCACCCAGCTGGAATCATTGAAGATGTACTAGTGAAGGTGAAGGAGCTGATTTTTCCTATAGATTTCTATATCTTGGACATGGAAGGAGACTATCTAGCACATAAATCTCCACTCATTCTTGGAAGATCATTTTTGAAGACTGCAAGGACAAAGATTGATGTATATGCAGGCACACTGTCTATGGAGATAGGAGACACAGTAGTACAGTTCAACATTTTTGATGTTATGAAGCACCCCAGAGAGGATCATTCTGTCATGAGCATGGATGTTCTAGATGAGTTGGTTGATGCAGATTTATTTGCTGAGGGAGCTCCACTTGATATTCCCAGAGGGTATTTTAGCTTAGAGGAGGCTGAGGAGACATTTGCTATAGAGGAAGCTGATTTGGAGGGTGTATCAGATTTACTTACAGCTGGAGAGGATTTTATAGGTGTAGGGGATTGCACTGAGCCCCAAGGATCACCTATTTTGATTGATATTTCAGGAGATTCAGAAGATAGGTGTGAGAGTGTAAGGGATTGCACTGAGCCCCAGGGATCACCCATGCCTACTAAGCAGTCTCAGATTGAGTTAAAGTCATTGCCAGATCATTTGAAGTATGCTTATCTAGGAGAGGAGTAGAATTCACCTGTCATCATCGCCCAGAACTTAGATTCAGAGCAAGAAGACAAATTATTGCAAGTTCTGAGGCAGCACAAAAAAGCCATTGGGTGGACATTGGCTGATATACTTGGTATTAGCCCAGCTATTTGCATGCACAGGATATTTTTGGAGGAGAGTGTCAAACCAGTCAGGCAGCCACAAAGAAGGCTAAACCCACTGATTTTAGATGTTGTGAAGAAAGAGGTGACTAGACTCTTACAGGCATGTATTATCTACCCTATTTCTGACAGTAAGTGGGTTAGCCCTATCCATGTGGTGCCTAAGAAATCAAGAGTTACAGTGGTGGAGAATGAAAGCAATGAGTTAGTACCCACCAAAGTGAAGAATTCATGGAGAGTTTGTATTGACTACAGGAAGCTGAACCAAGTCACGAGGAAAGACCATTATCCCTTGCCTTTTATTGATCAAATGCTAGAGAGATTGGCAGGGAAGTCTCATTATTGCTTCCTAGATGGGTACTCAGGATATTTTCAGATTTGCATAGACCCCCTACCACTATTGATGATGATTTCAGAGATGAGCAGAATAGAGGGAGATGGACCCCCTACCACTATTGAAGATGATTTCAGAGATGAGCATCTTTTATTGGTACATGGTGAGTCACCCTGGTATGCAGATCTAGTTAACTTTTTAGTAGCTCATGTTTTTTCTGCACAATTTACTAAAGCTTAGAAAGATAAATTTAAAAGTGATACTAAATTCTATGTGTGGGATGATCCTTACTTGTGAAAATTTTGTAGTGATCAAATAATTAGAAGATGCATACCTGACCATGAGTTTTATTCAGTTCTTACATTTTGCCATTCATCAGCCTGTGGGGGACATTTTAGACCACAAAGAACTGCTAGGAAAGTTTTGGAGTGTGGATTGTATTGACCTACATTATTTCATGATGCATATCTATTTATTAAAAACTGTGATAGATGTCAGAGAACAGGGAACATAGGAGCTAGAAATGAAATGCCCCAACAAACTATGCTTTTTTGTGAGATTTTTGATGTATGGGGGATAGACTTTATGGGACCTTTTCCTGCATCTTGTGGATATTTGTATATTTTACTTGCTGTTGATTATGTTTCTAAATGGGTGGAGGTCATTCCCTCTAGGACTGATGATTCTTGTGTTGTTGTTAGTTTTGTCAGGTCACATATTTTTTGTAGGTTTGGAATTCCAAGGGTTATCATAAGTGATCAAGGTTCTCATTTTTGCAACAAACACATGAAGGCTCTACTTAGAAAGTATGGGATTGTGCACAAAGTTTCTACTTCCTACCATCCCCAAACTAATGGACAAGCCGAAATATCAAATAGAGAGATCAAAGCAATTTTGGAGAAGACCGTTGGGCCTAATAGGAAAGATTGGAGCAAGAGACTTGATGATGCATTATGGGTCTATCGTACGGCATATAAGACACCAATTGGAATGTCTCCCTACCGGTTAGTTTATGGGAAAGCTTGTCATATACCCGTAGAGATAGAGCATAAAGCTTATTGGGCGGTGAAAGCTTGCAATTTTGATGCTACTAAAGTGGGAGAAGAAAGGAAGCTTCAACTTCAAGAACTTGAGGAGATAAGACTAGAAACATATGAAAACTCAAGAATTTACAAGGAGAAGACTAAGATTTTTCATGATAAACATATAGTGAAGAAAGAGTTCCAAATTGGCGACAAGGTTCTATTGTACAAGTCGAGACTCAAATTGATTAAAGGTAAGTTGAGGCCTAGATGGGAAGGTCCATTTCTTGTTACTAATGTTTATCCTCATGGTGTTGTTGAGATTAAGGATGAGGCTAATAATTTGATTTGGAGAGTTAATGGCAACCGGCTCAAGAAATACTTTGAAGGAGTAAGAAGCTAGATGTGGATGGATTGGATATCAAGGATGCTATCTACCCAATCTAAAGGGGAGTTTTCTTTTTCTTGCATTTCTATTTCATTGTATATATCATTTTTATGTTTTCTAGAAGTAAATCTTTCTTTTAAAGTGAGTTTTTGTTAATAAATGCTTAGGTAGTATAGAGGGAATAAAGAGTCATTGTAGATACCATTTTAGCCTTATTAGCACCTTGTTTCTTGCATGAGTTGGAATAAATGTATCCATCTAGATTTTCTCTATATCATTTTAGAGTCCTTTGAAAGTGAATTAAATTTGGTTGTTAAAACTTAGGATTTGAGCCAATGGATGAAAATTCTTGGATGCTTGAGTACTACTTAGTTATGGACTCTAGATTGATGATTTGAGATGAATTCTTTTTACCTAGAGAGGATTTGGCCTTATTTTTTAGATACACACATGTAATTGTACTCTAGAACTTGCTTAGGTTCTTTCAAAGCTTATTTCTATGATTGGGCCACATTTATAGAAGTAATCACTTTGTTTCCTTTTTCATATCAATTTTGGCAACATCCTTTGTTGATCTTCTCTATATTCTATTTTCTTTCCCCTATATTTCTGTTTATACCCATATTCTCCATGGGCTTGGTTGCTTGGAATTGTTTCTTGATGTTACTTTGCCCGAGACGGTCAAAACCTAAGTGTGGGGGAGGTGGCTAGTGTTTTGAAATGTTTGGGTAAGAAGTGATGCATTTTGAAGCTTATTTTGTGATGGCAATCTGTTTTGATGAATATTAAGATGACAATCCCGAATGTTTTGATAGATCCAAGGAATGGAAAGGGCTTGTTTGAGTTGTTGATGAAACTTCATGCTTGGTACAAAATTTTCAGAATTCTAGAATTCCGGTCTAGTTAACAACCATCAGCTGCTGTTACTTGAACTAATGGTAGTTGAAATTGGTAGAGTGACTTCAGGCAGTTTTAAGCTGTTGCTAGGATTCTTGTTTCAACTGATGTTAACCAACCATCAGCTGCAGTTCTTGTTCAATCAAGTCTTTGGCTCTCAAATTCTAGAATAATGAATGGATTACAGATTCCTTTTCCTGCTTGGACCAGCTCAGCTCCGCCAAATTGCTAAGATTTCTGCACTTTCTATTCCTAAACATTAGCAACAACAAACCAAAAAGGATTCAAAAATTACTCATTTAGATACTCGGGAGAAGTTGAAGCTTGATAAGACATTGATACATCAAAGATAGTTTATCTTCTTTCCTTGTCCACACCTTCGGTGGTACCTAGTATGCCTTCTATTCTGAAGAGCAAGCTGTGATTTGTGATATGATTCGATTTGAATTAAGTTAAAGGACAAGAGCTGGGCACAGAAAAAAAAGAGAGAAAAATTAGAAAAAAAACAGAAACAGAACAGAAAAAAAGACAAAAAAAAGCCAAGAGCTGGGTTAGTTTACTGAATTGGAAGAAGTGATCAAGTATCAAGAGTGAGTTATGGATTGGAAGAAGAAAAACCCCGGCAGAACAATTTCAAATCCAACTTAGTTCAGCTACTGATCAAAACCTGATCGGTCTCCAATCTGATCAGGGAAGCCTCTGATCGGTCACCACGACCGATCAGAGGGAAGCCAGACCGTTCAGAAGGGAGCCAGAACGATCAGAAGTCTGCTTAACCGATTGAAGGAAGAGTCTGATCGGTCTCTTGACCGATCAGGAGAAGTCGGATCAGTTTCTAGACCGATCAGCAGAGGGTGAATCACAGACTTCAGTGAAATCAGAGGCACTGTCTGATTCTTACTCAATTTAGCTTCGATTTATGCAGGATAATACAAAAAGAGAGGGCAAAGTTCATTAGGTTACATTCCTTAATGTCCAAGTCTTCCACTTTCTTAACTTTTTCATTTTCTAAACTTCTATTTCATTCTTATTATTACATGTCTCCTAAACTTGTTTGAATAAGCTTTTATAGGTGTGGATCCAAATCAAGAATGATGGTGGAGAGTAGAGCATAAGCAAGCTTATGGTAGTGCAAGAACCATGATTGTATTTGAGTGAGCTTCACTTTCATCAAAACTTGGAACTTAGGAAGAGAGCCACTTTTAATTTTTCTTGAGAGGTTTGTGTGTTTAGTTCATCTCAATTAGTCATGAAGGATGAAGTGACTAAGTTGTTGACTAAGGACAAGTTTCTAGTCCATTGAGTTTAGATTTTTGAGAATTGACAACCCTAGGTAATTTCCTTTCAATTGCTTCTAACTATGATTGAGAATAATCTAGGGGGATACATGAGTAGTTCACTAGTTAGTTGTGCGAGACGCCCAAAAGTATGTGTGGGGGAGTTGATAATTACTATTTTGTCAATCATTTTGGGCTCTCAAATCCATGTTTTGATCCCTTTTATATGCTTAATCTTGTATTTACACTAGGTTCCATGATATATGACTATTTTTAGCTTGTGAATTCAATTCTTTCTATATTTGAGATATTGTGGCATTAAAATTTGAACTAATTTTGTAGGCTTTGAATGATCATGGACCTAGATCAGATTGGATCAAGTTTGAGCCAGAATTGGATTCGGATCAAGATGATCAAGCATTGGATTAATATGGGTCGTCTGATCAAGAAACGGGAAGATCTGAGCCATCTGTCAACTTCTGATCAATCCGAGCTCAAGATAGAGTTAATCATGGCCACAGATCAAGATCTGAAAGTTTGGTACAAATTAGAAGCCATCCAGCCGTTGGATCAAGCTCAAGTTGAGTCTAAATCGTCCATTCAAGAGGCAGTGAGATCTA
Organism: Boesenbergia rotunda; assembly: GCA_024364735.1. NCBI lineage: Eukaryota > Viridiplantae > Streptophyta > Magnoliopsida > Zingiberales > Zingiberaceae > Boesenbergia > Boesenbergia rotunda. The sequence continues at coordinate 3,226 of JAGFNQ010000312.1, read as the reverse complement.
AGCCATCCATTGCAGATCTGATCGATCCCAGCTGAGGAGGAGCAGATCCTGACCATTGATGGAGAACTGGAGAGTTTGGTTCAGATTTGAGATGATCCAATCGTCGGATGAGGCCAGAACGATCACAGTCGTCCAATATTCAAATGGGAATTAAGAAAAGGCGGAAACTTCTCCACAGCTGGGGTCGTCGCGATTCTGTACCCCAGTTCATCGTTTTCTTCAGTTCTTCTTCTCCGATCTCATGCGGCCACTCCAGATCTAGTTCTCTTCAAGATTTTGAGTCATCAAGATCTAGTCTTCGTGAAGTTAGCTATAAATCTTGTCGCTGCCAAGCTCCTGCGAGGGTTTCGCCGAGAGCTCTGTTTCGCCTGAGTTTATTCCTGCTTGATCGCCATGTTCATCGATCGGATCCATCAGAATGATCGGAGGGGTTCTCTGAAGGGTACTGAGGGTTTCCGAGCCGAGATCACATCCAGCCAAATCAAGGAGGAAGGAAAGGGTGGAAGTCTTCAGCTGTGTACCAATCTGCAACTTAACTGATTGCGGAGTTCGATCTTCTCGATTCTCGAGCTAGGGGGTTCTTAGCTCGATTCTTGTGTAACGGCAAGAAGCAAACCTTGGGTGACGAATCTGATCTGGTGTCAATTACTTGTATATTTTATTTCTGAGCATTAGTTCCTTTTGTTTCAGTTGTATCAGTTCGTTTTCAGCTACTGATCGGTCTGTTTGACTGATCCAGACAGCATCTGATCGGTCAGTGTGACCGATCAGACTTGTATCTGATCGGTCTGTCGACCGATCAGGAATCCTCAGCTACAATTCAGCCCTGTTTTTAAGCATGTCTTGTTTCAACCTTTACAATTCTGCCGTTTAGTTACAAACTGTTTGCATTCCATTTTGGTTCTTGAATTTTAATCTCATAGTCTTTAATTGAATTGCTTAGTTCTCAAATAGGATTAAGTTTAGTTTTCGTAATTTTCAGCTAATTTCTGCTTTAGTTTCATCCATTCTGTTTCCGTTTATAATTTCATTTATTATCGCAAAACAAACCCCCATTTTAATTTGAAAACCCAAAAACCTAAACGACAACTTCGAGCTTGAACTAAACACACTTGACTAGTCTTTGGAAAAATACGACTTGAGGCCCTTGTACTACATTTAATTTTGTGAGCTTGGGTTTTCAACTTATAAATATCTAAATTTGAGGCTCATTCGTGACACTCGTTATTGGGCTATCATCAAGGCCATATTGATGTATCTCCAGTGACTCTTGGCCTACAAACCTAACATTCTTAACTTTGGATACCTTATACTTAGTTATGTTTTCTTCCTCTTAAATGACTTTCCCTTGCTATAGTTATATGCTACTCTAACATAAGACTTGCAGTTAGCCTTGGAGGGATTACATCGGTATCCCAAGCCCGATTTATCATTGTTGGGTCTTTGGCTTCCTAATAATTTATCTAACCCATTGGATCCAACATTAAATCCCACTAGAGTTTTCTCTAATCTATCAAGCTTTGCCTTCAAAGCTTGATTTTGTCTTTTAAGGGTTTTAACTCTAGAATCAACATATCCACCTTGGACATTCCTAAACCTACCCATTTTAGGCATGTGTCTCTCCTTCTTAGGATTAATGCCTTGATTCTTAGGTTTAATGGTTCTAGGTTTATCTTGAATGAATTTCCTAGAGTTATGATTTGTAATGACCCTATTTCTATCATGATACTTAAAATCAAAATTTTGCATGGATAAATAATTTACATTATTCATAGTATGTATGGGAAAATTGAAATTTGAATTACTCTTCAAATTAGGGATTACCTCCCTTACCCTTTAAGCTTCCCCTTGATGTAAGCTCTTCTTCTTCAAATTCTTTTCCCATTTCTTCAAATACACAGGTAGTCACATATTGTCATATTTTGTATTAACCTATTCTCATCAAACAGAATCATAGAAACATATATTAAGCATACACGTACAACAAAAGCAATAATCTTGTATAAAGTATGGGTTTATTGGTCTATTTCTAGTCGGCGATAAATTTGAGTATTTTAAACTTTAATTCACTGAACCTAAGCCCTTTCAATTAAAAAGAAAGATAGATAAAACATTGATAGAGACATGGAACAGTAGATTTGGAATGCTTGAAACATGGGAATGTACAAACGTATTAGCTTCATTAATATATATAAAGAAAATTAAATTCATGACATGCCATCTCGAAATATGATTTCACTAAAATGAAAATAAATACAAAATTCAACAAAAAATTTCATCATCAGTTTCATTATTCATAAAAGTCATACCATCAACTATTAACAGTCATACCATCAACTATTGAGCCCTCTACATCAGTTCTAATTAACTCAATATCTACTCCATTTATATCACCTAATAGCAATTGTATATTAGAAAAATTATTATCAACAAAATGCATTGCATCCATATCATCTTCATTGCCCATGTTGTATATATCTCTTGGTGTGTGATGAAAGACACAATACCAGTCCTCTTCTTTTGGATCACGGACATAATAAACCATTTGAGCCTGTGAAGCTAGAATAAAAGGTTCATGCTCTTCACGTTCATAAATGGTTCTTCATGCATCCCAAATACGTCGCGTAACATTTCTTGCACCACGAGGTTATGGTTATCTTGCACACTACACATGCTATCACTAGATTGTACCATCAGTTTTTCTCCATGAAAATTCCAAATACGATAATCTGGTAACATACCATTTATGGTCAAATGTTCATACATTGTCGAGCGATCATGATTTGATGCGTTTATGCATTTGCAACAAGGACATGGTTTCTTCACTTCATTAGCCGAGTCAACAAAAGCAAAACGCAGAAAGTTTAGAATTCCCACCCGATACCCAAGACTGGCACGGGGCCAGTCCATCCATTCCTTCTGCATTATATGATCTGTTCAAGTATTTTTAGAAACATAAGTACTTGTATATTAATTAAAAGAGCAAATATATAACCTGGTAGGTGAATAATTAAATACAATAATTTAACATTACTGAGAGATGCCACAAAAAAAGAGTAAATACATAATTAACCTGGTAGTTGCAATAATTAAATACAATAATTTTAAGAGAGATGCATGCGTAGGTTAAATAATTAACCTGGTAGATACAATAATTTAAAAGAGCAAATACATAACTTGTTAGATGCCAAAAAAAATCAATGAATTAAAGAGAGATGAAGAGAAA
>JAGFNQ010000311.1:80994-170117 GCA_024364735.1 Boesenbergia rotunda | reverse complement strand
AAGCAAAGAAGAACTCAAGCAGGAGGATGTACGGGTAGTCTGCGAATATCCAGAAGTGTTCCCAGAAGAATTACCTGGACTACCTCCCAACCGAGAAGTGGAATTCGAGATCGAGCTAGTGCCCGGTACCGGTCCGGTCTCGAAAGCCCCATATCGTATGTCTCCAGCAGAGTTAAAGGAATTGCAAGAGCAACTCCAGGAGCTACTAGACAAGGGCTTCATTCGCCCGAGTCATTCACCCTAGGGAGCTCCTGTACTATTCGTCAAGAAGAAGGATGGATCCATGCGTCTGTGCATAGACTACAGAGCTCTGAATAAGGTAACCATCAAGAATAAGTACCCCCTTCCTAGAATAGATGATTTATTTGATCAACTCAAAGGGGCTACAGTGTTCTCGAAGATAGACCTGCGTTCTGGGTATCATCAGCTAAAGGTTAAAGAAAGTGACATCCCCAGGACGGCCTTCAGGACAAGATACGGCCACTACGAATTTGTAGTAATTCCTTTGGAGTAACCAATGCTCCAGCAGTCTTCATGGAGCTGATGAACCACATCTTCAGGGAGTATCTCGATAAATTCGTCATTGTATTTATTGATGATATTCTCATATACTCACAGACTCCAGAGGACCATGCTACACACTTGAGGATAGTGCTGCAGATCCTTCAGCAGGAGAAGCTCTATGCAAAATTCTCAAAGTGTGAGTTTTGGCTAGATCAGGTGACCTTCCTAGGTCACATTGTATCCAAAGAAGGCATTCAAGTTGATCCAGCCAAGATAGAAGCAGTCAGCAACTGGTGTAGACCCAAGAATGCCAGTGAGATCAGAAGCTTCTTAGGCCTGGCAGGATATTACAGAAAATTTGTGGAGAACTTTTCCAGAATAGCCTCTCCTCTCACAGCCCTGACCAGAAAGAATCAGAAGTTTGAATGGTCAGATAAATGCGAGCACAGTTTTCTAGAGCTGAAGAAGAGACTGACCAGTGCTCCCATCCTGACTGTTCCAGAGAGTGACAAGGCCTTTGACATCTACAGTGATGCATCCAAGATGGGCCTTGGAGCTGTCCTCATGCAAGATGGTAAAGTAATAGCATATGCCTCCAGACAGCTCAAGGACTATGAGAAGAATTACCCTACCCACGACCTTGAGCTAGCAGCTGTGGTTTTTGCACTGAAGCTTTGGAGACACTACCTGTATGGAGTGCAGTGCAGAATCTTCACAGACCATCAGAGTTTGAAGTACTTCTTCACTCAGAAGGACCTGAATATGAGGCAGCGCAGGTGGCTAGAGTTGGTCAAAGATTATGACTGTGAAATCCTCTACCACCCAGGTAAAGCTAATAAAGTGGCAGATGCACTGAGCAGAAAATCCGGTGCAGCACTGATGTCCCTTTCATCACTGTCTCTACCACTTCAGAAAGAAATAAAAGATTTTGGAGTCGAAGTAATAGTTGGGCAATTTTCTGCATTGACCCTAGAGTCAACCCTGCTTAAAGATATACAAGAAAAGCAAGATCAAGACCCAGAGATCCAGAAGATCAAGCAGGGGATCCAAGAGGCAGAAAATTCAGAGTTTCGAGTATCAGATAGTGGCACCCTCTATTTTGGAGACCGCCTTTGCGTCCCCAATGATGAGGAACTAAGGAAGAATATTTTAGAAGAAGGCCACAGTACCCCGTACTCTATGCATCCTGGTTCTACCAAGATGTACCAAGATTTAAGACAAAGGTTCTGGTGGTCTGGACTCAAGCGAGACGTGGCCAGATATATCAGTACCTTCTTGACCTGCCAGAGAGTCAAAGCAGAACACCAGAGACCAGGAGGAGTTCTGCAGCCTCTTCCCATTCCAGAGTGGAAGTGGGAAGAAATATCCATGGACTTTATCACAGGTCTTCCAAGAACCACCCATGGACATGATGCAATTTGGGTGATAGTGGACAGGTTGACCAAGTCTGCCCACTTCCTAGCCATCAAGTTATCGCATTCGGTAGAGCAGTTAGCACAGCTGTACGTGAGAGAAGTAATCAGGCTTCACGGAGTTCCGAAGTCGATCGTGTCTGACAGAGATGGGCGATTCACCTCCCATTTTTGGAAGTGTGTTCAGGACGCCCTAGGCACCAGACTTCAGTTCAGCACAGCTTTCCATCCCCAGACAGATGGACAAACAGAGAGAGTAAATCAGATTTTAGAAGACATGCTCAGGGCTTGTGCATTGGACTTTAAAGGTAGTTGGTGCAAATTTCTGTGCTTAGCTGAGTTTGCCTACAACAATAGCTATCAGGCCACCATCAGGATGGCGCCTTATGAGGCATTGTATGGCAGGAAATGCAGATCACCCATATGTTGGCAAGAAGCTGGTGAGAAGAAAGAGATGGAGTCAGGATTAGGCAGCCAGACTGAGCTTATAGATGAGACCGCTCAGGCTATCCAGACAATCCGCCAGAGGATTGAGACTGCCCAGAGTAGACAGAGAAGTTATGCTGACACACGCCGTAGGCCACTTGAATTCCAGGTTGGAGATTCAGTATTTCTCAAGGTCGCTCCCATGAAGGGAGTGGTGAGATTTGGTAAGAAGGGCAAGCTAAGTCCTCGCTACATAGGACCCTACAAGATCATAAAGAGGGTTGGTAAGGTAGCATATGAGCTGGACCTACCAGAGGATATGTCAGCTATCCACAGTACCTTTCATGTCTCTATGCTAAAGAAGTGTATTCACGACCCTAGCCAAGTGATTCAGCCTCAGTCAGTACAGATCCAAGAAGATCTTAGCTATGAGAGTAGACCGACACAAATAGTGGACAAAGCAGTTAAAAGATTAAGAAACAAAGAAGTGCCACTAGTGAAGGTCATCTGGCAGAATCAAAAGCATGAAGAGGCTACTTGGGAACGTGAGGACAGCATGAGAGAACGATATCCAGAGTTATTCTAAGTTCGAGGATGAACTTTTATAAGGTATGGGGGATTGTAACGCCCCAAAATTTCCATTTTTAGTTCTTAAAGTCCTTAGAATTATTTAGAAATGGTTTAGAAATATTCTAGATATTTTTAGGAATTTTTAGAGTATTTTTATGGAATTTTCCGAGTCCGTTTGGTATTTTGGAAAAAGAAAAAGAAAATGGAAAAATAATAAAAACGTTTAAGGGCAGCCGGTGGATTGAACCCGCGACCACCACGAAACAGCCCGCGCGCGCAACCAGCCGGGCTAGGGGTATCAAGCACAACAAGGGACGGAGAGAAGGTTATTTAAGGAATAGTTAGCTTAATCTGCCATAAGTATAAATAGCTAATTAAAGAGAGAAGTTTTATTTCTCTCCTCTCCAAACCCTCACGCCGACCTCCTCTCCTCTCTTGGGGCGACGCCGACCAACAGCAAGCTCTAGAGGGCCGGCCAAGACTCTTCTCCAAGAGATAATCCTATATTTGGGATCCCCGCGACGAGAGGAACGCGTAGACGTGAAGAATTCTCCGAGATCTCAAGTTTCTCCCGAGCTCTAGACGTCAATCTTGGTTGTAAGTCCAAGATATCAATGTAAGTACTGCTCACCTGCAGTAAGAGGCGATTTTTCCGCGAGAATTTCCTTTAAAAGTTTTTAAAAGTGATATTTCCTTTTGTTTCAGTTTTTGCATGTAATCTTAGTTCCTTATATGCTTGTATATGTTTGATAAGCACCCTATATGAGATTAGGGACCAAGAAAAGCTATGAGAAAAGAAAAGAGAAGATAAAGATAAGAAAAGAAAAGGCCAAGGCCTTAAGAAATCCCGAAAAGTCAAGACTTAGGGATTTTAGCACGCAAGGTGCTCCAGAAAATGCCAAGGCATTTACAGATGAGAAAGAAAAGAAAGAAAAGCTATTTTATTTTCTAAGGCCAGTACCCGGCGTCCAAGGGCGTCGTTAAAGAAATCCAGGTGTCCAATTCCAAGGTTTTGGCCCTGGTAGACCAAGGTCTGCTCTATTAGGATTGGTGGCTCGCTACCCCAACCTTTTAGGGAACGCGCATCAGATGGTACTTACGTCTTCAGTGGATCCAAGTGATTAGTATTTTCAAGTATATGCTTTAGCAAAGTTTCTAAAGTTTAAAGAGTTTTCAAAAAGTTAAAGAATAGCTAAAGTTTCAAGTTGAGCCAAGAAAAGTAAATTGAGATTTATTATTGCTTGAGTATGCATGTTTTGAGTTATACATGTTCTTAGTTTTCTTTCAAGCATATTAGTATCTCATATGATGTTCAGTTTGACCTAGAAGCATGATTGCATATTTCGAGATTTTGTGAGCTAGATAGTACTTACTAAGCTTTTCGCTTACTAGTTGCATTTCCTCTTATTGCAGATAAAGGTAAAGGCAAGCAATTCTGAAGGAAGACGACGAGGCGGTGCTGAGTAGAGTGTGTGTGGTGGCTGATTATGGAGAGATCTTTGAGACGAGACAATTTAGTTATTTGAATTGCAATGTTTAAGTTTATTCAAATTTCAAGTTCTTGCTTATGGAGATTATAGAGTATTTGAGTTTTGGATAGTTTTACATGCTCAATTTCTTAGAGTAAAGATTCCATGTCATTTCATTTAGCATACATATCCTTATGATTGCATTGGATGAGTAGAAGTGTAAGTAGTTAGAGATATTGATACTTTGTTAGAGAAAAAGGTGTTTGTGCCAAGATAGTATCAATTTTCCTTTGAATCAAGTTTTTATTGCTTAAAAATGTTTAGAAAAGTTGCAATCACATTTCATAATGCTTTAGCAAGGTCGTAGAACATGTATTTGGTGTTATGAATGCATAGGAGTCAAGATTGATACAAACTCTATTGTTTAAGTTCATATAAACTTGTTTAGTTTATTTTCTTCCATAAAAGTCCTAAATTCAAGTTATGGGTTCGTTTGATTGGCTAAATTGTTTAGGAAACTGACATAGAGTATAGAAGTGGTGTCATAGTTTGATATGGCTCGAAACTGAATGAATGGTGGGCTTAAGAAGCAAGAGCCGAAACCTGTAATTCTGATTACAGGCGTACCAGTCGACTGCCACATCACCAGTCGACTGGTACGGGCAGTTTGAGTTGGATGAGGCTTGTTTCAATAAGTATCAACTACGAGTTTTGAGAAGGAAAGTGTGATATGGTATCATGCATGACTACTTAAGTTAGAATACAATTGTTAGAAGAATTTAAAAGAAAAAAAAAGATTTCCGCATTTTACTTTTAGTCATGTATAAAAGTTGAGAAGTAGAGGGAAGTAACGATCCGTCTAAGGCAGAAGAAGGCAGGTCGCTACACAATGGCTGAGTAGGGCGCCCGGAGTGTCCCGGGCGCCCCCAAGGTGCATACAAAACATGTCAAAGAAAAAAAGGGTTCGAACAGCTGCTGGGCGGGGCGCCCCCGTGCTCCCGGGCGCCCCCAGCGTCCCGGGCGCCCCCATGCGCATGCCTCGAACCAGAAGCCATCGAAGCCAAGCAGATAACGCTTGACCCAGTCAATCCGGGCGCCCCGAGCGCTCCGGGCACCCCGGTCAAAGCGGATCCAGAGGATAGACGCTGACTGACACCTTTGCGGATCAAAGGCCACGTGGGGGGCGCCCCCGACGTCCCGGGCGCCCCCTGGCCCTATATAAAGGGCCCTCGACCAAGGCTTCCAATCATCAATTCTTTCAACGCCTCAAAGCTCTTCTACGCTCGTGCCTTGCTCCGGAAACACTCCAACTCAAGCCGACGACGTCCCGCTACCCCGAAAAAGTCAATACACTCCGGACGTCGGTAACGAAGAGTGCAATTCTTTATTATTATTTTCGTGCACTTACTTTGTAACCAAATTCTGTAACTATTATTGCGCTTCATATAGAATTGCCCAAAGTAAATGGTCAACGACCGTGGGCCTTGGAGTAGGAGTCGACACAGGCTCCGAACCAAGTAAAATCGACTGTGTCTCTGTGTTGTGTTTATTTTTACTTCCGCTGTGCAATTGCTCTTTACGAAATTCCGAACGATTTCCGATATTCACCCCCCCTCTATCAGTTTTCTCGATCCAACATAAAGTTCCTTAAGGCACTTAGTTAGAGCCAAACGGTGTTGGATGCAGGGGCAGTGTTTTGGTCTTTTTATTAAAAATATTTTTCTAAAACTGCACCTTAATTTCCATCACACATGTTTTCAAAATTATCTTCTTTCCAAATTGTGGCTTCAAAAATTTATCTACTTGAAAATTACCGCTCATTTGATTTTGATGAACCTTAAAGATACAGAGGAAGGTCCACTTCATGATCTAAAAGGACTCCTATGACGTGTCAGTTTTAGGGGGAGTCTGAGTCAACATTCTGACAAGTGTTAAATTATTTATTTTTGAAAATTATTAGATTATTCTTTTGATCTGAATCAAACCTTAAGACTCAGAGGAAGAGTACTGGTGGTCAACAAGCTTCCCAGGACTGAGTCAAGTTTAGGGGGAGGTCAAATTAAAGGAATTATTTAATAACATATTTTTCTTGAACTATATCTTCAAAATCTTGCTAAAAACATAAGTATTCTTTCGAAATACTATCATTCTTTTTAAAATACCAGTATTTTCAAAAATTCATCTGGTTTTGATCAATTTGAAAAAAAAACAAAATGTTTATCTTGAGTTTGGAAAATCCTCCAGGACACTTAGGAAAATATCCTTGTGGTCAACAAGGTTTCCTATGATTGTGTCAGACTGGAAGATAAACCAAATCAAGTATTATGAATTCAAAAATTTATACATTTTTTTGAAATGTACTTACATCCTATTATTCTATTTTTCAGAGAAATTATTTTTATATTTACTTGAGTTTGAAAAACTTTCAGGACACCTAGGAAAATGTCCTTGTAGTTAACAAGTTTTCCCAGGATAGTGTCAGACTGGAAGATTAACCTAGTCAAGTAAAATATTATGTTTCAAAAATTACTTAGATTTTTCAAAAGTTCATCTTTTTCAAAAATAGTTAGTACTTGCAAAATATGCATAATATTCATATTTTCCAAAATAGCATTCTTTCTAAAGTTATGCATTTTTCAAAGGTACTTATATACTTCAAAAAAAATTACATAATCTTTCAAAAGTACTTACATTTTTTTAAGTTCATCATAATTTTCAAAGTACTTGTACTTTTCAAAGCGCATAGCATTTTTCAAAATTATGCATTGTTGGTGCAAAATTTGCACTAAGTATTTTCAAATAGAACCAAAAATCTTCATTATTGGTGCAAGTATTTTCTTTTGTTTTTTTTGATGTATGACGAAGGGGGAGAGGTGTTCTTAAGTTAGAAGTTGGAAAAAATTTTCCCTAAAAATCAAAAATGTAGTTTCAAAACTTATATCATTTTTTGTTTTTTTCAAGGATAGTAAGTTAGCCCCCTTAAATCAATCTAACTTAAGTTATTGTCAAACATCAAAAAGGGGGAGATTGTTGGTGCAAGTTGCATCAATGATGTTCTCCTTTAAGTGTTTTAATGTTTGACAATACACTTAAGTCAGTGATACATTGAACAGACAAAGGGGAGCAAAAGAGAAGTAACCTAAGTTGAAGAAAAGTCCTAGTTAACCTAGGCACTAAGACCTGGTGAATGAAGCTGGGCACTAAGTCCTGGCGAAGGGCTGCTAGGCACCTAGCGAAGGGCTGCTAGGCATCGAAACCCCAAGACAAAGCGAAGGGCTGCTAGGCACCTAGCGAAGGGCTGCTAGGTATCGAAACCCCAAGACCTAGCGAAGGGCTGCTAGGCACCTAGCGAAGGGCTGCTAGGTATCGAAACTCTAAGACCTAGCGAAGGGCTGCTAGGCACCTAGCGAAGGGCTGCTAGGCACCTAGCGAAGGGCTGCTAGGTATCTAAACTCTAAGACCTGGCGAAGGACTGCTAGGGAATGAAGACCTGGCGAAGGACTGCTAGGCACCTGGCGAAGGACTGCTAGGTAATGAAGTCTTGGCCCAAGGGACTGGGCAACTTAGCTGAGTGATGACTAAGGACAGGAGTAGAGACGGGTCAGGATTTGAGCGTCTCGAGGTCTGGAAGAATCGGAAGCTAAGCAAAAGTCCACCCGAAGGACTGGGTGGCAACCGTCTCCTGAAAGGAGTAGGTGAAGGGCAAGTTCTCGGGGATGGGAACATGTGCCGGTTCGACCTAGGGTTTCGTGCAAATCCGAAGTCCGAACCAAGTCCTTAAGCCTAATATTGTATGTATATATGCTTTGTGTTTGTGTATCTTGCAGGTATCAAGAACCGGAGACAAAGCAGGAAGGTTGCTGGAAAAAGGCTGATGGGGGCGCCCAGAGCAAGGCTTAAAACCCAGTCTTGGGTTTAAACCATGATTGGGGGTGCCCAGAATGATGGGGGTGCCCGGAGTAAAGAGGAAAATGCAGTTTTCGTGAAGTAAGCAGAATAGGTGTCAAGGGGGGCGCCCGGAAGGTCCGGGGCGCCTGGGTTGAAACCTATATTTGCTGTTTCAGGTTCGAAATGTAGATAAGCGCTCAGTGTTGGATCGAGAGATGCGATAGAGGGGGGGGTGAATGTCGGAAATCGTTCGGATTTCGTAAAGAGCAATTGCGTAGCGGAATAATCAAAATCAGACAATGCGAACACCAAGATTTTTACTTGGTTCGGAGCCTGGGTCGACTCCTACTCCAAGGCCCACGGTCGTTGACCGTTTACTATGGGCAATACTATAATCGCGCAAAACAATTTTACAAAGATTGATTACAGTAAATTGCAGTAAGAAAAAAAGACAACTTTTCTTTGTTACCGACGTCCGGTGTAAATCGAAGTTCCAGAGCAGTTGGACGTCGCCGGCGCTTGTATCTCGAGTCTGGAGGGTTCTGGAGCAGAGCGCGGGAGCAGAAGAGCGTGATTGCGTTCAATGGAATTGATGTTTTAAACCTGGGGTCGAGGGCCCTTTATATAGGGCTGGGGGCGCCCGGAATGCTCGGGGCGCCCTCCCACGTGGCCTCTGATCCGGCGTGCTCTCGGTCATGACTGATCGCTTCGACTTCGGGATAACAGTTGACCGGGGCGCCCGGAGCGCTCGGGGCGCCCGGTTGACCGGTCAAAGCTTCATCCATTTGGTTTCGCGAGGGCGCGCTTCGGCAGCTGGCAGTGGGGGCTTCACTGGGGGTGCCCGCGACACGCGGGGCGCCCGGAGCGCGCGGGGCGCCCGAAACATCAGGGGCGCCCCGAAATGCTGCTGTCGGGGCTTTTTCTTTGTCTGCTGACTTTGGTTGACTCTGGGGGCGCCCGGAAACTTCGGGGCGCCCTGCCCAGCTACTGCCTCACTCCTTTGAGGCTCTCTGAGCTGCAGATACACAGTCCTTCGGTCCTGCATCCAGGGTTAGTCCAAAACAGCAAATATTATGTTAGTTTATACAGCCTTAGCTGTCTTGGTTCTGACTTTGGTCTCCAAAATGGAGCCCTAGGTCGAACCGACGCCTAATGTTCCCTCAAGGGGAACGCATCCTCACCTACTCCTCTCGGGAGAATTTACCTGGTGCCAACCGGATCCTCCAGTTGGACTTTTGCCCGGCAGCCCTTCACCAGGTCTTGGTTTTCGCCTAGCAGCCCTTCGCCAGGACTTGGTTTTCGCCTAGCAGCCCTTCGCTAGGTCTTGAGTTCCTGACAGCCCATCGTCAGGTGCCTAGCATCCCTTCGCTAGGACTTGGTTTTCGCCCAGCAACCCTTCGCCAGGACTTGGTTTCCTGACAGCCCATCGTCAGGTGCCTAGCAGCCCTTCGCTAGGACTTTGTTTCCTGACAGCCCATCGTCAGGTGCCTAGCAGCCCTTCGCTAGGACTTTGTTTCCTGCACTCTCAAGCAGCATTGTTAGATACCAAACAACCCTTAACTTTGAATCCTTTGCCAATATCAAAACAAGGTTCGATCTGGTGCTTCCTGCACCAACAATCTCCCCCTTTTTGATTATGGCAACACAATTCAAAGTTAAGGAAAAAATTACAACAGTTAAGAGCATAAGGTAAACAGTGAAGCATAACTGAAGCATAACTGTAGAGTTGAGAAAAAAATTCTTTATTTTTCATAAAACCCTGAATACTTGTGTTATAAACTACTTGAAATACTTAACTTTGACCTTTCCTCCCCCTTTGACATATATCAAAAGCATACATGGGTTAGCAAGGTTTCTAATGGGGAGTTTTGAGTTCTACCAAAAATAGGTTTTTGACAAAGTATTTAAAAAAAGAGCAAAAGTATTTGTATCCATAGACACTTTTGAAAAGCAAGCTTAAACTTTGTTAAAAACCCTTTTTCTCAGACAAATTTTGATTACTAAGGAAAATTTTATTTAAAAAACATGCACTAAAAATAACTTCAAACCACTTAGAAATGCTTAAAATTTTGAAATAGCTTAAAAATAAAATTCCCTTTCTCTCCCCCTTAATGTAAAACACTTCTCCTTATGTTTTAGACCATTTTTAAGTCTAATATAAAAATATTTTGAGAGAAGTTTTAAGGAGAGCGTTTGTGTATCAGAGCCTATGAGTTTTGAAAGCATGAAAATACTTAGTATAATTCTTGAAAGTATAGCAAAAAGTTTTAAATTGCACCAACAAAACTTTATTTGGAAAAGTATTGAAAAGATACTTTATATTTGTAGGCCAATCTTTTAGAAAATTCACGCACTTAGAACAATATTGCCTTGAAAAATATTTATACTTTTGAAAACATTATTGCTGTACTTTTTGACAGATATTATGTATTTTTGAGGATATAAGTGCTTTTGAATCTTCAAAAGTACTTTTGAAATAAATATTATGCATTTTTGAAAAATCTAAGTACTTTTGAAATAAGTTAAGATTTGAAACACATAAGTACTTTTAAAAAAGTATTTAGACTTTGAAAGATATAAGTAATTTTGAAAAGACTTAGACTTTGAAAAGTATAAGTAATTTTTGAAAAGAATTAGACTTTGAAAAGTATAAGTAATTTTTGAAAAGAATTAGACTTTGAAAAGTATAAGTAATTTTTGGAAAGAATTATGCATTTTGAACACAAAATATTTTACTTGACTAGGTTTCTTTTCCAGTCTGACACAATCCTAGGAAACCTTGTTGACTACAAGGACATTTTCCTAAGTGTCCTGGAAAATTTTCTCCAACCCAAGTAAATATTATAAAATTAATTTCATAAGCCACAAGAATTTTGTAAAATAATAGTATTTTGACAGAAAAATTATTTAAGTTTTCAAAAGGATTTTGAACTTGCAGTGCATGAAAACATATAATTTTGAAAATGTTCAATAATTCTTTTAATTTCATCTCCCCCTAAACTTGACCCAGTCCTAGGAAGCTTGTTGACTACAAGCGATCTTCCTCTGAGTTTTAGGGTTTGATTTAAATTATAAAAATTATCTAATAATTTCAAAACAAATAATTACCAAAAAATTTTTTTCAGAAATTCTTCTTTTGAATCAAACTCCCCCTAAATTTGACACATCCTAGGAGTCCTAGTAGATCATGAAGTGGACCTTCCTCTGTGTCTTTAGGGTTTATTAAAAACAAAAGAATAATTTTGAATAATCTTCTGAGTATGAAACTTTCAAGGTGATAAATTTTTGACACCTCAATTTGAAGTAATAATAATAACACAGTTTTTGAAAAGAAATATTTTGAAATGATAATAATTTTTCAAAGAGATAGTAATATACCAAGAATTTTGAGTAATTTTTGAAGGCCTTATTCTGAAATGATACTAAATTTTAGAGCATCAGGTTTTGAGAATAAATCTAAAAAGAACTCCCCTTGTATTCGACTTGTCTTAACTTTATCTAAGTGCTTGAAGGGTCTTTAGCATTAACTAGGTTTGACCATGTTTGACTCAGTTGACTAAGGTTTAACCATGTTAATCATGGTTTGACTATGTTGAAATTATTCTCTGAATGAAAACACAACATAAAAGAAATTTTAATTTGAACTTAATTTTCCTGTCTCACCCAATCTAGGGTTTTCAAACAGTTAGCCTTAAAAGTTCTTGTGAGACAGGTTTGAAGGTAAAAATAATTTTGAAAAAATGTTTAACTTTGAAAAAGAAAAAAAATGTTTATTTTTGAAAAAGTATAATTGACTTCGAAGACAGATTTGAATTTGAAAAAGAGTGATTTTGAAAAAGAATTTTTGAAAACAGGTTTGAATCTATAATTATTTGAAATTTGTGTTAGATTCGAATTTGACAAAAGATAATTTGAATTTGAAATTCAGAAATTGGCTTCCAAGTCTTGGCGAGGCACTAGGCCTTCTTTGGCCGTAGCCTTATGGGATCATCCACCCTTTCCTTGACAAAGCCTTTTAATGAAATTTCATTTTCAAATTAAATTAGGTCATTTTCTGGTCCAACTAGCTTGGGTCTTGGATCGGTAGCTTCGGCTGGTTTCACCAGTCTAAAGAGACCAAGTAGACTTGATCTTATTAGAGTTGGTTTCCCCAACGTACTATCATCTCACCTCCTCCCAATACTATGTTGTCAAATTTCAACTAGTTGGTTAAGTCCTTAAGGTATCTAGTCCTATGAATAGCCAATATAAAACTTCAGATAATGTCATAGTGAGGAGAAATTTCTGGATTTTCTAAGTTTGCAAAATTATTAATCAGTTTTTCTTGTATATCAATTTTAATTTTCAAAGTCTCATTTTCTTGTCTTAACATTTTGAATTTTGACTTTGCTAATATACATGATTTCATTAAGTTATCTAAGCATGCATCCATATCTAAATTTGACCAAGGGAGATTAATTAAACTATCAGTATTCAAGGTAAAGAGTTGATTTGGATGTAAATTACAATTACCCATTTTGGTTGGTTTCCCTGGATCTTTGTAACGTTTATCTGTGCATTCCTCTTTGTAATGCCCAAACTCCTGACACTTGAAGCATTGAATGCAACTCTTGTTCTTTCGTGCTTTTGGAGCTCGTTTCTTTGTTGCCGTCGGTGGTATCGTTTGAATCTTACGAGTAGGACACTTAGTTTGGTAGTGCCCTCTCTCCCTGCATATGTAACAAATTATATGATTTTTAAAATTCAAATTTGTAATTTTACCTTTTGATTCCTTATTAGGAATCTCCCCCTTAATTGTTGCTGTCTCGGATCTAAATTGATCTTCTGATTCCGTGTCTGAGTCGGACTTGGGTACCGGTTGAAGCTCCTTCTTTGATGGTTCTCTTGGAGTTTTCCCTACAAAAGTTATACCTTCCTCGACCATTGCAGTATCAGCTTGATTATTTAATTCTAATTTAGAAAAGAATTTGAAATTGGTTACCATCTCAGTCAGTTCGTTGTCTGATTCTGCTGGTTCGATTTCGACTCTGGGTTCAGGTTCAGACTCTGACTCGGCTATCTGTGCTTGGACCGAGAGTGCGAGATAACTTACCTGATCTTCTTCTTCATCTGAGATTTCTTGATGAAGATTGATCAATTTCTCCCACATTTCTCTAGCACATCCAAATGAACCGACTAGCTTGAGTTGTTCGTTGGTTAGACCGCATTGAAGAATTGCAGTTGCTCTTGCATCAGTCTCAATTTGGTTGAGGGTTGGTTCATCCAGTTTGTCCCATGCAATTGATAGTTCATCTTCTGTATGGAGGTGGAACCCTGTTTGAATGATCATCCATATGTCCATATGGGTCTTTAGATGGAACTCCATTTGACTTCTCCAAGAATTGAAGTTTTCACCGGAGAAGAGAGGTGGACGAACGCTGTTCCATTCTCGATTGGCCATTTAAAAACCCTTGCACACAACAGAATTAACCGAAATGTACCAAGACTTGGTCTTGGATTAGTAGTGCGGGAGAAGGAAAAAAATTGTCCAAAACAAATGTTGCATGAATTTCGAGGCGAATTAATAATAAAATAAAAAAACAATTTATGACAAAATTTTTGAAAATGATGATTTTGTCAATTCTGATAAATGAAAAGAATAAGAATTTAATGTTTGGAAAAAAATTTTCTTGATTTAAGGTAGCACGAATTTCGAGGAAAAATATTAAAATAATAATAAAAAATTTACGACAAGTTTTCACAAATTGATTCTTTTATCAATTCTGACTTATGGTGAGAAAATGAGAATTCAGAATTGAAAAAGGCGTAAGGATATTTTAAATACACTCACAGATATTATTTATTTGAAAAAAAAATCCGAAAAAAAATTTCAAAGTGGTGGTTGCACCAACTTTGAATAACCCCGCTCTGATACCACTTGTTGGATCGAGAGATGCGATAGAGGGGGGGGTGAATGTCGCAAATCGTTCGGATTTCGTAAAGAGCAATTGCATAGCGGAATAATCAAAATCAGACAATGCGAACACCAAGATTTTTACTTGGTTCGGAGCCTGGGTCGACTCCTACTCCAAGGCCCACGGTCGTTGACCGTTTACTATGGGCAATACTATAATCGCGCAAAACAATTTTACAAAGATTGATTACAGTAAATTGCAGTAAGAAAAAAAGACAGCTTTTCTTTGTTACCGACGTCCGGTGTAAATCGAAGTTCCAGAGCAGTTGGACGTCGCCGATGCTTGTATCTCGAGTCTGGAGGGTTCTGGAGCAGAGCGCGGGAGCAGAAGAGCGTGATTGCGTTCAATGGAATTGATGTTTTAAACCTGGGGTCGAGGGCCCTTTATATAGGGTTGGGGGCGCCCAGAATGCTCGGGGCGCCCTCCCACGTGGCCTCTGATCCGGCGTGCTCTCGGTCGTGACTGATCGCTTCGACTTCGGGATAACAGTTGACCGGGGCGCCCGGAGCGCTCGGGGCGCCCGGTTGACCGGTCAAAGCTTCATCCATTTGGTTTCGCGAGGGCGCGCTTCGGCAGCTGGCAGTGGGGGCTTCACTGGGGGTGCCCGCGACACGCGGGGCGCCCGGAGCGTGCGGGGCGCCCGAAACATCAGGGGCGCCCCGAAATGCTGCTGTCGGGGCTTTTTCTTTGTCTGCTGACTTTGGTTGACTCTGGGGGCGCCCGGAAACTTCGGGGCGCCCTGCCCAGCTACTGCCTCACTCCTTTGAGGCTCTCTGAGCTGCAGATACACAGTCCTTCGGTCCTGCATCCAGGGTTAGTCCAAAACAGCAAATATTATGTTAGTTTATACAGCCTTAGCTGTCTTGGTTCTGACTTTGGTCTCCAAAATGGAGCCCTAGGTCGAACCGACGCCTAATGTTCCCTCAAGGGGAACGCGTCCTCACCTACTCCTCTCGGGAGAATTTACCTGGTGCCAACCGGATCCTCCAGTTGGACTTTTGCCCGGCAGCCCTTCGCCAGGTCTTGGTTTTCGCCTAGCAGCCCTTCGCCAGGACTTGGTTTTCGCCTAGCAGCCCTTCGCTAGGTCTTGAGTTCCTGACAGCCCATCGTCAGGTGCCTAGCATCCCTTCTCTAGGACTTAGTTTTCGCCCAGCAACCCTTCGCCAGGACTTGGTTTCCTGACAGCCCATCGTCAGGTGCCTAGCAGCCCTTCGCTAGGACTTTGTTTCCTGACAGCCCATCGTCAGGTGCCTAGTAGCCCTTCGCTAGGACTTTGTTTCCTGCACTCTCAAGCAGCATTGTTAGATACCAAACAACCCTTAACTTTGAATCCTTTGCCAATATCAAAACAAGGTTCGATCTGGTGCTTCCTGTACCAACACTCAGGAGGGCGCCCGGGAGGTCCGGGGCACCCTGGTCAAAGATTTTATCACCTGCGGCGAGGTAGGCGCAAGGATAAGGTTTGACCGAGTAATTAGGGGCACCCCCGACGTCCAGGGCGCCCCCAGGAGTGCTATATAAGGGGCTTCGACCCCTTTGCTTGAAGAACAACTGCGAAGTACCATTCCAAGCATTCTGACCGACGACAACGCGCTAGAGACGAGGGTCTACGACCGGGAGGCTCCAGGAGGAAGTGCGCAGCACTTCGGAGGTCCAGATCGGCCGAGCTTCAGACTTTGTCTTGTTGGTTTGCATTTATTTAATTCCGCACTTAATTTTATTTATCTTTTGATTGTAAACTTGCACTGTAAGTCGGGTTTCTCTGCCTCCGGAAAGTCCGGGAAGGAGACCAATAGTGGACGGGCGTTCCCGTGCATAGGCCTTGGATGTACTGACTCTGGGGGGTTGGGAACCAAGTAAAAATCCCGCTGTGTCCCTGGTTTGCTTTTATTTTTATTTACTGTTCCGCTGCACTAACGCTCTGAGTAGTTCAAAAGATTTATGAAGTTATTGAAAGATTTTTAACGATCGATATTCACCCCCCTCTATCGACGGCACCGGTCCTACACTAACAACTGATATTCACCAACCTCCTCCCAAAGGGTTGGTGTCCTGCAAGCTTTACCATACAACGCCTCGAAAGGTGCTATCTGAATAGCCGAATGATAGCTATTATTATAGGCAAACTCAACCAAATGCAGGTGATCCTCCCAGTTGCCTCCAAAGTCCATAACGCAAGATCTCAACAAATCCTCCAGTGTCTGAATGGTACGCTCAGACTGTCCGTCCGTCTGTGGATGAAAGGCTGTACTGAATCGAAGCTCGGTACCCATGGCCTGCAGCAAACTCTACCAAAAACGCGAAGTGAAACGCGGGTCTCTATCTGATATGATGCTCAGAGGAACACCATGTAATCTGATAATCTCACGACAGTATAACTCTGCCAGCTTGTCCAGTGAATTTGTCCTCTGAATCCCCAAGAAATGAGCGGATTTGGTTAATCAATCAACAATCACCCAAATCACATCGTGTCTTCTACGAGACCTCGGTAATCCAACAACGAAATCCATCATGATGTACTCCCACTTCCACTCAGGAATAGGGATCTTCTGAAGTAATCCAGCAGGTCTCTGATGCTCGGCCTTCACCTGCTGGCACACTAGATATCTAGCAACAAAATCCGCGATGTCTTTCTTCATACCGTCCCACCAATAGGAATGTCTCAAATCTCGGTACATACGGGTGCCACCTGGATGTATAGCAAACCAAGATCGATGAGCCTCCTAAAGCAACTCCTCCATAACCGGATGTGACTTAGGTACACACAATCTCCCTTAGAAATAAAGAATACCTTCGTCATCTCGTGTAAAATCAGTCTGCTGCTCTGAGGCCATCCGGCTGCCTAGGAACTGCAGATGTTGATCACTACCCTGAGCCTCTCTGATCCTGGTCCTGATCGAAGACTGAGCAACCATAGTCACCAACAACCCTTTCTCTGTCTGACCCTGCTCCTCCAGTTCCAACTCTGAGAAGCTCTAAACTAAATCGGTGACCATAACCTGGTGACAAGCCAGAACACTACGAGATTTTCTGCTCAGTGCATCTGCAACTACATTAGCTTTCCCTGGATGGTAGCTAATAGTACAGTCATAATCCTTCAAGAATTCCATCCATCTTCTCTGACGAAGATTTAGCTCCTTCTGAGTGAATAAATACTTGAGGCTCTTATGATCCATGAAAATCTCAAACGTGACGCCGTAGAGATGATGTCTCCATATCTTCAGGGCAAAAATAATGGCTGCAAGCTCTAAGTCATGAACTGGATAATTCTTCTCATGCTCCTTCAGTTGACGAGAAGCATAAGAGACTACCTGTCCATGTTGCATCAAAACTGCACCCAAACCTTGATGTGATGCGTCAGTGTAGAGCACACCTCCTGAACTGACTTAGGCTGCTCCCAACTGGTGGCAGCCTCGATCTTCTGGAAACCTATGGAGATACCTGTACTGGAAACAACATGTCCGAGAAAACCCACAGAAGACAACCAAAAAGCACACTTGCTAAATTTTGCATACAACTGCTCCTGTCGGAGCGTCTCCAGAACGATACGAAGGTGGCGCGCATGTTCCTTATCGGAATGGGAGTAAATCAGGATGTCGTCAATGAAAACAATAACAAACTGATCCAAATACTCCATAAAAACTCGATTCTTCAGATCCATAAATACTGCAGGAGTATTGGTAAGCCCAAATGGCATTACCAAAAACTCGTAATGTCCTTACCGGGTGTGGAAAGCTGTCTTCTGAATATCGGAATCCCTAATTCTAACTGATGATATCCAGACCGCAAATCAATTTTAGAATACACTGAGGTATCCTTCAACTGATCAAACAAATCTTCAATACGAGGTAGGGGATACTTGTTCTTGATAGTCACAACATTCAACTGCCTGGTCGATGCATAACCTCATAGAACCATCCTTCTTCTTGACGAATAAAACTGGTGAACCCCATGGAGGTACACTAGGACGAATTGTTGAGGCAATCAACCCTAAAATGATTGGAAGATCATGGTTTTGATGTGTGTGTGTGAATATGTTTAAGGTTAGAGTGTTATGTTGTATTTGATGTGTGTGATTGAGTTTGGAGGACTTGGAGAATCACACATGGTGATC
Organism: Boesenbergia rotunda; assembly: GCA_024364735.1. Lineage (NCBI taxonomy): Eukaryota > Viridiplantae > Streptophyta > Magnoliopsida > Zingiberales > Zingiberaceae > Boesenbergia > Boesenbergia rotunda. The sequence continues at coordinate 151,780 of JAGFNQ010000311.1, read as the reverse complement.
ATATCCGAGGGATGAGAGCCGAGGGAGCAGGACTCCAAGGGCAAGCCGGGAAGTGGACTTCAAGGGCACACATGAAGGGTGGTATGGAGGCAAGCCAAGGGAGGCTTGTGTGTGCATCCGAGGGACGAAAGCCAGAGGAAGATGACTTCAAGGGGCGTGCCAAGGAGTGAACCTGAAGGCACACGTGAAGGAGTATGTGAAGACTGGCTGGGAGTGAGTGGGCAGTCGACTGGCCAGAGGACAGTCGACTGGCCAGAGGGCAGTCGACTGCCAAAACTCATAGAAGATTTTCAACCTTCTACCAGTCGACTGGCCCAGAGGCAGTCGACTGGTATACCCCGAAAACTAGCCGTTGGCTAGCAATTAATGCTAGGCCAGTCGACTGCCCCAGGGGTAGTCGACTGGTGCAGGGCTAGACAGACTGTGAGTTTGTCCTTTCTCCTATAAAAGGAGGACCTTTTTGCACGTGAGTGGTACGGTTCCGTACTATAACGAAGTGTTGCTCGTATGAAAAGCTTTCTCATCTTCCTCTCTCTTCATTCACAACATTCTGTAAAGAGGAAGGCAACACCACTATAAAGGTTTCTCCACCTGAAGGAGATTTTTCATAGTGCAAGTGGTAGACGTGAACGAACAAGTGCTATTCACCCCCCCCCTTCTAGCACGCCAGTCGATCTATCAGTTGGTATCAGAGCCGGTTCATTTCGGAAGAACTCACCATCAACCGGAGCAGGTTAAATGGTGTTTCAAGAGGGATACAGCACTGCACGACCACCCTTCTTCGACGGGAATGATTTCACATACTGGAAAGGTATGATGCAATATTATCTTATGAACGATATTGAAAATTGGATTAGCATTGTAGATGGATTCGAAGCACCCGTCGATGAAAGAGGAGAACCTACACCCTTGAGATCCTGGTCGAAAGAGGTCATGAAGAGGGCGCAGTCCAATGCCAAGGCCACCACCACACTTCAGTGCGGGCTCTCAAAGGAGCAACTCAACAAGGTGGGGCCGTTCAAGAGCGCCAAAGAATTGTGGGACAAACTCGTGAAACTGAACGAAGGGTCAAACGAGTCCAAAAGAGAAAAGAAGGACTTGCTCGTGGCCCAACTCCAATCCTTGTCCATGAAGAGCAACGAGACTGTCAGCCAGCTATATGGAAGGGTGAAGGAGGTCATCAACGAGCTCCATGTGATTGGAGAAAAGATCGAGAACTGAGATATCGTCAGGTATGTCCTACAAGTCTTCCCAAGAACTACCTTGTGGGCATCCATTGTTGATGCCTACAAGGTATCAAGGTATTTGTCCATAGTTAAATTAGATGATCTATTCTGTAAATTGAACTGCACGAGCAAGCTAACGTCTGGGCCAAAGAGAAGGGTATTGCTTTTATTGCAAAAAAGGAGAAGAAGAGGAAGGAGAAGAAGAAGGTGGTCTACTCCTCCTCATCAGACTCAGAGGAATCCAACGCCTCCATGGATAGCGACCAAGAGGCATTCATGGTAAGAAAAATACGTAAGGCCTTTAAAAGTTTTTCTAACAAATCTTATGCTAGGAAAGGGTCCAAAGGAAAGGGTAATGCCAAGGACATCATCTACTACAATTGCCATCAAGAGGGACACATGAAGAACGAGTACCCTCAACTGAAGAGAAGAGATGACAAGAAGGAGGAGAAGAAGAAAGGTGACAAGAAGAGGTCGAAGGGAAAGGAGAAGGGTACCACCAACCTCAAGGCGACCTGGGATGATCCATCATCCTCGGAGGAGGAAGAAGAGCAAGTTTCACATTTTACTCTCATGACACTGGACCACTCAGACTCATCAGATGATGAAAGAAGCTCAAGTAGTGATGAAAGCGACTCCTCCTCATCATCATCTGAGTCAGAAGCTTCAGTAAGTGAGGTATACCACTTACCCTCCTCTACTTTAGTTAAGATCATTTCTAGCACTAACATGGATTTAGCTAAAGCTAGAAGTAAAATTAAGGATCTAAAAGATGAGATTGCCATGCTTAGAGTAGAATCTACAAAACTTAAGGAAGACTTACATGCTAGTTCTCTTACATCACATGCTTCATGTTTTGAAATTGAAAATAAGGAACTTAGGAAAAAGGTAGATGACCTCACAAAGGCACTTAGGAAATTCCAAGTAGGCTCTAGCAACCTAGATATGATAATTAATAGTCAAAGGGTCATTTATAACAAGGCCGGATTAGGATATAGGCCAAAGACAAAGGAAGTGACCTTTGTCTCACTCACGGGTAGGATTGGTGCATCTAGGAGACAAGGGGCTAAGGGAAATACCAAGAGGGCATGGGTAGCTAAAAGATTTTTAAATGATGCTTATGTATCAAAAATTTGGATACCAAAAGAGTATGTTTTTCATGTTGTATAAGTAAAGGTGAAGGAGGCCTCAACTATGTGGATAGTAGATAGTGGATGCTCAAGACATATGACCGGAGATGTGAGCAAGTTCACTACTATTAGCTACTTAAGAGAAGGGACGGTCTCCTTTGGAAATAGTGGAAAACTGAGAATTATTGGTAGGGGCACCATTGAGGTATCTCCCACAATTTCCATACATAAAGTACTCTTAATTAAAGATATAAAGTTTAACTTACTTAGTGTGAGTCAGTTATGTGATGCGGGCTTTAGGGGTGAATTCCATGCTAGGAAGTGCATAATAAGACAAAATGAATCCAATAATGTCATATTAGAAGGGTATAGAGAGGCCAACCTATATTATCTTGATCTTGCTTATGCTACTAACAATTTGGCTAAGTGTTTCATGTCTAAAGAAGAAGAAGGGTGGTTGTGGCACCGGAGATTTGGACTTGTCAACATGAGAAGCATTGCAAGAGTGTCCAAGGAAGAATTGGTGAAGGGGCTACCTATGATCAAGTATGAGAAGACTAAATTGTGTGATGCATGCCAAGAGGGTAAGCAATCAAAGTCATCACACAAAGGTAAAACCCTAACCACTACCACTTTACCATTAGAACTTTTACATATTGATTTGTTTGATTGCCATAGTACTCCCTCACTAGTAGGGAGTAAATATTGTTTAGTTATTGTAGATGATTTTTCTAGGTTTACATGGGTTTTCTTTTTGAAACATAAGGACGATACCCTAGAAATCTTTATAGGATTTAGTAAAAGGGTAGAAAATGAAAAACACCTCAAAATTAACCAAATTAGGAGTGAACACGGTGGGGAGTTCCAAAATTCAAGTTTCTCACAATTTTATGTAGAAAATGGATACAAGCATGAATTTTCATGCCCAAGGACTCCTCAACAAAATGGGGTAGTGGAGAGGAGAAACAGAGCCCTACAAGAAGCTGTTAGGACTATGCTTAATGCATATTCCCTTCCTAGCTACTTTTGGGCCGAAGCGGTTAACACCGCTTGTTACATTCAAAACCGGGTGTTGGTACATAGGTTTCTAGGAAAAACACCCTTTGAATTGTGGAATGGGAGAGTTCCGCAAGTCCACTACTTTAGGGTCTTTGGATGTAAAGTCTACATTCTAAATACCAAAGATGACCTAAGGAAATTTGAGTCAAAAGCCGATGAGGGAATTCTAGTTGGGTATTCATCAACTAGTAGGGGTTATTGAGTTTATAACAAAAGGACAAAAGTGATTGAGGAGTCTTCAAATGTTAACTTTGATGAATCAACAAATACCTACCCTAGAAAAGCCTCAATTGATAAGGTTATGGAAGAAGTCCAACCCCTTGCCCAAAGAATCCAAGACCTACATTTGGAGGGCAATGATCAAGGGGGAGTAAGAAGTAACCTAGAGGACGAGAAAGAAGTAGTCAATGAACCCACAACCTCTAGGCCCTTGAGACATCATCAAGATCATCCTATTGATCAAATAGTGGGTGATGTCACTCAAGGAGTAAGGACTAGGTCCTATTTTAGGGATCAAACTAGTTAAATAGCCTTAATCTCCCAATTAGAACCTAAGTCTATTGATGAAGCATTGGGAGATGTGGATTGGGTCTTAGCCATGCAAGAAGAGCTAAATCAATTTGAGAGAAGTGAAGTTTGGGAGTTGGTTCCTAGGCCCAATGATTGCACCATTGTAACCACAAGATGGGTCTTTAGGAACAAATTAGATGACCAAGGTAAAATCACTAGGAATAAGGCTAGATTGGTAGCTAGGGGGTTTAACCAAGTTGAGGGATTAGATTATGATGAGACTTATGCCCCCATAGCTAGATTAGAGTCCATTAGAATTCTACTAGCCTATGCCGCTCACATGGGTTTCACACTTCACCAAATGGATGTGAAGTCGGTATTCCTTAATGGGATCATTAAGGAAGAGGTCTATGTAGAATAACCCCCTGGGGTTGAGGACCCTAATTATCCAAGACACGTCTACAAATTGACAAAAGCCTTATATGGTTTAAAACAAGCACCCCGGGCTTGGTATGAAAGGCTTTCTTCATTTCTAGTGTCTAAGGGGTTTAGGAGAGGAACAATTGACCCTACATTATTCCTAAAATCTAAGGATAAGGACATATTTGTTACCCAAGTGTATATAGATGATATCATTTTTGGGTCAACAAACAATGACTTCCTACAAGAATTCATCAAATGTATGGAAGATGAATTTGAGATGAGTCTTGTAGGAGAGCTAACCTTCTTTTTAGGACTTCAAGTCAAGCAAACTAATGAAGGAACACATGTTTTTCAAACTAAATATGCTAAAGAAATGTTAAAGAAATTTGGCTTAGAAAATGCTAAGGTAGCATCTACCCCCATAGGAACCAATGTGAAAATGGATAGTGACCTTGAAGGGAAAATGGTAGACTCTAAGTAATATAGGAGCATGATTCGTAGCCTACTATATCTAACCGCTAGTAGACCTGATATACTTTTTGCGGTAGGTATGTGTGCAAGGTACCAATCTTGTGCCAAAGAGTCCCATTTGGTTGTAGTTAAGAGGATCCTAGGGTATGTCAAAGGTACCCTCAATGTCGGACTTTGGTATCCTAAAACCCCTAGTGTTGATCTTATTGGATACACTGACTCGGACTATGCGAGTTGTAAGCTAGATAGGAAGAGTACTAATGGAGGGTGTCAATTCCTTGGTTCTTCCTTAGTTAGTTGGAGTAGTAGGAAACAACCATGCATTGCCCTATCAACAACGGAGGCGGAATACGTGGCAATGGGTGGGTGTGTTTCCTAACTCCTTTGGATCATGCACACTTTAGAAGATTATGAGTTACATTATACCAAGGTCAAAGTCTTGTGTGATAATGTAAGTACAATCAACTTGACCAAAAATCCGATTCACCACTCTAGGACAAAACACATTGAAGTGAAACATCACTTCATTAGAGACCATGTGGCAAGGGGAGACATAGAACTACACTATGTTGAATCAAAGTCGAACCTAGCCGACATTTTACCAAGCCTCTTCCCGAATCGGAGTTCACATCCTTAAGAAGAGGCCTTGGAATGTGTTTTGTAGAAGTATAGGATAAACCTTGGGATATTACATTTGAAAAAGTGTGTTAGATCTATTAGGGTGATACATTTGGTTCACTTGTGCTTGTGGCATATTGTTGAATCATTGAAAGTATCAAAATACAAGAACTAGACCAACTATGGGGAAGACAAGTGTTTAATCAATGGACACTTTGCCCAAAGATCATAGTTGGACATTTTAAACCTTTAAAAACCATTTTATGTTTTCTATGCTTTGCCATGCTTTTAAAAGATATAGGATTGCAAAATTAGATTGTGATTTTGATACAAAACTTAGTGGTTTTCAAAGATTTTGACTTTTTATCAAAAGTCAAGCATGTTTGAAATTTTATATGGACTAATATTTTTCCTTGATAGAGTATATCATTTCAAATATGTTTGCAAGTTTTTACAATTTTTGAATTTTTAGGACATTTCTGAATTTCAGCACATAACCTAAAAAATGTCACTGACAGAGTATCAGTCGACTGCCCATGGAGCAGTCGACTGGCACGCCTGTTTTCAGGTTCTGTAAACTTTTTCAAAATTCAGCTTTCTCTCATTTGATGCCCTAGGGTTGGGTTGCTTGAGGCAATCATTTTGATGGTATCAAAGGGGGAGAATAGGTGGTTTACGTTAGAATTTTGACTTGGAATGGATGGTTTAAGGTATTTTGTCTAAACTTAGACCTTGGATGATTAAAAATGGGAGAAGACATGGATTAAGGGGGAGGTTACCTCTTAGGCTTTGATATGTCTTACATTTTTAATGTTGTTTAGTGTTAAGTGGAAACTTAACTTGGATTATGATTAGAATTGAAAATGGGAGAAGACATGGATTATGGAGGAGGTTACCTCTTAGGTTTGCTATGTCTTATGCTTTTCAATTGCTATCTATTATTACTGTTATTGTTTGTTGTTATTTATCTCTAAACTTAAACATATTGCCACACATCAAAAAGGGGGAGATTGTTGAGGCAATCGGCCCTAAAATGATTGGAAGATTATGGTTTTGATGTGTGTGTGTGAATATGTTTAAGGTTAGAGTGTTATGTTGTATTTGATGTGTGTGATTGAGTTTGCAGGACTTGGAGAATCACACATGATGAACATATCCGAGGGACGAGAGCCGAGGGAGGAGGACTCCAAGGGCAAGTCGGGAAGTGGACTTCAAGAGCACACGTGAAGGGTGGCATGGAGGCAAGCCAAGGGAGGCTTGTGTGCGCATCTGAGGGACGAAAGCCAGAGGAAGATGACTTCAAGGGGCGAGCCAAGGAGTGAACCTGAAGGCACGCATGAAGGAGTATGTGAAGACTGGCTGGGAGTGAGTGGGCAGTTGACTGGCCAGAGGGCAGTCGACTGCCAAAACTCACAGAAGGTTTTCAGCCTTCTACCAGTCGACTGGCCCAGAGACAGTCGACTGGTATACCCCGAAAACTAGCCGTTGGCTAGCAATTAATGCTAGGCCAGTCGACTGCCCCAGGGGCAGTCGACTGGTGCGGGGCTGGACAGACTGCGAGTTTGTCCTGTTCTCCTATAAAAGGAGGACCTTTTTGAACGTGAGATGTACGGTTCTGTACTATAACGAAGTGCTGCTCGTGTGAAAAGCTTTCTCATCTTCCTCTCTCTTCATTCACAACATTCTGTAAAGAGGAAGGTAACACCACTGTAAAGGTTTCTCTACCTGAAGGAGATTTTTCATAGTGGAAGTGGTAGTCGTGAACGAACAAGTGCTATTCACCCCCCCCCCCCCTCTCTAGCACGCCAGTCGATCTATCACGAATGAATCCCCTGTCAAGCAACTCTTGAAGCTGGACCTTTAACTCGTCCAACTCCTTAGGCGACATACGATACGGAGCCTTTAATGCCGACGCAGTCCTCGGAATCAACTCGATCACAAATTCAACTTGCCTTCTGGGAGGCAAACCAGGTAGCTCCTTTGGAAATACGTCTGGAAATTCTTGGACCACTGGAACACTCGAGAGCTGAGGGCTACTGCTACCATCAGTGCTGATCAATGATAATAGAAAACCCTGACATCCATGCGACATAAGCTTCTGAGCTTGAAGTGCAGAGATAATAGAAATCCCATCATCTCTGGTGCTAATGAATTCCCACGAGAGTTGGTTCGGAGGCCGAAACGTGACCACCCTCGCTTGGCAATCAACTGTGGCATGATAAGCCGCCAATGAATCCATGCCCAGAATAATATCAAACTCTACCATCTCGAGAACTGACAGATCCACGGTGAGGGTATAATTGCTAAAGTCCAATGGACACACCTTGACTTCCTGCGTGATCTCCAATACCTCACCGGATGGTAGAGACACTGATAAACGTTGTGATCTAAGGGTAGGCACTCTACTAATTTTTCCCATAAACAGTCGTGATATGAAAGAACTAGAACTACCGGTATCAACAAGTAATTCAGCAGGAAATGCATAAACTGAAATCATACCTCGAAAGACTGATCCATCGGCCCGATGTGCCTCCTCTCTGGTGACTGCATAAACTCGGCTTGTCTCTGTAGCTGAAGGTGGAAATGCTAGAATCAGCTGCGGCTGAGAAGATGAAGGTCCAGCAGTCTGCTAGGGCTGATATCTAGAAGGCCCAACCGACTGCTGAGACTGATAACCCGAAGCTCCAGCCGATGACTGATGCTGATAAACTGTAGGCTGGTATGCTGGGCGTGGCTGCTGATAGTATGATCCTATCCCAGAATATTGAGACCCCACTGGTGAGGAGTACTCATGCCCATGCATACCATACATCTAAACTGGTGGTGGAACTGCCTGCTGACATCCTATCTGCTGCGATCGGAATGACGTATGGGTCTGACGGCCGCCTCGATATGGCCTCTGCGGTCCTGATCGGCCACCCCGAGGAGTAAATGCTGCAGACTTATGCTGAGCCTTCAAAGGACAGCCTCGACTCTCATGACCTGGAAGTTTACAATAATAACATATGGGGTGCTCTAGGGGACAATCTGGTCTGCCGTGGTCCTTAGAACCACACTGAAAACAATGAGTCGCCCCAGTAGTAAACCTCTGAGTCTGATGAGAACCCCTGCGACGATCTTGCTGAAAATCGTCCAAACTTCTGGGGTCGAGACTGAGGCCCAAAAGTCTCCTGCGTACTCTGACTCCTGTTACTGCGCTTCTGTCCAACAATGTGTTGTCTCTGTGTCGCTGCTGAACCCTGAGTGGTCTACTTCCCTTTGTTCTTATCACCATGCAACTGATGCTGGATCATCTCGGTATGTAAAGCCTGATCCAAAGCCTCGCGATATGAAGTAGGAACTCATCCAGACATACGCACTTGGATATATCCAGCTAAGCCCAACATGAACTGTGTCGTCCGCTCCTCCTCCGTAGCAACCAACTGAGGACAAAACTCTGCCTGGCGATTAAATTCCGCCTCATACTCCATAACTGAGCGGTCTCCCTGATGAAGAGCAAGAAACTCCTGCCGTCGGGCTATACGAAACGCGGCAGGATAATACTTCCCCTCAAAAGCCTCGCGGAAAGAAACCCAAGAAATCGGCCGTCCACCAATAAGAGTCTTCTGCATATTCCACTAAGTGACGGCCTGATCTCGAAGGTGATACATAGCCAACTCCACCTTCTCTACGTCTGTGAGGGTCATATAGCTGAAGATGTCCTCCAATGTCTCCAACCAGGCACGAGCAACATACGGATTTGGTTCCCCATGGAGTAGTGTGAAGCGACCCTACACAGACGTTGCCAACAAAGGAATCTGAGCTCGGTCCAGAAGCCAACCCGCTTGGGCAGGGGGTACCCCTAATGGCACTCCAGGAACTACCATTGGTGGTACTGATGGACCTGCCTCAGATGGTACAACTGGAACTGCTGTCGGATCGGGAGGAGGTACTCTTAGTGGTGGAGATCTCGGCTCACCCGAAGGGTCCTGGTGAGCTAATCCCCGACCAATCGGCTCCACTCTTGTGGGCCTCTCACCCTCCTGATTCGTGTCTCCCTCGGCCTCCTCTGGCCTCCCCCGTGATCGTCGTCCACGACCACGAGCACGGGGTGGAGATATCGCAATACGACGAGGCATATATGTTAACAAATCCAACATACATTATTTAAATATAAATTTAACCAAATTTAAAACCAACTTACTTCTTGTTTGCCAGGAAAGATCTCGTCGCTGCCAAGTCCCATCACAACCATAACTAGAAAATGACTCCAGAAAATAAATCCGTAAAATACAGATAGACCTCATAAAACAAAACAACTTCGTCAACCCTCAAGAAAAAGACTCCGCATAAATAAACAAATCTGTAATATACAGATTGACCTCGTAAAATAACTCCATAAACCCATAGACACCAAAACATCGCAAAACCTGGCTCTGATACCAAAAATTGTCACGTCCCCAGAGGCACATGCTTACTCGAAAATCGGGTAGCATCTCCCCTGTACGGCGGACAAGATGAGGCAAGTATACATACACTCCACCAATATAGCTCAGCCACAAGCGGCTGGCATCACAATAATAAATAAAAGACACATCCACGCAATTTATATCGAAACAAAATAAATGGATGACTCAGCCATCATTAACATAAAGAAAGTCTACATACCAGTAATAACGACAAATCCAAACCGATACTTGACAAATAAAAATAACTGCGGAAATAAATCAGACACTAAATCAAACCAAACCAAATCGACACGGTGGGACTGAGGGACTGGCGACTGGATCCTCTCCTGGTTCCAAGAAAAATGCAACTACCTGCTATCTGAAACAAAAAGAGAAAGCAGGGGTGGTGAGTCCGGGCGGACTCTGTTGCTATATGAGTAGACAATAAAAATGGCAAAACAAAAGGTATAATAGGTAGAGAACCAACAAGGTACAGTCCATAAGAAATATAGGAACACCTAAACATGCATAACATATATAGAACAACATGTTATAAAACTGAATAACAACTAAACAAATATAAAACAACGCAACAACAATAAAACCAAGATATACATGCATGTTAATCAAGTGCAATAACCATAACTCATATAAATGCAACAATCACAAGAAAATGCATAAACGAAATACGTATGCATATGATGCAATGACATGTGTCACCCCTGACGCCAGTCAAGCCGCCAACACATCCCATCTGTGTGACCGAGTGGGTAGGGCAGTGACAACTGTACGCACTCCAACGAATACCACAGAAAGGTGTGGTTGAGTGGACAGGATGCTGGGGAGCCAACACTCCAAACCCCGATATATAGGGGGAGCTATCAACAGCTACAGTATCCCTCGAAAACCAACGGTGAGGGTGTCACTGTTTGCCTACAGCTACAACATGTGTGGCATAACAGGACAGTTGGTCACACTCTAACAACTACCACAACAATAAGTGGTTGAGTGAATCGAGCAACAAAATGACAAACGACGGCTTAACCATATGGATGCCAAACAGTCATTAGTATGCAATGTGTAGATATGGTGCATGCTACAAGATGCACAAACAACCGGAGAAACAATAATGCATCAAAAATCCAACAAGTCAACGATGTATCAATACAATCAACCAGAAATCGAAAACCAACGATTATGCGCCTACACTACTAGGTAGGATATTTCTATTGCCAAATAAATCTAATTGTGTTTAATGGACTTCTAAGTACTCGTGTACAAGCGGCACTTTACAGAACAGAAAACCAACAGAGGATTGTACAGATACGAATTTGGAATACTTAAAGATCAACGAAGAATAAGTATCAATGGCGATGTTAAAATAACAAACAAAAAAGAAATAAGGTCAAGCAACCTATTAGACATAAAATAGTCATGCTTTAAGGTAAAAGAAACTACTCGAGTACAAAGGAGAAGTACCCGCCTTATAATTGTAGAAGTCCGTAAGCGAAGAAATCTTTCTATGACCAATCGTATGAGTCCAAAGTCAAGTTCCTGTATTACGGATATAATTTAGCCATTTTATAAAATTAACTAAAATAACTAAATTATAGATAAATGAAAATTAAAATAAATCCTAACCAGGACTACATTCAAGTATATGTTTAGTCCCCAAAATTCATCTCATCTAGTGATTAATCTCTATTAAGTTCAATACTACCTAAGCTCTCAACCATTGAGTCAAATCATAAGCATGAACCAAATCAAAACTTCCTCGTAGTAGCAAGTGAAGAAATACAACATACATCAACTCTACAATTTGACTAATCACATAAACAAACCTAAAGCATAAACTTCACTCCACGCCAAAGCTTCCTAGTGCCCTCCAACGACACTAGTATTCCCACACCCACCTATTTAATAATCCTATGAATTATAAATTAGTATTATGTTCTCACTGCTAGTAGAGTAAAGGCACCCGTGAGATCATCATAATTTCATCCTTAACAAAAATGCAATTTTTGGTAAAACAAGATGGAATGAACATATCTTCAATCTCTCAATTCATCATCATAAACTAGCTACACAGAAAGATATTAAGGACTGCAAAGATCACACTAACTTTACGTCAACAGAGCATCACCTCTTTCAACTCGTCCACCAAATCAACAAGTGTGGGTTGTCGCCGTAGCAGGGAATAGGAAGAAAACAGGAAGCTTGTGGCGTCGGCTTGCTTGCGCGAGGGCGGTGGCACGATCAAGTTGGCACTGGAGAACACAGAAGAAGAAGTTAGGGCTTGTGGCCGGGAGAAAGAAGGGCGGCGATTGGCGATGTTCGCGTGAGGGAGAAGGAAACTCACTGCCGATCAAGGCAACCACATCGCGAAGGAGCGGCGGCGTTGAGCAGAGGGCCGACAGCATGTGCGGGCTGCGGAGGCGGGCAGAACCTAAGGGAATCGGGTGGTTTCGGTTTCGCGCAGGGGAAATCGGCAACGAGGGGAAAAATTGATTCGGGGAGAGGGTTTTTAGGGTTTTATATTACTTTTGGCATTTTGCAATTAAGCCCTCCTATTTTAGTTATTCACAACTAAGTCCCTATTTTACAAAAAGGCCCCTTTAAAAAAAATTACGGTTTTCAACAGATCTTTCCATGGAACATGAGGAATAAGGGTTTTATTTTTTATTCCTCTCCACTTGTGTTGTTGCCTCCACCCACCCTAGAGTTGTCACCCCCTTTGGTGCCACTGCCCCTTTGGTGTCACTGCCTCCCCTTGCTATCGTCTTCCACTGTATGTTGTCCAAAAGGTTGGCCAACTTCACCTTTATGCCAACCAATTTGTTGGTCGACCTTCCCCTTGTGCCACCGGCCCCTCTCTTCTTTTGTATCATGTGTTTTATTTGTCTAGTACCAATCGGAGAGCCAACTTGTGGCTTCCGAAGTCATCTTGAAGAAATCTTGGTGTGGATACTTGTAGGACTAAGATCGACGCTAGAGGGGGGAGGTGAATAACGTTTAAGAATTTTTGCAATAAAAATAATGAGGAGATAAAAACTAAATTAATCAGGGCTAGCATAGTAGAAATAATAAAGGAACTTAGATTAATTTACACCAGTAAGACAAAGATAATAGAAATTTTAAACATGAAAAATTAATTGACCAAACCACAGTATAAACATGCAATAGTTAAAAATATTAATTCTTATTTCTAATTTCTCTTAAGTGAAGAAACCTTTATAGAAAAGGAATATAATAATTAAGCATAATAAAAATTTAGGCAAACACTTAAACAAAATAGAAATGGTTACTCTAGGTGTTGTCGATCGGAAATAAAGTATGTGTTGCAGCACTGAAAGTGAACAAAGTACTCAGAGCACTAGATAGAACTGGATGATTGAGAAAGAGATGAATTGAAAGCTCTAACTTGAAGCCCCTTATATAGTACTGTCCCGGTCGTCTATGTAGGTTTTGGCATAACTGCAATTTCTATCTATAAGATAACATTAACATTGGTTTTTGTCCGCCTGTCTACCACCCAGTCGCCTGGCACGGGTCAAACTTCATCTTGACCGCCATTGTCAGGTTACTAATAATGTTGTCTCCCAGTCGTCTAAAAGCTACTTGGTCGCCTATGTAACCGGTCACCCGAACCCACACAGTTGCCTGGACCATCTGAGATCCCTTCGTTGAGAGTTATCACCAGCTAGTTGATGTGTGCATTTCATATAGATTTTTTATCATAGTTTAATGAACATTTTGTCCCATTTTATATACACATATTTCATGATTTTGTTTTTTGTGCTTCATTTCAATATTTTCTTAGTCTAGAGAACTTCTCTCATTTATTTCTCTTGATAACACGTAAAAAGGAGTGAAAATGGCATTTAAAATCACACTTTCAAAGACTTCTATGCTGCCACGGCCATGGCCACAACTATTGCCAACTTGAAGGGGTTGTGCCCCATTTTTTTTTAGAGTTTATAGATATGGCCAGAGGGGGCGATGACAGTTGCCATGACCTATTCTGAGCCCTAGGTGATTCATAGAGTCTACCATTGGCAGCTGTGCCAGCAGCCACAGATGGCCATGCTAGAAAACTAGTATTTCTTCACAGACTCTGCAACCGGAGGTTGTGCCGCAGCCCGAAGTAGTTTATAGTGCCTGACATGGGCACTTGTGCCTGCTGGCACGGGGTTGTTGCTGTAACGACCCTCTCTTCTTAATCTTACCCTTAGAGGGAGGTCACAATTTCTTCTTATCTTTTCTTTTTCTTTCTTTTCTTGTACACTGCTCTCAGTCGATTGATGATGGGTGCAGTCGACTGGTGCCAGTCGACTCCTAGGCCAAATCACTCCCCCAATCTTTATGTTCGAAAGTTGTCCCTAGACCAGTCGACTGGTGGAATTACCAGTCGACTGGTGCAGTCGACTCCACCTGGATTTCACTCGACCAATCTTTCTGTTCCCTCGAATTCACTGAGGGCAGTCGACTGCTAACTTGAGCAGTCGACTGATACTTCTGGAAACTTGTTTCCAGAACTGAGAAACATGTAAAGGAGATCATGAATAACATTTTTACTGCTAACTATGATTATAGAACTCATAATCAAAATACTTGGACTAGATCACAAACCATCTAAAGTAGTAAGCCATAAGACAACTCAATCTTATAATCTTTGCGGAATTAACACTACTATCCTAAACCTTAAGCAATAATGATAAAGTTCTACTACTTAGACTTAGAGCACTAGCAAGTCTCATCCCAAGATCTCACTCCACAGTTCCGCCGCCACTGACACCAATCATCCTTCCATTAGCCTCTTTGACTTACATCCTTTCTTTACCTTTAGCTGCAGTAAAAGGATGTAAACTATAAGCAAATTGCTTAGTAAATAGATCCTACTCTCACAAAACATGCAATCGATATTAAACATGCTCATGATTAAAAGAATGCTTGCTTTAAAAACATATGGAACTAGGAATGTCATGCTTAACATGAATATGCTCATGAATACACTTGTAACAAATGCTTGCATTTGAAAACCTTGCTTGAAATGAAAAATGCTTAACATGCTTGAACAAATGCTTGCTTTTGAAAACTTGAAAACTTATATACTCTTATACTTTAAAATAAATAAACATCCTGCTGTTGGACCCGACATAGTACCGATGCACGCATCCCTAATAGGTTTCGGGATAGCTACCCACTGAACCCTATTAGAGTGTCTCTACTAGGCTCGCCTAGATCTCTGTGGGTCTCAGCTCGGTACATGCCACTTAATAAAAGTAATATACTTAAACTTGTAATGCTTGTACTTATAATGCTTACACTTTGCATATTCTTCGTACTTAAAAAGTAATGTTCCCAAAACTTATTTTAAGACATATCAAGACCTTGGTCTTGTACTCATCAATGCACCTTGCATGCCTTAGTCCCTAGAACTTGTTTTAGGGCTTAGTAAGACCTCGGTCTTACTCTATACTTTCATCGAGCATCTTGAGTACCTTAATCCCAAAACTTGTTTTGGGGCAAATCAAGACCTTGGTCTTGCTATACTCAGATCACACACACAAAAATGCTTAACATCAAGTTCTACGAAAAACATACGAAGAACAACTTTTACTGCAGGTGAGTGATCTACTTACTTGGTGCTTACTAAACTCACTAGTACCAAAAGTTAGATCTAATGCAGAACTATCTTTGGGATCTAACCCTTCGTCTACGTCCTTCACACGGTCGCCGGAACTTGGGCACAAGAAGTAACCCTAGTTCTTTCTTTGCACACTCAACAGGAAGAAGAAGAAGTGAGGAAACCTTTTGTTTCCTCCTCTTTCTATTTCTTTATATACTAAGTGGAAGTTGAAGCAACTTCCATGAATGGGTGCTTAGGTGCCTACATGCACTTATCTTAAATGCTTTTCATATCCTAATGTGATGCCTTACCACCACCTAATGGAAATTTAAACAAATGCTAAATTAAGGGTCCATGGTTCGACCCTCGACTCCGACCCTTTTTATTCTACAAAAGAAATTTTTAATTTCTTTTTATTTTGGAAATTTCTGGAAAATTTCCGGGCGTTATAGTGGAGAGCAATTGGAAAACCTGTATATAAGATGATTTTGAGGAGATTTTCAAGGATATTGAACCTAGGGCTTCATCTCCTTCCTCGAATAGAGTTTTCCCCCTTTAGACGAAACCCTATAGCAACCATCTTCTTCCATCAAATGATTCGTACACCATCAAAGTGAGGAATTTATCCGAGAAGACCGACAATGCATTGATAAGCATTCTCTCCTCTCTATATCATGTATTGAGTTGTAGATTGTTATTCTTCTTTATCTCTTAGGTGTATTTCCTTATCCATGGTATAGTTTGAAGAATTGCCCCTGAAAATTAAAACACTCTTTTATTTTCGCTAAACAAAGATAGAAGTTAGTTCAAACAAAATAAACATATAGATTTAAACAAAACAAAAAGAAAGACACAACCAGAATTACTTGGTTTGCAACCTAGGAGGTTGCTAATCCAAGATAAAATTAAGTACAGATCTCCTGAATAACTCCTTCGGGTGGAAAAGCCTCTTACATGATGAAAATCTCAGCGAAAATAGAAAACATTACAAGGAATTCGTTTGTAGTAGATGGATGCTTTGGAACCGAGCTCCGAGGACCTATTTATAGCCCCAGTCAACTATATTCGAATGCTGACATGACATTATAGGGTAGCCCAAGTGCTTGAGGGTGCCTGACACGTGGCTTGAGTGTTATTCGATGTGTAACGTTCACAAACGACTAAGTTTGGATGATTTTTCACATCTCGGGCGCCTGTTTGCATAGGGGTGCATGGGAATAGGGGAGCCTGAGAGCATAGGGGTGCCCACATGCACGAGCGCCCATGTGAGTTTGAGTCAGCCCAATGCTAACCAACCTCCTGCGACATTTCTTGGGTGATTTACGGCCTTCCAGAGTTGGGCTCACCTGAACCCTCCTCCGATCGTCTCTTTGAGCGTGCTTCCGCCTGGCTTCTCGTCCCTCGGATGTCGTGTGCATCCCTCTCGCTCCACCGGCGTACTCTTCCACATACCTCTACATCCCTCGGATGCACCAAGCCCGTCGGCTCCCTTCCCGTGCCATCCTTCTCGACTGCTGCGTCTTTCGCTTGACTTCCTACGCTCCTAAGCTCCTGCACACTTAGACACAAGTATTAAAACACAAGAAGACCTAATTTGACTCGGTTGACCACATCAAAACCTACCTGTGCTACTTACATAGTTCTCTCGATTCTAGGAGTAGGAATTAACCATTTTGATATGTAAACACTTTTTTGTAGAATCTATTTAGTTTAAATATTTTTTATTTAATGATATGTGTGTTTGTGGTTTAGATCTACTATGTATACACCATCTTAATTCCAAAAGCACAATATTCATATTCCATGAGAATTTGCACATGAACCGAAAGGAGAACTCAATCATTCGATTCATAGAAAACTGAGATGTGGAGGGTCATTCCAGCCAACACAAGCATGGCAAAGGAGGTATATGTACCATAGAGGCTGACACAGGTTGCCGTGTCGGTGGGCATGTGGTCGTGTCTCATTACAGACCAATTTTCAAATGGCAACAACTTTTGATTCGGGATGAAGTACGAGGCATACAACTATTCGAATCAAATCTCTTTCAAAGATCCACAATTTAGTATAAATTCAAAATGTATGACCCAGTTTCACACCCCGAAAAATGACGTTAAAAAGACCTTTCCGAGATCTTGAGGACCTGACTTATACGATTGACACACATCACTTAGTAACCTCTCTAACTTCCATCCATAATATATTTTACAATTATCGAACATAAAGAAGAGTTCATGTTTAGGGGGATCATGTTGGATCAAGAATAACGATAGAGGGGGGGTGAATATTGTAAAACGTTTTCGGTTTGAAAAAGAGAATATGTAGCGGAAAAATTAAAAACAAAACAACACACGAACACCAAGATTTTACTTGGTTCGGAGTCGCGGTCGGCTCCTACTCCAAGGCCCATGGTCATTGACCGTTTACTATGGGCAATTCTATATGCGCAAAACAGTTTACAGAAAGATGTTACAAGAGTAGTATAGTAAACCTAAAAAATAGCTCTTCGTTACCGACGTCCGGTGCGGATTGTATTTTGGAGCAGGGGGACATCGTTGGTGCTTGTATCTCGAGTTGGGAGGTTTCCGGAGTAGAGCGCTGGAGCAGAAGAGCGTAATAGCGTTGGAAGAAGTGTTGTCCGAAGCCTTGGGGTCGAGGGGCTTTTTATAGCCTCTCGGGGCGCCCTGAATGTTGGGGGCGCCCCCCCCCCCCCCCCACGTGTCACCCGATCCGAGCAAGTCTCGATCAACTCTTATCCCACTCGAATAGGGCTGAGGGTTGACTGTGGGGGCGCCCTGGTTGACCCTTTCAGCGGGCTTCTCGGCTGGATCACTTTTATCCACTTCGTTGGCTTGAGCCCGGGGCGCCCGGGAGCATGGGGGTGCCCCGCCCAGCAAGCTTCCGAAGCGTACTTTTGCTTAACTTGTTTTGCCATGACCTTGGGGGCGCCCTACTCAGCTGTTGCCTCTCTCCTTTGAGGCGTTCTGAGCTGCAGACACTCATTCCTTCGGTCCTGCATCCAGGGATAGTCCAAAACAACATAAAGCAATCAAGTATTAGTTTTATACAGCCTTAGCTGTCTTGGTTATGACTTTGGGTCTCCCAAAATGGAGCCCTAGGTCAAACCGACGCCTACTATTCCCTCGACGGGGAACACATCCTCACCTACTCCTCTAAGGAGAATTTACATGATGCCAACCGGCTCCTCCGGTTGGACTTTTGCCCAGCAGTCCTTCGCCAGGTCTTCGTGTCCTGGCATTCCTTCGCCAGGTGCCTAGCAGTCCTTCGCTAGGGCTTTATATCCTGGCATTCCTTCGCCAGGTGCCTAGCAGTCCTTCGCCAGGTGCCTGGCAGTCCTTCGCTAGGGCTTTGTATCCTGGCATTCTTTTGCCAGGTACCTAGCAGTCCTTCGCTAGGGCATTGTATCCTGGCAGTCCTTCGCTAGGTGCCTAGCAGTCCTTCGCTAGGGCTTTGTATCCTGACAGTCCTTCGCCAGGTGCCTAGCAGCCCTTCGCTAGGACTTTGTTTCCTGGCAGTCCTTCACCAGGTGCCTAGCAGCCCTTCGCTAGGACTTTGTTTCCTGGCAGTCCTTCACCAGGTGCCTAGCAGCCCTTCGCTAGGACTTTTCCTGCACACTTGAGTAACATTGTTAGATCACCAATAATACTTAACTTTGAACCCTTTGCCAATATCAAAACAAGGTTCGATATGGTGCTTCCTGCACCAACAGATCATTGTTTGTTAGATTGTTTTAGTTAATAATTGTTTGCATTTATCTTATTTCTTTGAGCATCATAAATGTTTACATGTCATTAATGCATTGTGTTGCTTGTTTGTTCCTTATAGCAAGATACTAGCATGCTAATTCTAGATTTTTATGTTAAGATAGTATGCTAGTATGCTCAGTGATTTATTTTTTCCTATCTATAGTAGTATAGTATGAAATGAGTAATATTTTTATTTGACGAATTTGAGTGTTGACCTAGTTTTAAGATCTCTTCACAATATGCTTGGTTGACTAACACTCTTGTTTTCTAGGTGATCTCTCTACTATATTTTGGTTATTGGATAAACTCAGATCATGTCAACTCACTATGAAAAATCAGAATCCTAGAGAAAAAATGAAAAAGAGTTTATTCAAGCGTTGAACTTTGTAACAACTTAGAAAAAAATGGAGAATAAGGGATAGAAAATAGTTATTGTGAGTGAAAACTAATGAGTTACTTCATTGAAACTGAGTTAGTTTACTAGAGAAATAATGGTTATGTTTCTCTTAATATTGAGTATTCCTTTGAGACTTTGTGTAGATAGTGTAAAGAACTTTTAAGGGGAATGAGAGAAGATTTCCGGACTCCTGGCCCTGGTACCTCCATTGCTGCCAGTGGGGTCGTTCGAATCTTACGAGTAGGACACTTGTTTTTGTAGTGTCATCTCTCTCTGTACTTAAAACAAGTTATATGAACTTTGAAATTAGACATTGAAAAAATATACCTTTTTCACCCTTGATTCCCCCTCAATTTCTGGCCTTCTTGCTCCTTCGATGGTGAGTCCGATCAAAGCCACCTGCTCTGATACCAATTGTGGGATTGGAAGCATCGATAGAGGGGGGGGGGTGAATATCGACTGATAAACTTTTTCCTTTTTCAAAATCTTGTGTTGGATCGATAGAATACGATAGAGGGGGGGTGAATATCGTAAACCGTTTCGGATTTAGAGAGAGAATGCACAGCGGAAAATTAACACGAAAACCAAACGCGAACACAAGGATTTACTTAGTTCGGAGTCGCGGTCGGCTCCTACTCCAAGGCCCACGGTCGTTGACCATTTACTGTGGGCAATTCTATATGTGTACAAAATGTTTACAGCAGAATATCACAGTTGTAGTACAGTAAACTGAAACTTAAAACTCTTCATTACCGACGCCCGGTGTGGATTGTACTTCGGAGCAGAGGGTCATCGTCGGCGCTTGTATCTCGAGAAGGGATGTTTTTAGAGCAGAGCGCTTGAGTCGAAGAGCGTATTGGCGTTGGAAGAATGTGTTGAGAAGCCTTGGGGGTCGAGCTCCTTATATAGTGAACCTGGGGGCGCCCTCCATGTGTCACTTGATCCGGCAAACTCTCGGTCAGCCATTATCCCTCCAGGATCGGGCTGAGGTTTGACGGGGGCGCCCGGGACGCAGGGGGCGCCCGAGTTGACTCGGTCCACTGGCTTCTCGCTGGCTTGAACTCTATCCGCTTCGTTAGCTTGGACCCAGGGTGCCCGAGGCATCCAACGCGCCCGGGAGCACGGGGGCGCCCGGGAGCATGGGGTGCCCCGCCCAGTGAGCTTCCGAAGCGTATTCTTGCTCAACTCTTGTTTGGCTTTTAACTGGGGTGCCCGGGACCTCCTGGGCGCCCAACCCAGCTGCTGCCTCTCTCCTTTGAGGCATTCTGAGCTGCAGAAACTCTTTCCTTCGGTCCTGCATCCAGGGTTAGTACCAAACATGATGAAGCAAGTATGTTAGTGAGTCTTACAGCCGTAGCTGTCTTGGTTCTGACTTTGGGTCTCCCAAAATGGAACCCTAGGTCGAACCGATGCCTATTGTTCCCTCGACGGGGAACGCGTCCTCACCTACTCCTCTCAGGAGAATTTACCTGTTGCCAACCGGCTCCTCCGGTTGGACTTTTGCCCAGCAGTCCTTCGCCAGGTGCCTAGTTGTCCTTCGCCAGGTCTTCAGTACCAAGCAGTCCTTCGCCTGGTGCCCAGCAGTCCTTCGCCAGGTCTTCGGTTCCAAGCAGTCCTTCGCCTGGTGCCCAGCAATCCTTCGCCAGGTCTTCAGTTCCAAGCAGTCCCTCGCCTGGTGCCTAGCAGTCCTTCGCTAGGTCTTTGACTCCTAGCAGTCCTTCGCTAGGTGCCCAGCAGCCCTTTGCCAGGTCTTAGGGTTCCGATGCCTAGCAGTCCTTCGCTAGGTGCCTAGCAGTCCTTCGCTAGGACTTCAATCTGCACACTCAAGTAGCATGTTAGATAAACATAACATCTTAACTTTTGAACCTTTTGCCATTATCAAAACACAGGTTCGACTTGGGTGCTGTCTACACCAACAATCTCCCCCTTTTTGATTTATGGCAACCCGATTCAAAAGGTTAAGTTAATCAAGACATGTGATATAACAGTTTAGTTTCCTCCCCCTGGAAGGAATCTCCCCCTATGTTTTTCACAGGTTCGTGGGGTTTTGAAAAAATTTCTAAGTCTAAAGATGGAATTAATTTTTCAATACTTAGAACATTTTTCAAAAGAATTTTAGAAAAATATTTTCCAAAAAGAATTTGGTTGGGCACTTTGGAAAATTTATACTTAGAAAAAAATTTTAAAAAAAATCTAAAATATCTTCTGAAGTTTTATGTTCTTAAAAACACTTAAAAATTTTCAATCTCTTTAGTACTTTAGAAGCTTTTTACTTAGAAACTTTTCTATTAGAGAAGTTTAGAAATAAATACTTAGAGATATTTTGAACATAGCTTAAGTATAAGTACTTAGAAACTACTTTTGAAAACTGCTTGGGTCAAGTACTTAGAACCAATTTTGAAATTAACTTAGGTTAAGTACTTAGACATAAAAAAACAGTTTTGAAAAACTTGGATTAAGTACTTTGAAACAGTTTTGAAAAACTTAGATTAAGTACTTTGAAACAGTTTTGAAAAAACTTAGATTAAGTACTTTTAATGAAAGGATAAAGTTTTGAATACTTTTTGAAGAAAGGATAAAGTTTTGAAAATTTATTTTGAATTTTGAAATTTTTTTTTTAAACTTTCTCTCCTTTCCTATCTCTCCCCCTTTGTCATATATCAAAAACAAAGCAATATGGGAAAAAATAAATTGCATAAGGATATAACACAAGAATAATGTGTTGTATTGAACCAATTTCAAGATATAAGCTGAACCAAATCAATTTAAATTATCTCTGTAGGGTCCTGTCTAACCTACTTAGCTACTTACTAACTGTTATAAACAGTAGTTTTCACTAGGGTTAGTCAAGTTAAGTGTTCTGTTCAAGTTAGATTTTCTAAACTTGACACTTAACCTGATTACTGTTTAAGTTGTATTTAGTGCCCCAATTACTGCAGATGCACTGACTTAAAGCATCTTGAATTAAGGTAAAGACCTAAGCATCTCAACCCATTCTAGGTTATCAGTCAAAAGTACCCTAAGGTGCTTGTGAGATGCTGGCTTCTAGATCTATAGGTGCATGCAGTTCTAGGGTTAGGGCCTAGGCTAAGTCCATTTGCGAAAAAGCCCTAGTTTTGAAGGAGGTAGTTTTAAATAAAACTAAGTCAGAAAATTGATTTTTAAAATTGAAAAAAGATTTTGAAAATTAAGTAAAGCAGTTTTAAAATTATTTTAAAACTGATTTTCAAATCGAGTAAAACAGTCAGAAAAGCAGAAGTAAAGTAAGCCTATTCTACCAAGCATAATCCTGATAAACATCAAGAAAAGCAAATAGTCAATTTCATAAGTCAGCTCGAAAAGGAGAAAACCAGCACAGTCATACAAGTCAAATATAAGTCAACCCTACTAAGTAGGGGCAGTCAATCAGTCAATTGTACAATGCCAATCTAAACTAGGAGGAGGGACCGGGACGATCCGATGAGCCTGGTTGCCAGGATCGAAATAGCGACATCATCTCATGATATCGAGCGTCGCTAGTCTCCCTATCGGCTCTGAGGGCACTCATGTACTCAGTGTAATAGGCCTGATTTGCCTCTATTTCTTCAGTATGATTTGCCTCCACTTCCTCCCGGAGGCTCTGGACCTGTGTCTCAAGTCGCGTCACTCTCTCGTAGAGTGTCGGTGGTGGGGGCTCGTCTATGTGCTCTCGAACCTCAGCTGCCAGATTTGCTACATCGACCTCAACGTCCTCATCAGAGTCGATCTGGGGTCCGACTCTCTGACGCCTCTACGATAAAACCCCGGTACCCGATACCTCTACACCAGCTAGGGAAAAGTTCCTAAAACCTATCTCATCGAAGTCAGTCATCGCGGCCATCTCTCCTTCGGTGATGTTACGACCGTGATGATGAAGAATGGAAGTGATGATGTGGCAATAGGGGGTGCGTACCCATCCCTGAGTGGTAACACTGGACGCATGTAGAATCGTGTGGAACATGTGGAGTCCAATGTCAATATCAAGATGATGGATTAATGCATATAGGAGGAAGGTGTGAAATGGTCGCATGGTAGCGGCGTCTCTAGTGGATAAAGGCAGAATGCAGCGGACTAGAACTCTATATAGAGCGTAGTCCTGGACCTGAAGGTCAACAGACTGAAATCATCTGGCCAAGGGGTTTCTAGCATGCCTATAGAAGTAGGAGTGTAGAGTATCTAGGGTAATGTGAGAGTAGGGAGCATCAAAGGGAGGATCCCTAGGAGGGTAACAGCAAAAGGTGGACTGTGAGAGTCGTAGTCCAAGAAATCGGTTGAGCAATAAGGCAGTGATTGTCAAGGGCATCCCTTGAACGGTGGTGACAAACATAAGATCGTCTTATCCAACTATGTTGTTATAGAATTCTGCACAGAGGGATGTGTTGATGGGATGAGTGCAGAATACAAGATTGTCTAGTTGGTAAAAGTTGATGACATTCATGGCCAATGGACAGGATTGAGTGAAGAATTGCCTATTTAGGTAACTCGTCTTAATAGGCTTATATGTTGTTCGAGCAAATCTATTACAAAGTTCTAAGGTTGGGAACCTAGGATCGGGATTAGGTTCGGTACCGGGGTTTGCTTGGTTTGCTCGGTGTTTTCTAAGATAAGAAACATATGTTTACAAGAAAGGAATTAAAGAAAATAATTTTAAATGCGTAAGAGAAATCATACCGGGGAGGCATGGTCGAGGTTGAGGGAGTAAGAGGGTCACTTGGTTGCCTTGGAAGGAGAAGAGAGGTGTTTTGGATGTGGCAAATGAATGGAATTCGGGTGGCTTATATAGCCATTTTAGCTCGGGCGCCCGGGATAAGTGGTCACTACTTTTGGCAGTGACTTACGGCTGAACGGGGGTGCCCGCGATGGCCCGGGCGCCCTGGTCAGACAGGGATGGCAGCTTTGCTGCCTTTGAATGCTCTTTGGGGCGCCCGCAAGGGCCGGGGCGCCCTTGTTAAGTAGTCATTGCAGTTTTTCTGCCTTGAGTGAAGTGAAAGTGATGGGGGGGCGCCCGAGGAGTCACGGGCGCCCGAGTTAGGTGGGAATTGATGTTTTGTTGACCAGTTTGACCATTTGACCATGGTTTGACTGTTTTGACCATGGTTTGACTACTTTGACCATGGTTTGACTATTTTGACCATGGTTTGACTACTTTGACCATGGTTTGACTAGTATTAGGTTAACTTCGTTCTAAACTACAGGATTTAATGTTTGTATTTAAACAATAATATAGGTATTAGATAAATTTCTGTTAAGTTTAATTTTACCATCTCACCCATTCTAGAGTTGTCAAACACGTTTGCCTTATGGGTTTTTGTGAGACAGGTTTTAATAGATAGAATTATTTTTTTAAAAAATGATTTATCTTGAAAAACTTAAATTAATTTTGAAAACAGTTGATTCTGAGTTTATTTTTTTAAAAAAATGTTTGAATTTACAATTAACTGAAAATTTATGTTAGATTCGAATTTGACAAAGAATAATTTGAATTTGAATTTCAAAAATTGATTTCCAGGTCTTGGCGAGGCACTAGGTCTTCTTTGGTCGTAGCCTTATTGGATCATCAACCCTTTCCTTGACAAAGCCTTTTAATGAAATTTCATTTTCAAAATTATTTTTTTGAAAAATTCTGGTCTAACTAGTTTGGGTCTTGGATCGGTAGCTTCGGCTAGTTTCACCAATCTAAAGAGACCAAGTAGAGTATACTTGACCTTATTAGAAGAGGCTTCCCTAACGTACTATCATCTCACCGCCACCCAATATTATGTTGTTCAAATTTCAGTTAAGTTGGTTCAGTCCTTAAACTAACCATTCCTAAGTCTAAGCATGGTAAATTGTAGAAATTAAATAAACAAGCAATCATGCAATTTAACACTAGAATAGAGATTTATCTAACTATGAATATTGTTTTTAATTTGGCTCCCCCTGGACTAAAGCCACGATAATGGTTTGGCAAGATGTGAATCTTGTCCTTGGGGATCCAATACTGGTTTGATCCAGTTTGTTTGTTCAGGCACAGTTTGGGTACCCATGCCTGAGCTTTAGGTCTGGACTGGTTCAGTAGAGCATAGTATGATCTTTGTCTAGATTTAGTTCTATAGCCTAATCCGGATCGATTTAGATCCGACTTCTGTTTTCCAAGAATCATGTCAAGACCCTTGGAACCAGAAGTGAACCGTTCTAAGGCTGATCTAAGGTCCTTGACTTGAGTTTTCAAGGAGGAGTTCTCTTTCTCAAGTTTTTCAACTTGAGTAGAGGTTCCTTCTTGAACCTTCTCAGTTAAGGATCTAGAGTCAGCTCCCTCTTTCAGGAGTTTTACTTCCTGTCGGAGAGATTCGACTCGGAGTTTAGCTTTCGCCAAGTCTCGAGAAAGATAGACAATTAATTCATTTAACTGATTTCTAGAAAAACCACTTACAGTGATTTCGCCGTCCTCTGAAAATGTAAGTTTGCCGTCGTCCGGTTCCGATTCTGACTCGGTCTCAATTTCTTCTGAGGCGGTTAGTGCGAGCAGGTTCGACTGTGGGACCTCTTCTTCTTCTTCAGAGGAGGACTCGTCCCACGTTGCCTGAAGAGCCTTCTTCTTTCTCTTCTTCTTTGTTTCCTTCAGATTGGGGCATTCAGTCTTGTAGTGACCCTTTTTCTTGCATTCGTAATAGGTCACGTTTGGTTTGTTCTTTTCATTTGAGGGTTCAGCTGGTTCTTCCTTTCTTCGGCTGGCTTTCCTTCTGTAACGCCCGTCTTTTTCCCACACCTTACGGTGTGGCGAGAGAGACGGCGTTACGCTAACATACATACACATACATACGGCATAGGAATATCTTAATGCAGCGGAATCAATTTTTTTTCTTCTTACACATGCGTTTTACCATGCAACTATTACCTGAACATATATGTATGCCTTAACTTATCATTCATGAACATGGTAGCATTGTAACTTAGCATATCAAAGCATAACATTCCGTACTTTATCTATGAGCATCATAAGTAGCAAGTAACTTATCATAAGTATAGCATAGAATCTAAAAAGGCATTTTAAAACACAAAACATAATAGAAGAGTCTTGTTCCTCTTTCCTCTGCCATGTCACTATCACACATACACTTTTGGCTCCTCCTGCTGCTTCACCTAGTAACCTCTGTTTGCTTGATCTGCGGTATGAGACAATAAGACTATAAGCACATAGGCTTAGTAAGACCCTTTCCTACTCACAAAAATCCATACGTCGCATAACATAAACATAATGCTTAAATCCTACTCATCATGGCATCATTCTTAACATGAACATAAATATAATCATGGCATCATTCTTAACATGAACATAAATATAATCATGGCATCATTCTTAACAGGAACATAAATATAATCATGACATCATTCTTAATATGAACATAAATATAATCATGGCATCATTCTTAACAGGAACATAAATATAATCATGACATCATTCTTAACATGAACATCAATATAATCTACTTGCATTAACATACTTTGCATACACATACTTTGCATAAACATACTTATCATAGCATAATGCATAACATGGATGAATGCGTACGTCAAATGCATATATCATAAGGATGCTTAGTTTGAAATCATACTTTTAAATACTTAAACATAATCATAACATCATTGGGGTCCCCGGCTTGTACCACATACATACATCATAAGCACGCATCCCTAAGTAAATACGAGGTAGCGAGCCCCGACCTACTAGGGTAGGAATAGCTACGGTAGTTCCAAAAATCGAGGCATTCTTAAGGTGCCCATCTCTGTTGGACAGCTACGGTAGTCCCAGAACCGTGGACAGCTTCGGTAGTCCAGAACCGAGGCGTTCTTAAGGTGCTCATCCCTTGGACCCTTACTTCGGTCCGGTACAAGCCCATTCTTAAAAATAAATTATTTAACATGCTTCATCATTCATAGAACATTCATGGCATAAACAAAATATTGTTTCATGAAACTTGACATAGGAATAGGAACAGCTGCGGTAGTTCCAGAACCGTGGACAACTTCGGTAGTCCAGAACCGGGGCGTTCTTAAGGTGCCCATCCCTTAGCATGACATAGACATACTTAACGTTTCATCATTCATACTTAACATCATGATGCCTTAAAGGCATGAACATTTATCATCATTCATTATTTTCATTCATAAGGTATGTCATGCTTACATCATTTTGTCTTAGGGCCATGGTTATCATTTTCGTTCATCATCTTCATTCTTAAACATGGCATACGTACATATCGTTCATAAAGCATGACCTACATACTTATCATTCATAAAACATGGCTTACATACATATTGTTCATAAAACATGGCATACATACATATGATTCATAAAACGTGGCATACATACATATCATTCATAAAGCATGGCATACATACATATCATTCGTAAAACATGCATGGTCATGGTACCTAGGAAAACATGCCTAGATCATTTCATACATGATACATTTCCTAGGTTCATGGCACGTGGTCTAAACATTTGTGAATCATCATAGCACATGACCTAATATACAAGGTCAGGACACATATTAC
This sequence comes from Boesenbergia rotunda, assembly GCA_024364735.1. NCBI lineage: Eukaryota > Viridiplantae > Streptophyta > Magnoliopsida > Zingiberales > Zingiberaceae > Boesenbergia > Boesenbergia rotunda. The sequence continues at coordinate 123,567 of JAGFNQ010000311.1, read as the reverse complement.
ATGAAGTTAGGTTTTAGGTCACATACATGTTCCTACAACATACTTAATCATATACATACATCTTAGTAACCCATAAACAAGTCTCTTTTGAAACTTAACCCAACCCAAGCCCTAACTTATACCCTTGGCCGAAAGTTCAATAAGGGAAAAGACCCCATCATTCAAGCAACATGCCAAGGTCCATAGGAAATGAAGAACCCATACATTCATACAATGTCATAGTAAGTCATTTGACCCCATAATTGGAGCCATCCCTATTCCCTAGCCCTCTTATTTGTCCTTGGCCGAAACCCTAATGGGTCACAACCATGTGGAAAAATTCCTATCATACACCATTAAGATCCATTAAATCATAGGAAACATAATAGCATGCTTGAAAGGTTAGACCTCATCCTCTGTTGACATGGGTCGAAACCCTAGGAAACTTTAGGGTGCCAAAAACTTTCCCTACATCATGATCTATGTCTTACATATCATAATAAAACATTTAAATGCACAAAAGAGAGTTTACATCATCCCTAAACCCATCCATCAACCTTGGCCGAAACCCTAGTGGCTCCCCTTCATGGTTTCCTCAACTTTAAATCTTAAAAAAAAGTCTAAATCTTTGTTAAGCATCAAAGAACAATCATACCACAGGTGAGGGGGTCTTACCTTGGTTTGTCTTTGATTATCACCTTGAATGGAGAAGCCAAAAGAAAGCTCCTTGACCCTAGGCCTCTCTTTAGCCCTTGTATCCTTGTAGAAAGTCTTGGATCTTCAAGATCAAGTTCCCTTGTGAAACCTTTCCAAGGGAGAGGGGGTCTTGTGGGTTTCGGCTAGGAGAGGGAAGAAGAAGGAAAGGAGAGGCTTGGTGGATGAAGAGAAGAGGGAATAACTATCTTAATGGTTAAGTTATCATTCCTCTTATTCATACACAATGAAGAGGGGCAAGTGAAGAGACATGGTGCCTCCTCTCATGGTGACTCTTCACTTCCTTTAGCCTTAACAAAAATCCACTTCATTCCCTCATAGCACTCCCTTGCTAGGTGAATTGGTTAGTACATGCATGGTGGTATGCTAGGTCCAAAGTTCAATCCTTGGTGCATGCACTTTATTTTTATTTTATTTTATTTTATTTTTATATTATTTTTGAAAATTCCTATAAGACCCACCCATAATCATGCAAATATTCCTAATTAAAACCCATTTATATTTATATTAAATTTCACCTAAAATCCACTAATAACCATGGTCTTAGAAAAACCCATTAGTACTTAGCTTCTCAATTTAAATGAGAAAATTATGGATAACTAGGCTAAGGTTCGTACTAGTATCTCTAGGCTCCTTCAAAAACTATTTAGACATGATCAATATTTTAAAGAAAATATTGAGAAGATTTTCCGGGTCGTTACACCTTCTGTTGGTCTGGTTTTTTAGTTCTTTGTAGTAGTCCCGGGCATCCACTTTATTTTTATTTTATTTTTATATTATTTTCGAAAATTCCTCTATGACCCACCCATAATCATGCAAATATTCCTAATTAAAACTCATTTATATTTATATTAAATTTCACCTAAAATCCACTAATAACCATGGTCTTAGAAAAGCCCATTAGTACTTAGCTTCTCAATTTAAATGAGAAAATTATGGATAACTAGGCTAAGATTCGTACTAGTATCTCTAGGCTCCTTCAAAAACTATTTAGACATGATCAATATTTTAAAGAAAATATTGAGAAGATTTTCCGGGTCGTTACACCTTCTGTTGGTCTGGTTTTTTAGTTCTTTGTAGTAGTCCCGGGCTAGCTGAACCAACTTAGGTTGATTTCCCTCGCTATCTTCTGAGTCTGAATCTGAATCAGACTCGGGTGCAGGTTGAGGCTTCTTCTTGGTTGTCTTTCCAGCTTTACCTGCAACAAAAGTAATGTCTTTCTCGGCCAGATTGCAGTTAGTCTGTTCATGTAATTCGAGTTCAGAAAACAGTTCATCTAACTTGATTTTAGAAAGATCCCTTGAAACTTTGTACGCATCTACCATCGATGCCCACAAAGTGTTTCTTGGGAAAGCGTTAAGGGTGTACCTTATCAGGTCACGATTTTCTACCTTGTGACCGATGGTGTGTAGACCGTTCATTAGCTCCTGAATTCTGGCGTGGAGCTGAGCTGCAGATTCACTGTCGTTCATCTTGATGGTATACAGCTTATTCAGCAGAAGGTCCCTCTTGCTGATTCGGGTGTCGGAGGTTCCTTCATGTAATTTGATTAGCTTACCCCAGAGTTCTTTTGCGCTGTTGAATGGACCCACCCGGTTCAGCTCCTCTTTTGTTAGGCCGCATTGGAGTGTTTGGGTCGCTTTAGCATCAGCTTCAATTTTCTTTTTGAGTGAAGCGTCCCATTCAGTGTAAGATTTTTGTACTCCATCAGCATACTTCGGTATTTCCAGTCCGGACTGGATTATTATCCACATGTCCACTTGAGTTTTCAGGTAGACCTTCATCCTACTCTTCCAGTAGGAGAAATCCTCCCCATTGAAGAGTGGTGGTCTGGCGGTGCTGAAGCCTTCTTGCATGGCCATTTAGGTTATACTGAAAAGAGATAGAAAAGAGAGAAATGTCCCAAGACTTGGTCTTGGATTAACAGTGCGGGAAAAAGAGAAAACAATTATCGAGTGGTGTTTCACCGGTCTCGATTAACGATAAAAATTTGAAAAACAAAAAAACAATTAAAAAAAATCCGAAAAATTCTCAAATTGGTGGTTGCACCAAATTTGAGCTTCCCCGCTCTGATACCACTTGTTGGATCGATAGAATACGATAGAGGGGGGGTGAATATCGTAAACCATTTCGGATTTAGAGAGAGAATGCACAGCGGAAAATTAACACGAAAACCAAACGCGAACATAAGGATTTACTTGGTTCGGAGTCGCGGTCGGCTCCTACTCCAAGGCCCACAGTCGTTGACCGTTTACTGCGGGCAATTCTATATATGTGCAAAATGTTTACAGCAGAATATCACAGTTGTAGTACAGTAAACTGAAACTTAAAACTCTTCGTTACCGACGCCCGGTGTGGATTGTACTTCGGAGCAGAGGGTCGTCGTCGGCGCTTGTATCTCGAGATGGGAGGTTTCTAGAGCAGAGCGCTGAGTCGAAGAGCGTATTGGCGTTGGAAGAATGTGTTGAGAAGCCTTGGAGGTCGAGCTCCTTATATAGTGAGCCTGGGGGCGCCCGGGACGTTGGGGGCGCCCTCCACGTGTCACTTGATCCGGCAAACTCTCGGTCAGCCATTATTCCTCCAGGATCGGGTTGAAGTTTGACGGGGGCGGCCGGGACACAGGGGGCGCCCGGGTTGACTCGGTCCGCTAGCTTCTCGCTGGCTTGAACTCTATCCGCTTCGTTAGCTTGGACCCAGGGTGCCCGAGGCATCCAACGCGCCCGGGAGCACGGGGGCGCCCGGGAGCATGGGGTGCCCCGCCCAGTGAGCTTCCGAAGCGTATTCTTGCTCAACTCTTGTTTGGCTTTTAACTGGGGTGCCCGGGACCTCCTGGGCGCCCAACCCAGCTGCTGCCTCTCTCCTTTGAGGCATTCTGAGCTGCAGAAACTCTTTCCTTCGGTCCTGCATCCAGGGTTAGTACCAAACATGATGAAGCAAGTATGTTAGTGAGTCTTACAGCCGTAGCTGTCTTGGTTCTGACTTTGGGTCTCCCAAAATGGAACCCTAGGTCGAACCGATGCCTATTGTTCCCTCGACGGGGAACGCGTCCTCACCTACTCCTCTCAGGAGAATTTACCTGTTGCCAACCGGCTCCTCCGGTTGGACTTTTGCCCAGCAGTCCTTCGCCAGGTGCCTAGCTGTCCTTCGCCAGGTCTTCAGTACCAAGCAGTCCTTCGCCTGGTGCCCAGCAATCCTTCGCCAGGTCTTCGGTTCCAAGCAGTCCTTCGCCTGGTGCCCAGCAATCCTTCGCCAGGTCTTCGGTTCCAAGCAGTCCCTCGCCTGGTGCCTAGCAGTCCTTCGCTAGGTGCCCAGCAGTCCTTTGCCAGGTCTTAGGGTTCCGATGCCTAGCAGCCCTTCGCTAGGTGCCTAGCAGTCCTTCGCTAGGTGCCTAGCAGTCCTTCGCTAGGACTTCAATCTGCACACTCAAGTAGCATGTTAGATAAACATAACATCTTAACTTTTGAACCCTTTGCCATTATCAAAACACAGGTTCGACTTGGGTGTTGTCTGCACCAACATCTTGTTGTTCGTTTTTTCTATCACGAGTGTTGGTAGCAGTGGAATAATAAATAAAGCAAAACACATGACAAGAACACGCAAGATTTACTTGGTTCCCAACCCTCCAGGGTCAGTACGTCCAAGGCCTAATCATGGGAAGTGCCCGTCCACTAGTGGTCTCCTTTCACGAAGTTTTTCGAAGGCAGAGAAACTCGTCTTACAGTTTTGAGTACAAGCACAAATAATGTAAAGAATTACAACTTGTAAATAAATGCAAACTAACAAGAGATGACAATCCCGGCCGATCCGGAAGTCCGAAGTGTCGCACACTTCTTCCTAGAGCCTCCTTGGTCGCAGAGCTTCGTCTTAGTGCTTTAACTTTGCTGTGAATGAGTAGTAGGATGAAGAAGTTGTTGCATTGAATCATTGGCTCGAAATGTAGGATCAGTGGTGTCGATAGGGGGTGAATATCAACTCTAATATTTCTTTGGAATCTTGTCGTTCGTTCACTCGTCTTTCTATCAGAAGAGTTAGTACGCAGCGGAATAATAAATAAAGATGAGAAAGCACAACACAAACACGTGGGATTTATTTACTTGGTTCCCAACCCCTCAGGGTCAGTATGTCCAAGGCCTATATACTCAACGTGAGTCCACTAGTGGTCTCCATTTCGGAATTTCCGGAGGCAGTGAAAACCCGTCTTACAGTATGATTTTACAAATACAAAAAAAAATAAACTAAAAAACAACTTGTAAACTAAAAGCAAACTAGCAGAAATGATGATCCGGCCAATCCGGAAGTCCGAAGTGCAGTGCACTTCCTCCTGGAGCCTCCTTGGTCGTAGAGCTTCGACTTAGCACTTTTGCTTCTCACAGAATGATTAAGCAGATGTGAAAATTGATATCTCAACTGAGGGGTTGGAAGCCCTATTTATAGTATGCTCCCAGACACCCTAAAGCCCATTCAGGCGCCTCACAGTGGTCAAACTTGATTCAAATGAGTGAACTCAGCGTAGGTGATAAGATTACATCCCAAGCGCCTGGGATGGATTCAAGCGCCTGGGATTCAGACGCCTTAGTCCCTACTCAAGCGCTTGGGAAGCTTTTTCCCAGGCCTTGTTTGTTTCGCGTTTGCTCTCCTATCTTGCCTTCAACTCCAAGTACCTGCAAGACAATAGAACATACAACAAGCAGGCAAACAATCTTAAGCCTTAGTGATTGACAACTTCTGACTTTAGGATTTCAACTGAAACTCTAAGTCGAACCGACGCCTATTGTTCTACTTTCCGAGGAATGCATCTTTCACCTACTCCAATCTGGAGAAGCTACCTTTTGCCAACCGTGACCTCCGGTTGGACTTTTGCTCAGCCTCCGAGAACCCGGATCTCGAGACGTCCGATCCTCAACCCGTCTCTACTTCTGTTGGTGATCCCGCTCGACAAAGTCTTCTGCTTGGTCCCTCGGACCAACACTTCATGCTCGGCTTCACTCACCAAGTCTTCGTTGCCCGATCCCCGACCAGGACTTCGTGCCCAGTTCCCTAAACCAGGACTTCGTTCTCAACCCGCAGGCCAAGACTTCTTTCCCAGCTTCACTCACCAGGACTTTGTCCACCTAGCTTCACTCACTAGGACCCAGCTTCACTCACTAGGATTTCGTGCCTCTCAATAAGGACTTCTTTGCTAGTGATCTTAATCTTAACTAGACTTCTTTCTACTAAACATCAAGTCTTGTTTAGCTTAGTCTAAATAAGTATAATCTCTCTACCAAATATCAAGTCATGTTTAGCTTATCCCTTTGTCAAACTGACCAACCCTGGGTTCTCATAATTCTGCCAAACATCAGGTCCTGTTTGACTAAGCATTCGGTCAAACTGATCAAGCCTGGGTTTAGCCTACCAAACACCAAGTCCTGTTTGGCTTAACCTTTAATCATTTGACCAGACCATCATATTGTCAAACATCGAAACACTACAGGTTAACTGTTCATGCCTGATGCGTTTTGTACCAACAATCTCCCCCTGTTTGATGTTTGACATTAATCTTAAGTTAGGTTTGGTCTAAGGGTTCTAGGTCAAAAGTTGGGAGAAATCGAAAAAAAATCTAACTTAAGGTACTCTCTCCCCCTTTGACAGACATCAAAAAGAAATACAAGGATTTTAAAATTTTGCACCAACAATATATGAATGTGAAAGGAATATTTGAAAATACTTAAGATTTATGAAAAAAAAACATGATTTTCAAAAAAAATCTCCTTTTTTAAAAAATAAACTAAGTACTTTTTTCAAACAATATTCTAAAATGCACTAAGTACTTGAAAAAAATTTGAAAAGATAAGATTTACTTTATTAATTTGAACTTCCCTAAATCTGACACAATCCTAGGAATCTTATTGACCATAAGAAATTTCCTATGTATCTTAGAGATTTTCCAATCAAAATTAAGTATTTTCAATATACATTTTGAATTTTTTATGAATAATAAATTTCTTGATTTGGTTTCCTCCCCAATCTGACACAATCTTAGGAAACCTTGTTAACTACAAGGAAAACTTTTCTATGTGTCTTAAAGATTTTTCCAAACTCAAGTAATTTTTCAAAGATTTTCAACGATGTTCAAAAGATGAGAAAAGTTTTTCAAAATTGTTCAAGAGATGAAAAGTTTTTCAAAACATGTTTTGGAAAAAGAATGAATATTGTACTTATAAAGATAGAGTGTTTTTGAAACTATAGTATTTCTGAAACTTTTAATAATTCTTTTTAATTTGAACTCCCCATAAAGTTGACATAGTCCTAGGAAACTTGTTAACCACAAATTAATCTTCCTTTGAGTCTTAGGGTTTGATTTAAACAAAAAAATTACATAATAATTTTTTTTCTTTCAAATTTAAAGTAATCAGAAGAAGAGGTACTTAAATTTCTTTTGTTTAGGACTCCCCCTAAAGCCTGCCACAATCTTAGGAATCCTTGTAGATCATAAGGAAAATTTTCTATATGTCTTTAGAGTTTATCCAAATCATAAGAGTAATTAAAGCATTGAAATATATAATCAAAAGTGAAGACGTATTTTTTAAAGTATTTTTAAGCTTCCTTTTCAAAAATATAATAACTTTTGAAAAAGTATTTTTTGAAAAATATTTTGAAAGTCATAATAAATTTTGGAAAACCATTTTTCGAAGAGCACTTTGAAAGGAGTAAAATTTTTAAGCAAATCATTTTGAAGTAATTTTTGAAAATTAAATTTTCAAAATAAACGATAAACAATTACTCCCACTGAAGCTAACACCCTCTAGATACCCTTGTTAACTACAAGGAACTCTACCTAAGTGTCTTAAGGGACTTTAGTGTTGACCTAGAGGATTTGTGTCTAAGTGCAGGTCAAACAACTTTCAAAGATATATAATTTTTGAAATGTATTTATAGGTACACCCAATCAAGCATGGAATTCATTAAAACATTATTATGTTTAATCATTATTTTGAAAATAATTTTTAAGAAAATATTTTAAGTATTTTGAAAATATTTTGAGATCATTTATCAATTGATTAGTCCTTATCATCTCACTCATTCTGAATGTCACAATACAAGCTAGTATGGTTACCTTATGGGAGTTGTGAGATGCTTGAATAATTTTTCTCAATTTAATTATATAGATTGCTTGACCTTGAGTTAGATTCAAGTTTAACAATTAGTAACTTAAAAGTAAATTTCAATAATTGGCTTCTAGGACTTGGCGAGGCACAGGGGTCTTCTTTGGCCTAAACCTTATTGGATCAACAACCCGTTCCTTAGACAAAACCTTTTAAAGAAATAATACTTTTAATTTACTCTTTGAGAAACTCTGGTCTAACTAGTGTAGGATGTGGCGAGGTAACTTCGGCTAGTTCCACTTAGCTAGGTCGATCAAGGCGGGTACTCCTTACCCTTCTTGATTTGATACAGAACGTGCGAACCCGCGAATATGTCAACCCACTTTGGCATATTTATTATTATTAAGTTGAATGTTTCAGTTGGGTAGGATTTTATTTAGTTTTATAACTGAAGATAATTAATTTGAATTTTAGTTAATGGATTTTGTATTAATTTTGAATTTTGAATTAAGGATTGAGTTTGCTATTAATGTTGAATTGTTAATTAAAATTTACGATTTATTCAGTTAACTTTAAATATTTTAAGGATTAAATGATTTGATTATTAATTAAGATTTAAGTTTATGTTTTTAAGCATTAAAATATTTGATTATTAATTGAGATTTATGTTGTTAAGAATTAATTAGGATTTTAAATCGTTAAGAATTAATTAAAGTTTAAGATGTTAAGAGTTAATTAAGATTTAAGTTGTTAAACTTGTGATTAATTTTGGGTCTAATTTCATTCTTTCCATTAATTCAAAATTTTCCATTTCATTTATTATTTCTTTTGTTTTTAAATTTTTAATTTTATTTAGGTTCTGTTTTATTTGAATTCTTGTAAGTCTTTTTAATTATAGCTTCAATTTTAATAAATTCATCTTCATCTTTATCTTCAGAGTTATATTTAGAATTATTAATTAAAATTATATTATTATATTCAGAATAATTTTCAGGATTATATTCATAATCAATAGAATTATTAGTTAAGATTTCATAATTATCTTCAAAATTATTAAGATTATCTTCAGAATTATTAATTAAGGGTTGAGTAGTATCATCCGAATTAATAATATTATCTTCTAAAATATTATTAAAAGGTTGAGTATTATCATCAGAATTATCAACATTATCTTCAGTATAAGTAAAATGATCTTCAGGATAAGTAAAATGATTTTCAGGATTATTAATTAAGATGTTAGAATTAATTTCTAAATTTGTGGCATTAATATTAAAAATCAAGGAGTTGATATTCAATATCTTAATTATCTATATTTGATTTAAATTTGTTATCAGCTAATTTATCATGTAACATATTTAATTTATTGTGTAAATAATCTAACTTAACAGAAAAATCAAGATAATTGTCTAAATTTTCAAAAGAATTATCTTACTTTGCAAGAATTTGAATTTTTTTTTGCAGAAATTAACTTTTCGTAATGCCCATACATTTTGCACTTGAAACATTGGATATGGATTTTGCCACCCCGGACTCTTGGTGTTGGTACCTTCGTTGTCGTCGGTAGTGACGTATGAATCTGACGAGTAGGATACTTATCTTTGTAGTGTCCTCTCTCCCTGTACTTAAAACAAATTATATAAAATTTAAACTTAGACATAATTTAAATTGTACCTCTTTCACCCTTAGCTCCCTCTCAGTTCCTGGCCTTCTTGCTCCTTCGGTGGTAAGTCCGATCAGAGCCACCTGCTCTGATACCAATTATTAGGATCGAAAGGAATTTAGATATCTCCACAATGGTATGATATTGTCCACTTTGAGCCTAAGCCCTCATGGTTTTGCTCTTGGGCTCTCCCAAAAGGCCTTATGCCAATGGAGATATCTTTTTTCCTTATAAGCCTATGATCTATCCTATGAATTTTCGATGTGGGACTATTTTTGTAAACTTGCAACCCCAACACGAAACCCCTATTTATATAGTCACTCGGGCACCCGAAAGCCTATAGGGGCGCTCTCCACGTCATCAAATATGATCCAGCGACCAGGAGCCAAAGGATAAGAATAGTCTCTTGGGCTCCCCTATGCCTATAGGGGTGCCCTTAACCACCTTGAGGGCGCCTACCATGTGGGCGCCCGAGAGCTCCTATTCCAAGCCTTGTTCGTTTACGTTTGCTCTCCTATCTTCCCACCAGCTCCAAATTCCTACAAGACAAACAAACACAAGGCAAATAAGCAATCCTATGCCTAAATCCTGTTAGTCTACTTGACTAGTGAATGATTAAAAGACAAGGTGCCAGTTGTCTAGTTCTGACTTTGGATTTCAAATGAAATCCTAGGTCGAACTGATGCCTACTGTTCTCTCTTCAGGGAACGTGTCTTCACCTATTCCACTCTGGAGAAGTTACCTTTTGCCAACTGGCACCTCCAGTTGGACATTTGCTCGTCCGTACCTCGACCCATCTCTTCTTTTGCTCGTAGTCCTCACTCGACTATGTCGTCTGCTTGATTCTCGACCAGAACTTCATCCCCAATTCCTCGAACTAGGACTTCGGTGCCCAACTCTCAGCCAGGTCTTCATGCCCAATTCTCTGAACCAGGACTTCGTGCCCAACCCTCGGTCTGGTCTTCATGCCCAATTCCCCGAACCAGGACTTCATATCCAGCTTAACTTACCAGGACTTTGGTGCCATGACAATGACTTCTTTGCTAGTCATATAATCCTAACTAAACTTCTCTTTGCCAAACATCAAGTCCTATTTGTCTTAGTCCTTCATCTAACCGACCAACCTTGGGTTCTCTGTCAAACATCATATCCTATTTGGCCAACCCTTGTTCTAACTGATCAAACCTTGGTATATTGTTAAACATATCAGATCTAGGTTTGATCACTCTGCCAAACATCAAGTCTTGTTTCGCTAACCCTTGGTCAAACTGACTAACTTTGGGTGCTAATCACTCTGCCAAATATCAAGTCCTATTTGGCTAACCCTTTAATCAAACTGATCAAACCTGAGTTTATCCTACCAAACATCAAGTCTTGTTTGGCATAACCCTTGTTAGATTGACCAGACCTTGGTATATTGTCAAACATCGAAACACTAGAGGTTAACTGTTCAAGTCTGATGCTATTTACACCAAAACATTGAGTTGGGGTTAGATCTATCCTTGTGTGGACACAATGTCCAAGTCAAGGGTGTGCTCAAGGTTGTCCGGTTGAAAGAATACCCTTATCACTGAGGGATCCTCGAGCATACAACCTTGAGCTTCTCACCCTCAATGGGCATTAATCCCCACAATCCGTCGAATCAACACAACAATTAAGCATACACTCATGGCAAATAAGAGTAAAATATTCATTGAAGCATTTAATCAAACAAGATATGTTTCAAATCATGTCATCAATTCAATGGCAATACTCAAACTATGGAGTTTAAATCAAATACACATCACATCAACTTCCTAACCCTTGAACATATGGAGATCTACTCACAAGACATGGAGAGAAGTGCAAAGACTCAAAAATGAAATGTTTCACAAGCAAATCTAGAGAGAGATAAAGAAGCTTATCCATCCTTGAAGATGAGTCTTCGGATCCAATCCAAGCCTTCATGGAGATGGGGGAGCGTCAAAGATGTCTTGGAGTCATCGGAGATTGCCGGAAAGATAGGGTAGAGCTTAGAGATGGTTCCCCGTAAAGGGGGAAACTTCCTCCCCTTGCAAAGGGGAGAAAATCCCCTTTTATACTCAGAATCTGCTACCCTAACACGACCTCGTGGCACGGGCTGTGTGGTGTGGTACGACCTAACCGTGCCACACTCGGCTAGAATGGCATGATTAAAGCAAGGCCATGCTAAGTGGCACAGCCTGGCCATGCCACTCCCGACCAAATAGGCATGGCTTGAGCATGGTCATGCCTGGTTGGCACGATCAAGTCTTGAAAAAGGCAGCATAGTCAGAGCATGGTCGTGCCTGGGTGGCACGGCCAGAGTTGAGAAATAAAGCATGGGATGTGTCATGGGGCACAACCCTCCCCCGGTAGACTACACGACCATGCCAGCGGGCACGACCTCGACTGAAGAAGTGCACGGGCCTTGCCAGGAGGCATGGCCCGGTTGTGGAAGTTGCAAGGACCATGCCTCCTGGGCCATGACCAGTGTTGTTAGTCTTCCATCTCTATTTTGCTTCTTTTCTAGTACGTTTAGCTCCAAAACGCTCCCTAAAAGTGAAAATAGAAGAAAAGCACATATGCGAATTAGAAATAGGAAATATGTTGACAAAAGCTAAGAAAGGGGCATACCAACGTAAATATGAACCAATAAAAGCAAGTGAATGAGTGTGAAAATAAGGATAAAAAGTATTAAATTCATGCTCATCACACCCCTAGACTTAAACTTTTGCTTGTTCTCAAGTAAACACTCCCCGCGTTCTTATGTTTTAGTTGTTTTGCATCATAATCCCTAAAGATATAACTTACCTCTATCAAACAATATCACCAATGAGCACGATATCAAAATTAATTTGAGAATAGCCTAAGTAGAAGATATCCGTGCTCAGTGCAATGAATAGCCATATTATATCAAGTGCCAATTCTAATGACTAGTCAAGTCATCATCTAACTAGTTTCCTCATAGTCCCGGCGATAGACACTTACTTGCCACGCACTTGGTTCCTTTCTTTCAAATTGCCCGTGTTCTCAAAGGTGTGCTTGGATCAAGGGAAGCCTAGATTCGTTTCCCCAGTAACCTAACTCGGTCTCAAAGGGACAAATTGCTAGTTTCCACTCACGAAACTATATTTTAATCCCTTTTTCAATTCAAATAATTTTTTTTTGAGTGCTTCAAGAGTGTAGCACTAACTCAATTTCTAGCTCTAACTGTACAAGTAAAATGAGATTCAATTTTTTCGAGCGAGCTTTAATGATCCAAGCCATATCCAGTAACCAAAATGCAATTGAAAGATCACCATGGGATACAAATGCTAGTAAGTTCTATGAATCATGACTATTTATCAAGTTATCAACTTTTCAAAAATATGCAAAGTGGAATGAGATCCTAAAACTAAGATAAACTTAAACATCTTAATAAAGTAATACTTAATTCGTGCTAATGAAGATAGAGGCGAACATTCACTTGACATACTAGCAGAAGTAAATGATATCATAAATGAAGAACTCAAATGTGAAAATAACTACCTAAGAACAAGACAAGCAGCAATAATGTGCATCCAACTAACTTTAAGAAAATGGTCAACTCAAGCTAAACTAAAATAAGCAAAACAATTACAAAACAAAGATGAAACCAAGTGCAATCAAACTAACTGAAACCAATTATGTGTTTATGTACATACCCTCCAGACATCAGACATGGACAATATAATTTCCCACTATGGTCAAAAAGAGAGGGGGGGGGGGGGGGGGGGGGGGGGACGATGGCGGAGGATAAGGATTGGGAGGCAACTGGTTAGGCGGACTCACATGACATCTTAGAGGGAACCTAGGGATGCCCTCCATGTTCCTAATCTACTCATGGTACTGATAGAGGGAGTAGATCTCTTGCTAAGTAATAAAAATATCATTCCTAAATTTCCTCATGCGCTCTCTGTCATTGTAATAATCCAAGACAAAACTAGACATATCCTGCTGAAGATCCCTCATCAACTGGAAATTGTCCCTAACATCTTGGAACTGCTCTTTAGAATGTGCCCAATTTCTTTCCAACCATTATTGGGTGGTTTCTTGGCCCTATTGAAGAGATTCCAAAGAGTCTCGGAAGTTAGAAAAATCAAATCTAGACGTCCCCGCACTACCGTAGGCAAAACAATGCCTCGTCGGATCAGCATGGTCGACTGGCTAGGTAGGCTCGTGGGACTAAACCAACTACGGGTGTCTAGAGGACAAGGATGGTGCATGAGTAGGTGTGGTGGGGGTCGTATCTCTAAGTATCCAGTTGGCGGGATTGCGAATTATGGTTAGTTCAGGATTTGATAAGGGGAATGGTAATCCGTTCCTCCTAGGAAAGACATAGTGGTCTTTATCCCAAATTATCATCTTCATGGTCAAGAAACTATCTAATCAATTTTGGAGTTGTCATGAATGATATCTAACTCATACAATTTGCATTGCAAATGTAACGTAATATGTGTTGTAACCCCGCCAAAGACAATGGTTCCTATCGATGTGTTAGCAACCTTAACTAAGGTTTGTAGGAAATGGAATCCAGTGTCAAACTCAACATTGTACAGTATTGCCAAAAAAATATAAAGTTCTACCTTCCTCACCACCTTGTCACTCTCAGCTCAACCGAAGATAATCTTGGACATATCTCTACAATGACATGCTATTGTCTACTTTAGACCTAAACTCTCATAGTTTTAGTCTTGAGCTTTACCCAAGAAGTTTCATATCAATGGAGATATTTTCTATCATTTTAAACCCATGATCTTTTTCATGTCTTACCAATGTGGGACTTTAATTATATCCCGAACAATCTTCTCCTCAAACAAAATATCATCATTATCCTTATGGTCTGGGCCTTCCAGAAAGCATTCAGTCACCTTTTGACCTACTTCGGGCCTCCTTGCCAGTATCTAACCTGCTCCAGGTCTCCGAACCTCTCTGCGAGCATCTAGTCACCTTTTGACCTACTCCAAGCCTCTCCACAATTATCTGGTCACCTTTTGACTAGCTTTGGGCCTCCAGGTCATCTTACGAACATCCGACTTGCTCCAGGCCTCTGGGTCTCCCACAAGCAATCGTATCTGCTCACTGTTGACCTGCTCGGGACCTTTCCGCATGCATCTGGTCACTCTTTGACCTCCTTTTTGCCTTTGGACCTTCCCGCGAGCATCCAATTTGCTCCGAGTCTCCACACCTCCCTACAAGCACCAAGTCACCTTTTGACCGGCTCCGGACCTCCCCGCGAGCATCCAACCTGCTTTAGGTCTCCAAACTATCATTGATCATGCAGTCGACAAGAGGGGGGGATGAATTGCCCCTGCAAAAAAAATCTCTATCTCTTGTTCTTCGCTCAACAAAGATGGAAGTTAGTTTGCAATAATAATAAAGAATATCAAAATAAACTAGACAAAAAAAGAAAAGAGGAGCATAGATTTACTTGGATTGCAACCAGAAAGATTGCTAATCCAGGATAAAATAAAGCACAAACTTCATATGAACTCCTTGGGGCAGAGAAGTCTCTTTACAAAATGAAAAGCTCAGAACGACAGTGAAAACAGAAAAGAGTTCATTTATAATTGATGGATATTTGGAAGTGAGCTCTTAAGGCCTATTTATAGCCCCGTCATCTTTATTCGAATCCTGACGTGGCTCAACAGGGGCGCCCGAGTACTTGGGGTGCCAGACAAATGACCTGGAAGTTATCTGCTTCGCAACATTCACAAACGGCTAACTGGCAGATAAAATTTGATTCTCGGGCGCCTATATGCATTGGGGCACTCGGGAACAAGGGCACTCGAGTGCATAGGGGCACCCTTATTCATAGGTGCCCGCGTGACTTTTGGTCAGCCTTTTGCTGACCAGTCTCAGGCGGGTCTTCTTGGGTGATTTCGGGCCATCTAGAGTTGGGCTCACCTGAACCTGCCTCTGGCCTTCTCCTCGAGCGAGCTTTCTCCCTGCTTCTCATCCCTCAAACGTCGCACACGTCCTTCTTGCTCCATCGGCGTACCCTTCTGTAGAACTCTGCGTCCGTCAGATGCACCAAGCTCATCGGGACCCTTCCCGTGCCATCCTTCGCGACCGCTGCGTCAACCGCTGCGTGTTCCTATGCTCCTAAGCTCCTACACAATTAAACATAGGGATTAAAACTCAACAAGACCTAACTTAACTTGGTTGACCATATCAAAACCTACCAGGGGTAAATACAATCTCACCCTTTTTAATGTGCATCAACCCGAGTTAAGTTAAAGTAATCAATCATAAAAAAAAGAATAAATACAAGACAAAGTAAGCACAAAAAAAATTAACCCTTCCCCATTAACTTAATCCAATTTCTCCCCCTTTGATCAGATCAAAACCTAATACATGTTAAGCGAAATATTAAACTAATTAAAATGAGTTACAAAAATTTTTGGAAAATTATTCAAGCATCCAAAATTTTTGAAAATATTTGAGTACATATCTAACATAATAGTAAATATTTAGAAAATCCATTTTTTAATTTTGCTAAAAAATTATTTTTTAAAATGTAATATCTAATTTTTAAAAAATAATTTTTAAAAATTTATTTTTACTCAAAAATTAATCAATTTTTTATTCAAGTTAGAATTTTAGTAGAGTCATCTCTAGAAAAATTGTCAATATGAAATAAACTCGTTAACATTATGAAAATAATTTTGAATCTCAGTTGATAAATTTAAAATAGATGATTTTAAAATTTGATTTTGATTTAAAATAAATTTAAATTTTTTTTATAATGTTCAAAACATGATCTAAAGATTTTGAAAATTTGGATTTGATGAAATTAATTTTTTAAGTATTTTTAAAATTTAAAAATATGTTTCTAAATAATAAATCATTATAAATCTGTTTAAATATTAATAATTTTAAAAAACATTTTTGTAGATAGTGCACAGTAGACTCTATAATCAAAAAATATTAAACTAATTTTTCTAGATTAATTATCCCAAAATAAATTTAACAAGTTTTTAAATAAATCATTAATAACATAAACTGACAAATATAAAATAAATAACATCTAATAGTTCAAAACAGATTTTGGAACTCAATATAAATTCTTACCAACAGGATTAATAAAAAAACTAGATGGAATCTATGTCCTAATAATTCTTAAAATTTGACCCTTTGATATCAAAAATACTAATTACGTTTTCCAGAATATTGAAATTTCGAATTTTGAGAATAATTTAAATTTCTACAAGTGCATTTCAATTTCTTGATTTGTGTCTTTAAGTTTTCATTTTCTAATCTCAATTTATCAAACATTTCTAATGGACATCAGATGCTAGATATTTTTTCAAGTCTATATTTTTATTTTTTAATTTACAAATTGATTTCATCATCGCCTTTATAGCTGAATAAAGTTGAGGTAGAAAACATACCTCACTTACCATATCTCTTTCGAAGTTCGAGGCTCCCCCTTCATCGCTGCTATCTTCTGGCATGGCGCCCCCTTCAACGATATTTTCTTCTTCTTGGTGTGAAGTCATCAGTCCAAGTCCGATGTGTTCCATCATATCAAACTTATCTCATGATGATTCATCTCATGTGACCTTCAGATTCTTGAATTTCGCCTTATTGGGTTGTTTGCTTTTAGCTTTGGGCAGTTTTCCTTGATATGCTCGTCTTCCTCACAGTTATAGCAGTAAATCTTCCTTTGCTTCTTACCCTGAACTTTATTAAACATTTTAGCTTTAAAATACTTAGACAATTTCCTTACCATGTATGTCGTGTCTTCTTTGTCTTCTGAGGATTCCTCCTCGTGTCGGATTTTGATCGTGCTTAGGGTGATGTTGTCTATTTGACTCTTTCCTACGCATCGAGATTCGTGAAGTTCTAAAATCGAAAAGAGTTGCTCTAAGATACTTACGTCAAGATCCTTAGAGATGTAGTAAGCATCTATTATGGGAGTCCAATTCGGGGTCCTTCGGAAGGCGTTTAATGCATACCTTTATGCGCCCCGATTACTTACCGACTCTTTGAGGTTGTTGAGCCCCATTATTAGCTCCTTAAGTTTTGCGTGTAATTGAGCTACTAACTCTCCTTCTTCCATTCAGAGATTGCTGAGTTGATTCCAAAGTATGTATCTTTTTGCTAGTTTGGCTTCTGAGGTACCTTCATGAAGTTCCAAGAACTTTTTCCAAAGTTCCTTTGCCGATCGATAGTTCCCGATTCGGTTGACTTCTTGCGCAAGTAGTAGGGCCAGCAAATGGGACTCTGCTTTCCTGTTTGCCACAAAATCTGCTTGCTCATACTTTGTCCATAGGCTTTCGTCATTAACTTTGTCGTCAGCGTCTTTAGGAGCTACAAAACCATTTGATAGTTTGGCTTTGGAGGTACCTTCATGAAGTTCCAAGAACTTTTCCCAAAGTTCCTTTGCTGATCGGTAGATCCCGATTCGGTTGACTTCTTGCGCAGGTAGTACGGTTAGCAAATGGAACTCTTCCTTTCTGTTTGCCACAAAAAATACTTACTCCTTCTTTGTCCATAGGCTTTCGTCTTTAACTTTGTCATCAACGTCTTTAAGAGCTACAAAATCATTTTTTATTATTAAAAGTAAATCAAAATCAATTTTGAAGAATACCTGCATTTTTCGCTTTCAACTAGCGAACTCCCCCTCGAACATTAGCGAGTAGATGACTGATCCGACCATTTTATAATTTGATTCAGATGGCGGTTAGTCCTTCTGGAGCATCCTAGCTCTGATATCAATTGTTGATGATCGTGTGGTCGACAAGAGAAGGGGGATGTGAATTGCACCTACAAAAAAAATCTCTATCTCTTGTTCTTTGCACAGCAAAGATGGAAATTAGTTTGGAATAATAATAAAGAACATCAAAATAAACTAGATAGAAAAATAAAAGAGGCACACATATTTACTTGGTTTGCAACCAGGAAGGTTGTTAATCGAAGGTAAAATAAAGCGCAAACTCCAGATGAAATTCTTAGGGCGAAGAAGCCTCTTTACAAAATGAAAAGCTCAGAAAGACAGTGAAAATAGAAAAAAAATCATTTACAATTGATGGTCATTTGTAACTGAGCTCTTGGGGCCTATTTATAGCCCCAATCAACTTTATCTGAATGCTGACGTGGCACAACAGGGGCTCCTGAGTGCTTGAGGGCGCCTGACATGTGACCTGGAAGTTATTCACTTTGCAACGTTCGCAATCGGCTAGCTGGCAGATAAAACTTGATTCTGTTGGTGCCGGAAGCACCAAAGTCGAACCTATGTTTTGATAATGGCAAAGGGTTCAGATGTTAAAATTTGGTAGTGATCTAACAAGCTTATTAAGTGTGCAGGAAAGACCTAGGTACACTAGGCACGAAGTCCTGGTTCTATAAATTGGGCAATAAGTCCTGGTCGCGGACTGGCAACGAAGACCTAGTGAATAAAGCTGGGCACGAAGACCTGGTCGAGGACTGGGTACCGAAGACCTGGTCGAGGACTGCGCACCGAAGACCTGGTGAGTGAAGCTAGGCACGAAGACCTGATCGCGGATTGGGCACGAAGACCTGGTGAGTGAAGCTAGGCAAAAGTCCAGCTGGAGGAGCCGGTTGGAAAAAGGTAAATTCTCCCGAGAGGAGTAGGTGAGGACGCGTTCCCCGTAGGAGGGAACATTAGGCATCGGTTCGAACTAGGGTTCCATTTGGGAAACCCAAAGTCAAAACCAAGACAGCTCATGCTGTAAATAATGGTCTAACACTATCATTTGTATGCATTGTATGTCTTTGGAACTAACCCTGGTTGTAGGAATGAATGGAAGGAGTTTTCTGCACTCAGGCGCCTCAATGGAGTGAGGCGCTCTAGCTGGGCTAGGCGCCTATGTTGATACAGGCGCCCCAGTGAAGGGTTAAACCAAGCAATCGAAGCAAACAGCCACGCAAGCCTCTGGACCAAGTCAAGCTAGGCGCCTGTGTTAACACAGGTGCCCTGTCAGCTCAAGCGCCCTAGATGAAGGGATAAGCGCTGGCCGAGTCTACGAATTGGAGTTCACGCAGAAGAGGTCACGTGTCAGGCGCCCCCTTCAACACAGGCACCCCACTGACCACTATAAAAGGGGGTTCACCCCCAAGGCTTTCACATGAATTGTTTTCAACTGCTACACTCTGTAAGTACCCCGGTTGGTTTTGATGTGATCAACCGATTTAAGTTAGGTCCTGGTATATTTAATCCCTCTGCTAAGTGTACAGGAGCTTAGGTACGGAGGAAGTCGAGCGTAAGACGTAGCGGACGAGAAGGATTGTACGAGGAAATGAGCTGATGGGCTCGGTACAATCCGAGGGACGTGGAAGCTGCGGAAGAGTACGTCGGTGGAGCGAGAAGGACGCGCGCGGTGTACGAGGGACGAGAAGCCGGGAGGAAGGACGCTCGAGGGGCGAAAGGCCGAAGTCGGGTTCGAGTGAGCCTAACTCCGGTTGGCTGAAAATCACCCAGAAGATGAAGAATCAAAAAGACTGGTCCAAGCGCCCAAAAGAAAAGAAAAAATTATTTGGTACTGGTCCAAGCGCCCAAAAGAAATGAGAAAATTATTTGGTGCCAAGAAGATTTGAACCTGTGACCCCACTGCTAGATGTCTCCATACTTACCGAATAGGATAAACAGGTGATGTGAATAAGTTGATGTGAGCCAAAGATAAAGTTAATCACCTGTTGCGAATAGAAGCAAAGTTTTAATTAAACTTTATCTTCTAAAGGATAACCTTATCCTTTAATCAGATCTAATGGATGCAGTTTAATCCCATCCAAGATTAACTGTCTAGATTGTATCCATGGATCAACGGCCAAGAGAAAATTCATCAAAAATCAACAATCCAGATTTATTCTCTTAGGCTATAAATAGGCTTAGAGATTTAGCTTTAGGAATCAATCATTTTTATTCATTCTTATAAAATCTCTAAAAGTCTAGTGTGCTATTTTTGTAAGGCTTCTCCGCCACAAGGAGATTTTTATTGAGCGTCCACTGCCTTGGAAGCAACGTCCTTAGTTGCGACCAAGTTTTTTTTTTAAAGAAGTGCCTTCCATTTATATAATTTTTTTTACCGTCTATTCACCCCCCTCTAGCCGGTCCAACTCGCTCCAACAAGTGGTATTAGAGCCAAGGTCGCCGCAGAAGGACTAATCGCTGACTGCAGCAATTTCGAGAAAATGGTTGGAGCCGTAATCTACCCGCTGAAATTTGAGGGGGAGTTCGCGATGTGGAAGCGCCGAATGCAGGTATTCTTTAAAACAGATATTGAACTGCTACTAATTATGAAAAATGGTTTTTCAGTACCTAAAGACAACAACGACAAGGATAAAGAAATAGAGTCGTGGACCAAGAAGGAGCAAGCGGACTTTGTAGCAAACGGCAAAGCGGAGTTTCATCTGGTAGTCGTTCATCCCACGCAAGAAGTTAACCGCATCGGGAATTACAACTCGGCAAAAGATCTCTGGGAGAAATTCCTGGAATTACATGAAGGTACCTCAGATGCAAAATTGGCGCGACGAGACCTTCTTCGAAGCCAACTAACAAACCTCCAGATGGAGGATGGAGAATTAGTTGCACATCTACATGCTAAGGTAAAAGAACTAATCACCGACCTTGAGAACCTCGGAGAAAAGGTAACAAGTCGCGATGCTCAAAGGTACGTCTTAAACGCATTTCCGAGAACCCCGGAATGGACCTCGGTAATCGATGCATATTTCATTTCGAAAGATTTAATGGTAAGTACATTAGAGCAATTATTTTCTACTTTAGAACTTCACGAATCTCGTTTTGTAGAAAAGAATAAGAAAGCAGGCATCGTCG
Organism: Boesenbergia rotunda; assembly: GCA_024364735.1. Taxonomy (NCBI): domain Eukaryota; kingdom Viridiplantae; phylum Streptophyta; class Magnoliopsida; order Zingiberales; family Zingiberaceae; genus Boesenbergia; species Boesenbergia rotunda. The sequence goes on along the minus strand of JAGFNQ010000311.1, from coordinate 102,311 downwards.
CACTGAACACAAGGAAGATCCAACTCGACGAGGAATCCTCGACTGACGACGAAACAACAAAAATGGTAAGTTCTTTTAAAAGTTTTTTTAAAGCTAACAAATTTTCAAGAACGCAGAAAAGAAGACGGTCCCCAAAGAAGCGAATAATCAAATGCTACAACTGTAAAGAGGAGGGACACCTGAAGGACCAGTGTCCTAAACTCAAAAACCAGCCAAAGAAGAAAAAGGCACTGAAGGCCACCTGAGATGAGTCCTCATCAGAAGAGTCGGAAGGTCAAGAATACGTGGGACTTGCGCTGATGGCAAATCATCAAGAAGGGAGCACTGATGAAGGGGGAGAGACGTCAGAAAAAACCGATGACGAAAGAGGAACCTCGCTTTTCGAAAGCGCCCCGGTAAGTGAGGTTTGTTTTCTTCCTCATGATCAATTATATGCAGGAGTTAAAGCCTTGCTCAAATCTAATTGTAGATTAGAAAAAGAAAATTTAAAATTGAAAAATGAATTAACACTTACATCCTCTTCTGATATTTTGAAAAATAAAAATGATAATTTAAAAAACTTAGTGCAAAAATTAGAATTTGATATTGCATATTTACGAGAAAAGAAAAATAGGTTTCATGATAATTTAAATTGGTATTTTAAAAACCACAAGGGTCAATTTAAAAAAGTACCCAAAAGTTATATTCCGCCTAAGTTTTTAATTAATCCTGTAGACAGGAGCTTATTTTGGGTTCCTAAATTTGTATTAAACTTATAATTTTTTTTGTTATTATTATGTGCGCATTTTGTTTCTCTAACAAAAATTATGTCTTTATTTTTTTATGCACAATTATGTTGTCTATCTACTGGAACTTCTTTCAAAATTTTTTTAAATATTTTTTTTTCTTGAAATTTGAAATTACGAGTTTAGGGGAAAGACTCATTATAATTTTTTTCAATTTTTTCGAAGTATTTTTTCCAATTTTTTAAAATTTATTCTTCAAGAACTCTTATGTGTTGGTTTGTCATTTTTGGACTTGATGAACACATTTAAAGCTGAATTTTTTTTCCAAAATCATATCTTTCTCTTCGACTTTGATGAAAATATTCAAATTTTTTATAGATATTTGATTTTTTTAATGAATTGTTTCAAAATTCGATAGAAAAACATTTTAGTATCAAAGGGGGAGAGTAGGACTATAAATTTTAAAAAAAATTCTAAAAATTCAAAAAAAAAATTCCTCTCTAATTATTTTTCTCCATTTTTTTGATGTGATCAAAGGGGGAGAAATAGGGTTAAGTTAAGGGGTAAACTTTTAATTTACTCTAAATTTAAATTTTTTTAACATAAACTGTTTACATTATTATAAATATATATTTTTTTTATTTTGTTTATCCTAACTTAACTCGGATTGATACACATCAAAAAGGGGGAGATTGTAAGTACCCCTGGTTGGTTTTGATGTGATCAACCGATTTAAGTTAGGTCCTGGTATAGTTAATCCCTCTGCTAAGTGCGCAGGAGCTTAGGTTCGGAGGAAGTCGAGCGTAAGACGTAGCAGACGAGAAGGATTGTACGGGGAAGTGAGCCGACGGGCTCGGTACAATCCGAGGGACGCGGAAGCTGTGGAAGAGTATGTCGGTGGAGCGAGAAGGACGCGTGCAGTGTCCGAGGGACAAGAAGCCGGGAGGAAGGACGCTCGAGGGGCGAAAGGTCGAAGTCGAGTTCGGGTGAGCCTAACTCCGGTTGGCCAGAAATCACCCAGAAGACGAAGAATCAAAATGACTGGTCCAAGCGCCCAAAAGAAAAGAAAAAATTATTTGGTACTGGTCCAAGCGCCCAAAAGAAAAGAGAAAATTATTTGGTGCCAAGAAGATTCGAACTTATGACCCCACTGCTAGATGTCTCCATACTTACCGAATGGGATAAACAGGTGATGTGAACAAGTTGATGTGAGCCGAAGATAAAGTTAATCACCTGCTGCGAATAGAAGCAAAGTTTTAATTAAACTTTATCTTCTAAAGGATAACCTTATCCTTTAATCAGATCTAATGGATGCAGTTTAATCCCATCCAAGATTAACTGTCCAGATTATATCCATGGATCAACGGCCAAGAGAAAATTTATCAAAAATTAACAATCCAGATTTATTCTCTTAGGCTATAAATAGGCTTAGAGATTTAGCTTTAGGAATCAATCATTTTTATTCATTCTTGTAAAATCTCTAAAAGTCTAGTGTGCTATTTTTGTAAGGCTTCTCCGCCACAAGGAGATTTTTATTGAGCGTCCACTGCCTTGGAAGCAACGTCCTTAGTTGCGACCAAGTTTTTTTTTAAAGAAGTGCCTTCCATTTTCATATTTTTTTTTACCGTCTATTCACCCCCCTCTAGCCGGTCCAACCCGATCCAACACGCTCAAGCGCTCCGCTGCGACAAGTTCCGTACTCGTGATTCAAGTGCTGACGACGACCCGCTGCTCCGGAAACTTCTAACTTCTCCGGTCGTCGGTAAAAGCTATTTTTGTTAAGTGCTGTAATTAATTTTCAATTCTATACTTGTACTCTCGATTTGTAATATTTTACGAAGATATAGAATTGCCCATCGTAAACGGTCAAAAACCGTGGGCCTTGGAGTAGGAGCCGACCGCGACTCCAAACCAAGTAAAAATAAATCGTGTTAGCGATTGGTTTTAATTTTCGCTGTGCAATTGTGGTAACTGTCCAAAAAATTTCTGATCGATATTCACCCCCCCCCCTCTATCGATTCGATCCGATCCCACAAGTTGTATCAGAACGGGTGGCTCAAACTTGGTGTAACCACCAGTTTGAGATTTTTTTTGGAATTTTGAATTACAATTTTTTCGCTCAAATTTTTCTCGTTAATCGAGGTTGGTGCAACACCACTCTATTTTTTCGTTATTATTATTCTTCCAGCACTACTAATCCAAGACTCAGTCTTGGAACGAGTTTTCTTTTTCTTCTTTTTCAGTTCAAAATTTAAATGGCCAACCAAGAATGTAACAGTGCCCGTCCACCGCTCTTCTCTGGCGAAAATTTCAATTCCTGGAGAAGTCAAATGGAATCCCATCTGAAGGCTCACATGACCATATGGATGATCATCCAAACAGGATTCTCTCTTCCCATAGAAGATGAATTGTCAATCGAGTGGGACAAACTGGATGAACAAACCCTCAATCAAATTGAAACCGATGCAAGGGCAACTGCAATCCTATAATGTGGCCTAACCAAGGAACAACTAGAATTAGTAGGTCCATTCGGATGTGCTAGAGAAATCTGGGAAAAATTGATCAACCTTCATCAAGAGATCTCAGATAAAGAAGAAGACAAGGTAAGTTATTTTGCATTCTCGGCTCAAGCTCAAATGGCCGAGACAGAGTTGGGGCCCGGCTTCGAAATTGACTCCGGATCAGAATATGAGATAGAATCCGTACCTGACTATGAATTCGAGCCAAAATCAGAAGACGACTTGACTGAGACAAAAATGGTAACCAACTTCGAATCTTTTTCGGAATTACAATTAAATCAAACTGATACTATAATTGTCGAGGAAGGTATAGTTTCAATTGCAGGGAAAAATCCAAGAGAACCACCAAAGAAAAAGCTTCAACCAATACCCGAGTCTGACTCAGACTCGGAATCAGAAGACAGTGAAGGAGATCGACCCATCCTGGTCCGATTGGCTCGTGACCACTACAAGAGGTTGAAGAAAGAAAAAAGAAAGACGGATAACATCAAGGGGGAGATTCCCAACCAGGAATCAAACAGTAATATGGTCAATCCAAAATTTAAAAATCATATAATATGTTTTAAGTGCAGTGAAATAGGACATTACAAGAAAAAGTGCCCCACCCGCAAGAATCGACCGTCACCATCTACAACAATCGGAACCCTCAAGAGTGCTAGACAAACAACCAAGAAAGGTAAATTTACAGTATTTGAAAATCCATTATTTACCTCAAAAAACGTGATTGATTCATACAAATTAGTTAAGACAAACTTACGAAAGTTAGAACAAGAAAATAAGACTCTGAAAGTTAAGGTTAATATGTTATAAAAATTAATTCACAATCTTGCTGATTTTAAAAATCCAGAATATTATTCCAATTATGATGTAACTTAAATCATTTTTGTTATATTTTCTTTCTGTAGTTTATTTTCTCTTAGACTTAGGATTGGTTAGATTAAGGACAAAATGATTTATTTGAAATTTGAACAACATAGTATTAGGTGGAGGTGAGAAGATAGTATGTTAGGGAAACCCTACTAATAAAATCAAGTATATCTTACTTGGTCTGTTTAGTCTGGTAGAACTAGCCGAAGCTACCGATCCAAGACCCAAACTAGTTAGACCAAAATCTTTCAAGAAGTAACTTGAAGATGAATTTTCAGTAAAAGGCTTTGTCAAGGAAAGGGTTGATGCTCCAATAAGGCTACGACCAAAGAAGGCCTTGTGCCTCGCCAAGACCTGGAAGTCAATTACTGAAAATCAAATTCAATTTACTACTTGTTAAATTTGAATCTAACACAAATTTTAATTAATCTTAGATTCAACACATTTTTCAAAGTCAATAAACTTAACCTTATAAATTTTTCAAAATTAATTCAATATCTTCAAAATTAACCATGATTTTCAAAATTAAAATATTTATTTTTGAAAATCTATCTCACAAAACTCATAAGGGTAACATGTTTGATCACGTAGAATTGGGTGAGACGTCTAGGACCAAATAGTATAATTCATTATCCTTTTAAATAAAACTTAAACTGCTTTCAAAATTTGTTCAAAATCAACTCTAATTTGTTTTCCAAAAGATTAAATTTCAGGTTAAATGTCAAATATAATCTAGGGCTTGATTGATTTAGTTATTGGTTGGTCAAACATAGTCAATTGAGTCAAACTTGGTCAACACAGTCAACTCTGGTCAATGGTCAAATCGCGGTCAACACGGTCGCCCGTGACCTTACGGGCGCCTCATACCTTATCTTCATTCAAGGCAGCCAAAGCTGCCAAAAGGGGCTGACACCCTGACTCAGGCACCCAAGAGGCTCTTGGGCGCCTCAATCAACACGGGCACCCCAGAGCACTCACGGGCGCCCGTGATACCCCTTATAAGCCCTTCACCTCTTCCTCATGTGCCACACCAATCCGAGTTCACATCTCTCCCCTCTTCCTTCCAAGGCGACCAAAAGCCCTTCTTGTGTCCTCAAACGCCCTACTTCGACAATGCCGCCCCGGTATTATTGTAATTACGCATTTATGATTAATTTTTTCCTTTATATCTCTTAATAAATGCATGATTTTCTGTTCTACTTAGAAAATGTCGAGTTACACAAAACACCCCCCAGGCCGAGCCTTGCTCGGATCCTAGGTTTCCTACCATGGCCTTATTTAATAATTAAATTCGCCTAGACCACATATAAACCGATTAAAACTAGCTACTTGAATAGACATTTTTTTGCTCAATCCTGCCCTACTACCATGGATGCAATCAACTTCTATCAACTCGACTACCTAGTCTACTGTACCCACTCGATCAACACAACCCTATGTGCCGAGTTTTATAACAACTTAGTCAAAGTTGATGAGTTTTGTTATTCAACTACTGTACAGTCCTTTCCCCTTACTATCACACCTGCTTTATTTACTCGGTTTCTAGGACTACGCCCTTCTCGATGCACTTTTTACTGTTATCCTCCTACTGACCTTCCTTTTGCTGACCCCTATTCTTATATCACCCTAGACACTCTTTATTCTTACTTTTTCAGAGATGCTCGAAACCCGACGGTACAGCAATTCCAGTACGTCGATCTTCGCGTCCAGGACTATGCTCTCTATAGAGTTCTGGTCCGATGTATTCTTCCATTGACCACTTGGGATGTCGCGACCATGTGACCTTTCCACACCTTCCTCCTCTACGCGATGCTCCATCATCTGGACATAGGCATTGGTCTACATATGTTCCAGACGATCACTTACACGTCGAGTATATCCACTCACTCTCGAGTGCGTACCCCCTACTGTCACATTATCACTTCCCTCCTCCATCACCATGGTCACGACATCACCGCCGGAGAGGTCATCCAGATGACTGAATTCAACGAGATAGGGGCTAGGAACTTTTCCTTAGCGGGCATAGATATCTCGGTCGCGGGGGTATTATCGTGGAGATGACAGAGGGCCCGACACCATATCGACTCAGACGAGGAGGTTGAGGTCAACGTAGTCGATCTCGCAGCCGAGATTCGGGAGCACCTGCAAGAGCCTCCACCTCCGACTATCGACCAGCGCTTGACGTCATTACAGACGGAGGTCCACAGCCTCGGAGAGGAGATGGAGTCACATCAGGTCGAGTTCATGGAGGCTATACATACCGAGCATGATCTGAACCTGGACTATCACGCCGAGTACATGGACACCCTTCGAGCCAAATGCGAAGAGAACCAGACATGACGAGATGATGTCCATGTTCTGGTCGTGACAGCCCGGTCCATTCTTTCCTCCGGGTCCTTCCTCCTAGTTTTGAGTGGTTTTCCTTGCTGTCCGATTATACTTTTGACCAGTTGACTTGTTATTGACTCATACTAATCTATTTGAGCTACTGGTTATTTATTTTCCTGCTGGATGATTTACTTCATGCTATGGTGACTTATTTACCTGCCAATTCATTCACTTCATATTTCAATCATCAGTTAGGGTTGTGCTTAGTAGAATAGGACTTCTTTATTTTTCAAAATTGTTTTTTTAAAATTAACAATTTGAAGAATCATTTCTTTTATCAAGTTTTTGAAATTTAAATGATTTCCCCACTTAGTTTTTTTAAAAACTACCCCCTTCAATACTAGGGTTTTGGCGAAAATGGACTTAGCTTAGGCCCTAACCCTAGAACTACATGCACCTATAGATTTAGAAGTCAGCATCTCACAAGCACCTTAGGGTACTTTTGATTGATAACCTAGACTGGGTTGAGATGCTTAGGTCTATGCCTTGATTCAAGATGCTTTAAGTCAGTGCATCTGCAGTAATGTGGCAATAAATACAAGTTAAACAACAATCAGGTTAAGTGTCAAGCTTAGAAACTCTAACTTGATCAAATCACTTAACTTGACTAACCCTAGTGAAAGCTACTATTTTATAACAGGTAGTAAGTAGCTAACTGGGTTAGACAGGACCCGAACAAGATCGGTGTAATTTGGGTTGGTACATTTTTGTTGCTTGAAATCATTAGGGTTGGTTCAATACAGAATTACAAATTATTTGACTAGCTCTAATTTACTTGCATTAATTGTTATCTTTTTTTTATATATGGCAAAGGGGGAGAGAAGCAAAAGAGGGAAAATTTTTTTTCCAATTTTTCAAATTTTTCAAAAGTTCCATCTCTTTTCAAAAAGTAAAGTAAAGAGTTCTAAGTGCTCAGTTTTTAAGTACTCCAAATTTTATTCTAAAGTTTTTTAAAGTACTTAAAAATGTTTTCAAATTTTTCTAAGTATTTTTGAGTGCCTTAAAAATATTTCTCAGTACTTCAAATTTCCTTTAAAGACTTTTTTAAGTACTTAAAAATAATGCTAAATTTTTCTAAGTATTTTTAAGTGCTTTCAAAATACCTCGAAAAGGTTTCAAAAATTTCTAAGTGTGTTTTGAAAAACATTTTCTAAAGAAAATTTCTCTTAGTAAACAAAATTTGCCTGAGCTAATTTCCTTTCTCTAAAAACTTTTTGGCAAATGGTGCTGAGTAAATTTTTCCTTAGTAAACAAATTTTGTTTAAAAATAATGGTTAAAGATCTTTTGGCGAAGATGTGTTAAGAAAATTGTTTCTAAGTTTGGAAAATTCTTCCCAAGCTCTCAAAATTGAAACTTTTTAAGGGAAATCAGTTTTCAAATTTTGTTTTTCCTAAGTAAACTTTTTAGGTACAAGGTGTTGAAAGAAAAATTTGACTTACAAAACATTTTCAATATTGTCTAAGTGCTGAAAAGCTCTTAAGTTTTTTTTAAAAACCTTTAGTCAAAAACCTAAAAGATTTTTGCTAAATTTTCTAAAACACTTAGCACTTAGAAAGTTTTTGCAAAACCCGCATGACATTGGAAATTTCAGGGGAAGAACCTTTTTCAGGGGGAGATAGATTTTTTTCTGTTGTTAGATTACTATAATATGTTGTTTTAACTTAACTTTATGAACCGTGTTGCCATAAATCAAAAAGGGGGAGATTGTTGGTGCCAGAAGCACCAAAGTCGAACCTATGTTTTGATAATGGCAAAGGGTTCAGAAGTTAAGATTTGGTTGTGATCTAACAAGCATATTAAGTGTGCAGGAAAGTCCTAGGTACACTAGGCACGAAGTCTTGGTTCTATGAATTGGGCACTAAGTCCTGGTCGCGGGCTGGGCAACGAAGACCTGGTGAGTAAAGCTGGGCACGAAGACCTGGTCGAGGACTGGGCACCGAAGACCTGATCGAGGACTACGCACCGAAGACCTAGTGAGTGAAGCTGATCACGGATTGGGCACGAAGACCTGGTGAGTGAAGCTGGGTAAAAGTCCAACTGGAGGAGCCGGTTGGCAAAAGGTAAATTCTCCCAAGAGGAGTAGGTGAGGATGCGTTCCCCGTAGGAGGGAACATTAGGCGTCGGTTTGACCTAGGGTTCTATTTGGGAAACCCAAAGTCAGAATCAAGACAGCTCAGGTTGTAAATAATGGTCTAACACTAGCATTTGTATGCTTTGTATGCCTTTGAAACTAACCCTAGTTGCAGGAACCAATGGAAGGAGTTTTCTGCACTCAGGCGCCTCAATGGAGTGAGGCGCCCTAGCTGGGCTAGGCGGTTGTGTTGATACAGGCGCCCCAGTGAAGGGTTAAACCAAGCCATCGAAGTAAACTGCCACGCAAGCCTCTGGACCAAGTCAAGCTAGGCGCCTGCGTTAACACAGGCGCCCCAGTCAGCTCAGGCACCCCAGTTGAAGGGATAAGCGCTGGCCGAGTCTACAGATTGGAGTTCACGCAAAAGAAGCCACGTGTCAAGCACCCCCTTCAACACAGGCGCCCCACTGACCACTATAAAAGGCGGTTCACCCCCAAGGCTTTCACATGAATTGTTTTCAACTGCTACGCTCAAGCGCTCCGCTCTGACAAGTTCCGTACTCGTGATTCAAGCGCTGACGATGACCCGCTGCTTTGGAAACTTCCAACTTCTCTAGTCATCGGTAAAAGCTATTTTTGTTAAGTGCTGTAATTAATTTTCAATTCTATACATGTACTCTCAACTTGTAATATTTTACGAAGATATAGAATTGCCCATCGTAAATGGTCAAGGACCATGGGCCTTGGAGTAGGAGCCGACCGCGACTCCGAACCAAGTAAAAAACAAATCGTGTTAGTGATTGGTTTTCATTTTCCACTGTGCAATTGCTCTAACTGTCCGAAAAGGTTTCCGATCGATATTCACCCCCGCCCCCCTCTATCGATTCTATCCGATCCCATAGATTCTCAGGCACCTGTATGCACTGTGGCACCCAGGAACAGGGGTACCCTCATTCACAGGCGCCTGAGTACTCTCGAGCGCCCGAGTGACTTTTGGTCAGCTTTTTGTTGATCAGTCTCTAACGGGTCTTCTTGGGTGATTTTCTGGCCTTCCAGAGTTGGGCTCACCTAAACCCTCCTCCAACTTTCTCCTCGAGCGAGCTTCCTTCGAGCTTCTCATCACTCGGACGTCGTATGTGTCCTTCTCGCTCCATCGGTGTACTCTTCCATAGAACTTTGCATCCATCATGTAATGCCCGCCCATTTACAGCCTTACGGTGGCGCTACGTGACATACATATACGCATATGGACTTCTTAATGCATTTAAAACTTTATTCACATGCATTTAAACCATGCACTTATAACTTAAATCATGTTAACACATTCTTAGCTATCATTCTTAAACATAGTGACATGGTAAACTTAGCATTCATTCTTAATCATATAGCATCATTCTTAAACATGTTTTCATGGTCATCATGTAAAGAGAGAAAGACATAGGATCTATTCTTTTCTTTTGCCAAGTCATTGCCACACACACACACTTGCCCCTCCTACTGCTTCCCTTAATAACCTCTTGCTTGATCTGCGGTATAAGAACATAAGACTATAAGCACATAGGCTTAGTAAGACCCTTTCCTACTCACTAAAAAACCATACGTCATATCATGCATAAACATATAAACATTCATCATAGCATAATCCTGAACATAAAACATCAGCTTACTCTTAACGTAAAACATGGGCATAACTTAATTATCATTGCATAATTCTTAACATGAACATAAGCATAAACATACTTATCATGGCATATTCCTTAACATGAACATAAGCATAAACATTCCTATCATGGCATATTTCTTAACATGAACATAAGCATAAACATTCTTATCATGGCATACTTCTTAACATGAACATAAGCATAAACATTCTTATCATGGCATATTTCTTAACATGAACATAAGCATAAACATTCTTTGCATTAACGTATCTTGCATAAACTTACTTTGCATAAGCATACTTATCATAAACATAATGCATAACATGGATGGATGCATGGGCAAATGCATATACCATAGGGATGCTTAGTTTGAAATCATACTTTTAAATACTTAAACATAATCATAACATTCATTGGGGCCCTAGCTTGTACCACATTCATACATCATATGCGCGCATCCCTAAGTAAATACGAGGTAGCTAATCTCGACCTACTAGGGTAGGCTTCATCGGTAGTCCAGAACCGTAAGGACAGCTTCATCGGTAGTCCAGAACTGTGGACAGCTTCATCGGTAGTCCAGAACCGTGGACCTTACTTAGGTCCGGTACAAGCCCATTCATAAAATAAAATACTTTCACATGCTTCTTCATTCATAAACATACATAGCATAATCATTCATTCTTAATGCTTAACATCATCATTATGCCTTGAAGGCATACACCTTATCTTCATTCATCATTTTCATTCCATATCATCATTTTGCCTCAAAGGCATGAAACTTAACTTCATTCATCATTTTCATCCATGAACATGACATACATACATATCATTCATAAATCATAGCATACATACATACTATTCATAAATCATGGCATAGCTACATAACTAGCATCTTAATTCATAAAAACATGCATGGTTATGGTACATAGGAAAACATGCCTAAGTCCTTTCATACATGATACATTTCCCTAGGTTCATGGAACATGGTCTAAGCATTTATGAATCATCATAACAAATGGCCTATCATACAAGTCATGACCCATAAGCTAGGGTTTTGGTTGACATAAAATTCTTCCAACATACTTAACCATATGCATACATCTTAGTACCCTATAAACATGCATCCTTGTGGTCTTAACCCAATCCAAGCCCTAGGATATGGCCTTGGCCGAAACCCTAAGGAGCCGTAGGTCCATGGAAAAATTCATATAGACCACCAATAACATCCAATACAAACATAAAATGCCATAGAAAAACATTTGATCCCATAATTAAGGCTAACCCTATTCCTTTAGCCCTAGATTAGCCCTTGGATGAAACCTAAAGGCCCATGAAATTCATAGAAAAATCTTTATAAAACCCAATTACTATCCATCATGTCATAGGGAAACAAATTTAAACATGTTGGATGGTTAGATCAAGTCCCATCCATGAGCTAAAGGTCTTGGCCGAAACTTAGAGGAGCCATTGCACATGTAAAAATTCACATGAATCACCACTAACATCACTTACATCATAAGGAGGCATAAGAATCATCATTAGAGAGTTAACACTAGTCCTAGCCATGGAAACATGAAGTGGTCGAACCCTAGAAGTCCTCTTTCATGGATTTCTCAACTTAGATCTCAACCAAAAAACTTAGATCATAACCATATCAAGGAAAACCATTACACCACAGGTGAGGGAGTCTTACCTTCCTTGATCTTGCTTATAAACCTTGAATAGAAAATAACAAGAAAACCTCCTTGTCTCTAAACTTCTCCTTAGCCCTTGTATCCTTGTAGAGGGCCTTAGATCTTCAAGATAGAGGCTTATATGAACTTTTTCCAAGGGAAGATCCCCTTGGTGATTTTCGGCAAGAAGAAGGAGGAAGAGGGAGATGGATTTCGGTGGAGGTGGAAGAAGGAGGAAGAAGAGATCTATTTATAATGCCCTTTTGTCTCTTCACAAGTGTCTTTCATCTTCTTCACATGGTGCCTCTTCACATCCCCTGCCTTTAAATAAAATCCACTTCATTCTCTACTAGCACTCCCTTGCTAGGTGAATTGGTTAGTACATGCATGGTGGTACCATAGGTCCAAGGTTCAATCCTTGGTGCATGCACTTCATTTTTTTACTTCATTTTATTTTTATTTTTCTTTTAATTTCAAAAATTCCCCTAAGACTCACCCATAATTATGCTAATATTCCTAATTAAAACCCATTTATATTTATATTAAATTCTACCTAAAATCCACTAATAACCATAGTACTAGAAAAGCCCATAGAAGGCCCATTAGTACTTAGCTTCTCAATTTAAATGAGAAAATCATGGATAACTAGGCTAAAGTTCGTACTAGTATCTCTAGGTTCCTCAAAACTATCTAGACATGATCAATATTTTTAAAGAAAATATTGGAAAAATTTTCCGGGTCGTTACACATCAGATGCACCGAGCCCGCCGGCTACCTTCTCGTGTCATCCTTCTCAACCGTTGCATCTTCCGCTCAACTTCCTGCGCTCTTAAGCTCCTACACACATAGACACAGGGATCAAAACAAAACAGGACCTAACTTAACTTGGTTGACCATATCAAAACCTACCATGGGTACTTACACAAATCTCCCTACGAGTACCTAGTCACCTTTTGACCTGCTCCAGGCCTCCCCGAAAGCATCTGATAACCTTTGACCTACTTTGGGCCTTCAGGCTGCCCCACGAGTATCCGACCTACTCCAGACCTCTAGGCCTTCCGGTGAACATTCGCATTCGGTCACGTTTGTTGAAACCCATGGAATTTAGATATCTCCATAATGATACGATATTGTTCACTTTGGACCTAAACTCTCATGGTTTTAGTCTTGAACTCTACCCAAAATGCTTTATATCAATGGAGATATCTTTCATGCTTTTAAGCTCATGATTCGGGCCTCTTCCCAAGCATTCAATCACTCTTTACCTGCTCTAGGTCTCTCTGTGAGCATTCAATTACTCTTTGAGGTTGTAATGAAATCTATTTTGGTTTTGTTCTTGGCTCATTTTGTCCTCTTAGATCAGATTTGGGGATATTCTATTGTGGATCTTTATCTTGTCTCTGCCATGAGCTAGTGTTTTGATTGGTTTGGATCAATAAGTTCTGGTAGGATGCTAATCATGATATCAATGAGATTGTAGCATAGTGTTGTGCCTGGAGTGAATTGTAGTGGCTATTGTTTGATCATGTTATGAGTTGATGGTTTTAAGATTTGAGTTGTGGTGTTGGAGTTCTGTAGTGGGGGTGCTCTTTTAGAGTGTGGTGTTCTATTTTTGATGTGATGAGATTATAAAACCCTAAACCATGAGGTTCTTTCATGGAGGGGTTTGTTTTGGAGGTATTGTTATGGGATGGTAACAAGTAGCCTTGTATTAGACCCTTGTGATATTCTTTGCCGTGAGGCATGGGTTTGTTCCATTGTAGATTGTGATGTGTCTACCATGAGTTCATTCTAAAGAGTGGATTAACCTTGTATCATTGCTAGGAGATTCTTGGACTTTGATGTATTTTAGAGTAGTTGATGTTGATCTTAATTGCTTCCCTAGTTCACTTAGATCTTTTTGATCTTACATGCCATTGGGTTTTATTTCATGTTGGAATTGAATGTTAGCTTATGGATGCTTTACTCATCCTTGTCGTGAGCATCAATGTGGGAAATAGGTTGTTTTTATTAGGTTTGATGGCTTCTTAGTTTAACTAGACATTAGTGTTGAGTTTAATGTAGGATTAAAATTATATGGAAACTAACCATGATGATACAGATTAATTTGGAGTTAAATCATTTAATTGATATTAAATGATGATGATGATAACTAGGACTACTCCTATACGGTTAATAGTTAGTTTAGCTAATTACTATTTTGTTAAATAGCTAAACTTAGTCATTGATATAGAACTCTGACTTTGGATACACATGGTTGATCGTGGGAGGTTCTTTCAGATACAATTTACATTAAAGGCGAGTACTTCATCTTTGTATTCGGTAGTTATTGTACTTAAATGCATGATTATTTATTGTCTGAGTAGGTTGATTTATCTTAAATATATTCTGCTTGTTTTCCTACTTGATACTTATTCTTGCGTGTGCTGTTAAATTATCATTTGACCTATCTAGGATTTGGTTAACAATAGATATACCCTACCCAGTATATCAATTGCATGTTTTGGTATTGTTTGAACGTATGTGTATCATATTGATTGCATATTTTGGTTTGATTGAGGTTGTGCATATTAGTAATATGCATCATAGTATTATTTGTATGCTGATGACCACTGGCTCATTTATGGTTGAGATGGGTTGTCGGTCATATTTCTTGTTGTACCATGCTCAGTTAGAGTTGTGTGCTAACAGTTGATACCCTCTAGGTGCTAGGGGTCCTCACAGGTATTTTTAAGATTTTATAACCATAGATATTATGGTTTTTCATACATAGCCACGAGGTATTATGACTTTTCTACATAGCCACAGGTTTTTGGCACTTGTATCTTGTCCACCCAACCTACCCAGTGTAGTGATAATTGGAGTATGTATAGATCAGGTCATTGCATCATGTGCATATTATATATTGTGCATTTGCTTATATTTGCTATATTTGTTTGAGCTATGATTGCTGCATTTGATTGACATGCATATTCGGTTATGATATGCATTTATTATATAATCTGGATCTGCTCAGTGGTACGAGCAGTTTATTGAGGTATTGTAGAGATTTTTTGATAATGTCCCTCCGTGTTACATTGATTTTCAGGTATGTTTATACATTGGATTTATGTTCTTTATTCCAGAGACTGTATACCTTTGATTCTATATGCTTATTTTATCCTTTTTATATATCATGCATTTATCTGTTCTTATACCTGTAGAGTCCACTTAGAATCACCACCCCTTGCATTTATTTTTGTTCATGTAGTTGATTGTTGTGACTCGTAATACCAGGAGAGGATCCAGCTACTAGTCCCTTAGGGTCAGTAATTATTTTATATTTTTTTATTAGACTTGTATTTATTTTCAATGGATGTGTTTTCTTTATATTACATGGTCATGATATATTGTTGCCTGAGCTATTTATATTGTTGGCTGAGACATGTATGCATTAGCTTCAAATTGTACACCGTAAAGGGGAGATGCTGCCCGTTTTTCGAGTAAACATGTTCCTCTGGGGGTGTGACACCATGACTCTGATACCACTTGTTGTGACCTAAGGATATACATATTTCTACAATGACATGAAATTATCTACTTTGGGCTTATGTCCACATGATTTTAGTCTTGAGCTCTATTCAAAAATTCTCATGCCAATGGAGATATTTTCCATTCTTTAAATCCATGATCTTTTCCATATTTACCAATATGGGATTTTGATTGTATCCCCAATAAGTAGGTTGTCCAAATCTTCAATGGCCAGAATCGCATCGTCCATCCACTCTGCCACATCAGGTTGCTCAAGTGCACCATAATTACCATCCATGAGGAAGGAATTGATGGCTCAATGGTTGTCCCGAACCATCTCCAAGTGATTTGAGATGTGGAGTGCATTCCCTTGTTCCACTATCTTGGGGGACGACAAGATCTTCATCACTATATGCCTCAATTTCAATGTCGTCGTCTTAGATATGTTGCTAGCTACTTCGACTTGATGCTTTTTGAGTTTCTTTCTTCCTTATATCCACTCTACGCTGGTTGTGATAGGTTGGAATACAGGGGTGAATTTAATATTTTAAATTTGAGAGGCCATGAAATAATTATTATACATATATTTGAAGATAGCGCAACCCAGCGGCGAGAAAGGAGGTGGAAAGTACTTGGCGAACAGAGCCGATGACGAAGTCGAGGAGATACAGACCGCTAAAGGAGTAGAACTTGACGGACACGACAATGGCGGATTTACACCATGACTGGGGCCAAACACAAAGTGATTTATCAGAGATTCCAATGACCACTATTAGCTAACGTACAACATTAGGTTAATAGTGTGTGACAGGCCCAAATATACTAATTAAAGTTGTCACGAAAGTATGGGCTCATCAAATTTAAATATCAATGAATAGCTGGAAACCCTTTTTACAATCAAAAATATGAAAATGTAATATAGGGGCCACAGGTCGTATTTTTCTCGGGGACTAGTTGACGTTGTCCGATTCAAGCTCGTATTTAGGTGTCGTTTATGAATTTTGGGTTTCGAATGAAATATGGTTTGGGTTCAGTTTAGAATGAAAGCCCAATGAAGAAAAAGGAGAACCAAATAAAAGCCATTCAATTAAGGGGCTAAACAAGGAGTTGGCACTAAAGAACTTCTCTAATTATGAATGTAATCAACCAATGCAAATAGATAGACTTAGAAACAAATCTGAATTCGATTGTAAGGTGTACCACAGATTAAATTAAACATGTAGAAATTATCCATCAAAACCGAAACATCCACTTGACCATAAATGCATCAATTTAACACCTTGGTATCAAAAGAGAAAATTGCTATTCCAAAAGTTGATATCAAATGCAGGAATTTATTGCAACAACAAATGGAATGCGAAAATCAAACAAATCACTGAATTCAAATTGCAAAGGAATTCGTATGGAGCTCTACTGATACAAAAGACATGCAAAAGCATGCTTGATACACATGGGCAATGCTTATGTACCAAAATTGCCACTTTTGTACCAAAAGCTGAAATTAATGCCAAAGCTGTATCCTATCAATGCAGAATGGCTAATCGATTTAGAACCATTGCAGAAACAGGAAAGAACATTGCAGCAACTGATTGGGATTTGCTGGCAGAAATGAAAGAACTTGGCTGCAGAAATTCAGTGCAATAGCTGCAGACTTTCAGGCAGTTGGCTGCAGAAATCAATTGAATTCATACATCACAAACAACTAAATCAAGTAGCAAGACCAATGTTCATTGAGGATTAAGAAGGACTGATATCCACTTAACCCACAATTCAGATTCGAAAACCCAAACAATGCAGAAATGACAGTAATGGCAAGCATGAACTGAATTGCAGTAATTGATATGGAATGATCTGTAATTGGAACAAACTATATTGAAAACTTGGAAGGCAGTGTAAAATTCGTTGGGCACTAAATGCAAGAACCAAATTAGGTTTTGTTATGCAGAACAGGTTCAGAAAAATGGCACACAGCAGGTTGAATTCTAAAAACAAGCAATGGCGAGCTGAATTTGGGTTCACTGCTCTAAGTTCAGAGAAACTTAAGAAATTCTGATATTTACTTGACACAAATGCAGAGTTTATCAGCTGAAATCCACAGAATTAAAACTGATACTTCATGGAAGAAAACTAAGGCGCAAGACAGGACTGAACAGAATTTGCAGAAATTCAGCAGGCAATACACGCAGAAACTGATATGCAGGAAAACAAGATGTTAAATGGAGAGTTTCAAATATCCCGAATTTGATGCAAACACAACAGATGCAAGCTGAAGTAATCCAGAAATGCAAATGCAGAAAAACTGATGCAATATTTATGCAAATGCAGAAACCAGTTGATTCAGAATTTGATCTGCAGGAAGGTATAATAATGAATGCAGAAATGCAGCTTCTGATTGGATTAAAAGACAAACGAACAACTAAGATCTAGCGTACCAATCTAGTGTTCGACAACAATTCAGAAAAGCTAGGTTTATGGATGCGAAATTCCGGATAACTACTGAAATTTGCAGATTCTAAAAACTGCACGCAAGAAAAACAGGGAAAAAACTGATACATGGCAAACAATTCTGATACGCTAGCTAAAAACAGGAAGTAAACTGAAATAAAAAGCAATTAGCTATTAAACACATTCCCTAGCTACTGGACTAAAGGATTGAATCCTAATTTAAGCAGAAACTATTGCATTAAACCAAGTTAACCAATCTGAAATTACAACAGAAACTAAACTACAGCAGTAAATGAAAATTACAGCTAATAAACGAATTTAACCAAGGAAATCTAAACATCGATCTCTTCCCGAGCTCCAGAACTCCTTGTTCGTCACGCAAGGGTGAGCATCGAACCCGCAAGCTCAACAAACCAATGGAAAACAGCCTCTATGAATCGATTTAACCCAACTTGGCTCAAAGCTGAAAACAGCAATCGATTAACTAAATCTCGCAATGTGGTATGGCGATGATGATTTGGGGATGTTCTGAGCTCAGCCGAGGACCCTCAAGCTAGCTCGGATGGATGTGAAATGGCAGAAAACGAGACCAAGCCAATCAACTCACAAATCTGACGAGACCCTCAATCATCTCTGTTTTTGGCCGAAATTGAGCTGGAATCCTCACTGAGAACCCTTTCCAATGATCTAGAACTGGATCAAGGATCGAAATCGATGTGGTCACGCCCTCTGTTGAAGAAAATTGCAATAGAATTGAAAAACTGATGAAGAACGCGAAGAACTGCGGAAGCTACGGCGAGGACGCGACACTGTGCGCTGTGGGAAATTTTTCCTTAAGTATAAAAAATGGACGGCTGTGATTGATTTGATGAAATCCAACGGCAGATCTTGGTCTGATTTGAGCCAAACTTTTATGATGATGATCTGGGGTCAGGATCTGCCTTGTGGTAGCTCGGATCCTCCAGATATGCAACGGATGGTCCAGATCAACTCTATCTATGAATGGACGCTCTAGAGCCCTCCTTGCTTGATCCAACGGTTGGATGATCTCTGATTGGGATGAAACCTTCAGATCTTGATTATAGGGCTTGATCAACCCTAACCCTAGCTCGGATTGCTTCAGATCGTCCCGGATGGCTCAGATCTAGCCGCTCTTGAATCGGACGGCCCGGATTACTTGTAAGCTTGATAATCCGATCCGGTTCACATCCGACTCAAATTTGACCCAATATGCCCTAGGTCCAGGATCCTTTGATGCCTACAAAAATATATCAGAAAATTAGTGGCCAAATAATCCAAAAATATGTAATTTTGCAATAAAGTCCAAAATAATAGAAAATCCTAAAACCTAGGGTAAAATCACAATTAAACAATAAAAACATGGATCAAACATGGATTTAAGCACTTAAAATAATCAATAAAATGGTGCTTATCAACTCCCCCACACTTAACCTTGAGCGTCTCGCGAAACAACTAAATAAGTATCCCCTAGATTTTCTTAAGCATAATTAGAAGCAATTGAAAAGAAATTACCTAAGGTTGTCAATTCTCATAAATCTAAGCTCTATGGATTAGTATCTTGTCCTTAAATCAACAACTTAGCCTTTTCATCAATCATGAGTCATTGGGATGAATTTAAATCACTAGCCTTTCAAGGGAAGTTTTGGTGGCTCTCTCCTTAAATTCTAACTTGATGATGGAAGTGGAGCTCACTCTCACACACATGTTTCTTGCACTACCATAGGCTTGCTTATTATCTAATCTCTACCATTAGTCATGATTAGGATCAACAACTATAAAAACAAATGAAAACATGGAAAATGATAAAGAAATGGAGTAAAAATCAAGGAAATGGAAAATGGATGGAGTGGGAAACTTGGTTGCTCAAAAATGTTTCCAATGTGTTTTGCCCCTCCTTTCAGTCCTCTAGTGATATCAAAAGTGTGGTGAAGTCAAATTCGAATAATTTCTTTGATTTGGATGAAAATCCCTTCCTTGGTTTCAATGTGCCAAGTTTTCCTTTTGCGTGCCAATTTTTTTCAATTTTTTTTTTTTCATCTTCTTTCATCAAATCTTTTTCTTTCTCTTTCTTTCTCTCTAGTGGAGCTCAGAATGTATTGATACAAGGCTGTAATTTGGATGAGAAAACTCCAATGAATTCAAGGTGCCGAAACTCATGGATGTGCCAACTTGCTTCTTTGTCTCTTTGTTTTTTTTTTCAACTTTTTTTTTTTCAAACTGTTTTTTTTTTCTCTTTTTTTTTCTCAGCTGCTAGCTCACTGATTTTACTGCAGCTTCTCCTTATTTTATTGATGATGTGATCAGCTCCTCCAAATTCAGTAGCATCAATTAATTCTTGCAATCAAATGATACAAAAACCCAATTTTCAACCTCTTCTTGATACCAAACTGACTCATGGCAATTTAATTTCTGATTTTTCTCTTTTCCAACTGCATTTCCAGCTCACTTCTTCACCTTGTTGTCGAATGATCTTGCTCAGAACAATTAGCCTCAAATAACAGTGGAAAGTTCACTTGAATTTCAGCTCCATATTCAAGTTCCATCCATGGCACACTCACTTTCAAATGGATACAAACTATTTTGTTTCTTCTTTTTTTTTTCTTTAAATTCCAGCAACCCCTGCATTGATTCAGAAATATCCAACTGCAATTCAGCTCCTAGAAAAGTAGCCAAAACAATTTCATAGCACTCTTTTCACTTGGGCACAAAATTTCCTGATTTTTCCTTTACACAGATTTTTTCTCTTCACTTGTTTCCACCTTGGTTCCTCAACTCTGCACAGATTTCTACTTCAATTCAAACTTTACAACTTCAATCCAGATTAAACAAAGAGTTACTGATTTCATCTTCCATAATTCCTACTTGATCCAAACCCTCTTGTGCTACCAACTCCATTAATTTCAGATTTTTCTTCATGGCACAGATTTCTGCCTTGAATCTGATTTGTTCAGCTTGTCTTCAGATTTCAGCACTCGGCAGCAACCTTACATTAGCTTCAGCTCAGATTTTTAGCTTCTTTTCAGCTTTTGTTACAGCTTTAAGATTCTTTTCAGTTTCGGTACAGCTACAATTCAAATCAAGCTGTCCAAAACAGCTTTGGTACAGCTTTGTCTTCAACTTTCTGACTTTTCTGCAAAGAACAGCTGAGCTTGTTTTCTTCATTCATCAGCCCTCTCAATTCAGACTTCCAACAAAAGGTTGCTGATCTTGACTTCCCAACTATTGAGCCAAACCAATTTCTCTGAAATAGCAGATTTTTTTTTTTCTTCTCTTCACCTTGGCACCAGCTTTTGCGTGCCATTGTTTCTCATTGCAGAAAAATTTTCAAGAATCACACCATGCCACTTTAATCTTCAGAATATGATGAAAACTCTATGTGCTTGAATTGATTTCCATCCTCTTGCTCATTTTGGTATCAAACTCAACTCCTTTGGCA
>JAGFNQ010000311.1:48448-79014 GCA_024364735.1 Boesenbergia rotunda | reverse complement strand
TTTTTTCTCTTCACTTGTTTCCACCTTGGTTCCTCAACTCTGCACAGATTCTCTACTTCAATTCAAACTTTACAACTTCAATCCAGATTAAACAAAGAGTTACTGATTTCATCTTCCATAATTCCTACTTGATCCAAACCCTCTTGTGCTACCAACTCCATTAATTTCAGATTTTTCTTCATGGCACAGATTTCTGCCTTGAATCTGATTTGTTCAGCTTGTCTTCAGATTTCAGCACTCGGCAGCAACCTTACATTAGCTTCAGCTCAGATTTTTAGCTTCTTTTCAGCTTTTGTACAGCCTTTAAGATTCTTTTCAGTTTCGGTACAGCTACAATTCAAATCAAGCTGTCCAAAACAGCTTTGGTACAGCTTTGTCTTCAACTTTCTGACTTTTCTGCAAAGAACAGCTGAGCTTGTTTTCTTCATTCATCAGCCCTCTCAATTCAGACTTCCAACAAAAGGTTGCTGATCTTGACTTCCCAACTATTGAGCCAAACCAATTTCTCTGAAATAGCAGATTTTTTTTTTTCTTCTCTTCACCTTGGCACCAGCTTTTGCGTGCCATTGTTTCTCATTGCAGAAAAATTTTCAAGAATCACACCATGCCACTTTAATCTTCAGAATATGATGAAAACTCTATGTGCTTGAATTGATTTCCATCCTCTTGCTCATTTTTGGTATCAAACTCAACTCCTTTGGCACATGAAAAATTTTTTTTTTCGAATTGAAGTGCCTCCTTGATACCAAATCTTTCCAAAAAGCTAGTCACTCCCCCACACTTGAATCTTTGTCCGTCTCGGGCAAAATATCATTAGAAACATTTCAAACAACAAGTCTAAAGAAAAATGGGTAAGCGTAGGAGATAAGCAAAGAAAAAGAGAATAAACATGATTTTTGTCAATATTGATATGGAAAGGAAAACAAATGGATTAGCCTCTATAGATGTGATCCAATCATTGAAATATGATTTTGAAAGAACCTAAGCAAGTTCTAGAGCACAATGACATATGTGTATCACAAAAGTAAGGCTAAGTCTCACTAGGTAAAAATAATTCATCCCAAGTCCTCAATTAAGAATCTAAAGCAAGTAGTACTCAAGCGTCCAAGATATCATCCATGATCTCAAATCCTAAGTCTTAACAACCAAATTTAATTTGTTTTCAGAAGACTCTAAAATGCTATGGAGAATACCTAAAGGGATACTTTTATTTCTACTCATGCAAAAGTGCTAAAAGAAACGACATGGTATTTACAACGACTCAGTTAAAAGGAAAATTCTGATTCTAGGAAGCATGAAAATGAAAATGAAATAAAAGAAAATACAAGAAAAATCAAACTCCCCTTTATTCTGGTGGACGGAGTCGATCCAAAAGTAGCCTCCACCATGGTAGTGGAGGTGTCTGGGTGTCTGAGAGATGTCTGACTCCCCCACACTTGAACTTTTCAAAAATTAGCTCTGGTGGCCTAAGGCGATTCAGATTTAAAATCCACTGAAGGAATGGAGTTCTTCGAGTTAAAGCAAAATCATCTCCTCCTTCTTTATGCCCTTCAGAAGTCCTTCCAGGAGGCTGAAGTCTGTTCAGTTGGAGCACCCACTCCTGAAGTCTTCTGGACCCTGCAAAAACATGTAATACCTCTCTCAAGCGTTCAGGGTCAGAAAGAAATGATATAAGTTCAGTCTCTGCATGAAATAAATCCAAATCTGCATCATGTCCAATTAAATCAATTTGTGGTGCCTCAATAAAATTTTCAAAATCATTTTCTACAAAATTTGCATCCAGGAGCTCATCACAAATAAAGAAATCAAGTTCTGGCACATCAATAGAAATTTCACAATCATTTTTCATCCAGGGTGTATCATGCAATGTGTCACAGCCAATCAAATCAATATCAGGTATCTCCAAAAGTCTTTCACATTCATTTTCAGCATAAGACATAACAAGAGATTCATCAAAATAAATAACATCCATTTCAGGCACTTCTAAAAAATTTTCACTAGTCATATCCACAAAAGATGTATTAAGTGATTCATCATAAAAAACTACATCAATTATGGGTGCCTCTAAAATTATTTCACTATTCATATTTACAATGGATGTGTCAAGTAATGCATGATGATCAAGGAAATCAATATTTGGTACCTCTATTGGATTTTCACAAACAATCTCTACACAAGGTATATCAATAAATACATCAGAATCAATAACGTCATCCCTAGGTACCTCAATGAATTTTTCTGAAGAAGGAGGAGAAATACTTACCTGAGCGTGCTGGATAATACCTGAAGGTGTATCTGTGGTCTCCTCCTGGTCAAGTTCATGCTCTTCATCAGCCTCAGGCTCTGGTGGACAATCAACTGGTGATCCTTGGGTGCTTGCTTCCACCATGCAAGTCCCTACACTTCCTAGTTCATTCTCTGAGTCTTGTGGTGGTCCCTGGGGCTTTGTGCAATCCCCTACACCTATGGAATCATCCTCTATGCATTCTTCTTCTGTGATATCTGCAACAACAGTATTAGAAAAATTAGGACCACTAATAACACTATCATCACAAAATAAAAGACTAGAATGGTCCTGTGGAGCTTCAGTTTCTTCTTCTGGAGCTGAAAAATTTGAAAATGAATTTTGAGTAGGAATCTCCAGAGGAATGTATGCTCTAGGTGCCCAGACTTTGATGAGTACATCATCTTCTTCTTCTTCTATCAAATGTGCAAGATTACTTGAAGAAGGACTTGGCCATGCGCTAGGGTCACCTTGAACTTGCATTTGATTCACTTGACTAGCAATTTGTCCAACGCCTCTTTCGATGTCTTGAAGCCTTTGCTGCTGTTGATGATATTGTACAACTAGTTGATAAATCTCCTCCATTCTTTGTAGTTGAGCCTCATTCTCATTAAGATTCTCAAAGCCTCCTTGGTTAGCATAGCTCCTTGACTGATTTTGAAAGGATGAAGTAGGTTGAAAATTTTGAGCTTGCTGTGATCCTTGAAAACCCTGCTGTTGGGGCTGATTAAAGGACTGATTAGAGGGCTGATATACTGGAAAATTTTGCTGGGAAATGTAGCCCTGAAAGTTTTGATTTTGAGCTGGAAAATTAGGTGGCGAAGGCTGAAAATTCTGCCCTTGAAACCCTTGATTGTAGGGCTGTGAAAACTGGTTCAAGGGCTGTGTAGGCTGAAAATTTTGTTGGTTTTGCGCTGGAAAACTGGGAATGATTGAAAACTTTGCTGCCCTTGATTGTATTGCTGGAATTGAGGTTCAAAATGCTGAAATGGTTGCTGAAAATTGGGCTGAAATTGCTGAAAACTGGGCTGAAAATTCTGGAAAATTGGCTGCCCGTTCTGAAAATTCTGGAAATTCTGTAAATTGCTGGAATTCGGCTGAAATTGTTGGAATTGTTGTGGTTGCTCGAATTGTTGCAATGGTGGCTGAAAAAACTGATTTGGTTGCTCAAAATTAGGATAGGGCTGCTGAAATTGATCATTCGGGTGCTGAAAATTCAAATGGGGCTGCTGGAAATCCAAATATGGCTGCTGGAATTCTTGGAGTGGCTGAAGTGGTTGTTGAGGTGGCTTCTGATAAGTAAATGACTGAGCTTTACGTTCTAGTTGGTAGTCCAACCCCTTTAACACATTTTTTAACTCCTCCAATGCCTCTTCTATCTCTTTTGACCCCATTTTGAATTTGCAGCCCTGTCACAAAACAAACAAGAAAAAATAGCAGTACCCGTATACAAAAGAATAAGCAACAAAAAATAGAACCCAATGATATGTCTAAAGAATCATACAAGCAAAAATCAAACAAATCAACTAGTTGCTTCCCCGGCAACGGCGCCAAAAATTTGACAGGCCCAAATATACTAATTAAAGTTGTCACGAAAGTATGGGCTCATCAAATTTAAATATCAATGAATAGCTGGAAACCCTTTTTACAATCAAAAATATGAAAATGTAATATAGGGGCCACAGGTCGTATTTTTCTCGGGGACTAGTTGACGTTGTCCGATTCAAGCTCGTATTTAGGTGTCGTTTATGAATTTTGGGTTTCGAATGAAATATGGTTTGGGTTCAGTTTAGAATGAAAGCCCAATGAAGAAAAAGGAGAACCAAATAAAAGCCATTCAATTAAGGGGCTAAACAAGGAGTTGGCACTAAAGAACTTCTCTAATTATGAATGTAATCAACCAATGCAAATAGATAGACTTAGAAACAAATCTGAATTCGATTGTAAGGTGTACCACAGATTAAATTAAACATGTAGAAATTATCCATCAAAACCGAAACATCCACTTGACCATAAATGCATCAATTTAACACCTTGGTATCAAAAGAGAAAATTGCTATTCCAAAAGTTGATATCAAATGCAGGAATTTATTGCAACAACAAATGGAATGCGAAAATCAAACAAATCACTGAATTCAAATTGCAAAGGAATTCGTATGGAGCTCTACTGATACAAAAGACATGCAAAAGCATGCTTGATACACATGGGCAATGCTTATGTACCAAAATTGCCACTTTTGTGCCAAAAGCTGAAATTAATGCCAAAGCTGTATCCTATCAATGCAGAATGGCTAATCGATTTAGAACCATTGCAGAAACAGGAAAGAACATTGCAGCAACTGATTGGGATTTGCTGCAGAAATGAAAGAACTTGGCTGCAGAAATTCAGTGCAATAGCTGCAGACTTTCAGGCAGTTGGCTGCAGAAATCAATTGAATTCATACATCACAAACAACTAAATCAAGTAGCAAGACCAATGTTCATTGAGGATTAAGAAGGACTGATATCCACTTAACCCACAATTCAGATTCGAAAACCCAAACAATGCAGAAATGACAGTAATGGCAAGCATGAACTGAATTGCAGTAATTGATATGGAATGATCTGTAATTGGAACAAACTATATTGAAAACTTGGAAGGCAGTGTAAAATTCGTTGGGCACTAAATGCAAGAACCAAATTAGGTTTTGTTATGCAGAACAGGTTCAGAAAAATGGCACACAGCAGGTTGAATTCTAAAACAAGCAATGGCGAGCTGAATTTGGGTTCACTGCTCTAAGTTCAGAGAAACTTAAGAAATTCTGATATTTACTTGACACAAATGCAGAGTTTATCAGCTGAAATCCACAGAATTAAAACTGATACTTCATGGAAGAAAACTAAGGCGCAAGACAGGACTGAACAGAATTTGCAGAAATTCAGCAGGCAATACACGCAGAAACTGATATGCAGGAAAACAAGATGTTAAATGGAGAGTTTCAAATATCCCGAATTTGATGCAAACACAACAGATGCAAGCTGAAGTAATCCAGAAATGCAAATGCAGAAAAACTGATGCAATATTTATGCAAATGCAGAAACCAGTTGATTCAGAATTTGATCTGCAGGAAGGTATAATAATGAATGCAGAAATGCAGCTTCTGATTGGATTAAAAGACAAACGAACAACTAAGATCTAGCGTACCAATCTAGTGTTCGACAACAATTCAGAAAAGCTAGGTTTATGGATGCGAAATTCCGGATAACTACTGAAATTTGCAGATTCTAAAAACTGCACGCAAGAAAAACAGGGAAAAAACTGATACAAGGCAAACAATTCTGATACGCTAGCTAAAAACAGGAAGTAAACTGAAATAAAAAGCAATTAGCTATTAAACACATTCCCTAGCTACTGGACTAAAGGATTGAATCCTAATTTAAGCAGAAACTATTGCATTAAACCAAGTTAACCAATCTGAAATTACAACAGAAACTAAACTACAGCAGTAAATGAAAATTACAGCTAATAAACGAATTTAACCAAGGAAATCTAAACATCGATCTCTTCCCGAGCTCCAGAACTCCTTGTTCGTCACGCAAGGGTGAGCATCGAACCCGCAAGCTCAACAAACCAATGGAAAACAGCCTCTATGAATCGATTTAACCCAACTTGGCTCAAAGCTGAAAACAGCAATCGATTAACTAAATCTCGCAATGTGGTATGGCGATGATGATTTGGGGATGTTCTGAGCTCAGCCGAGGACCCTCAAGCTAGCTCGGATGGATGTGAAATGGCAGAAAACGAGACCAAGCCAATCAACTCACAAATCTGACGAGACCCTCAATCATCTCTGTTTTTGGCCGAAATTGAGCTGGAATCCTCACTGAGAACCCTTTCCAATGATCTAGAACTGGATCAAGGATCGAAATCGATGTGGTCACGCCCTCTGTTGAAGAAAATTGCAATAGAATTGAAAAACTGATGAAGAACGCGAAGAACTGCGGAAGCTACGGCGAGGACGCGACACTGTGCGCTGTGGGAAATTTTTCCTTAAGTAATAAAAAATGGACGGCTGTGATTGATTTGATGAAATCCAACGGCAGATCTTGGTCTGATTTGAGCCAAACTTTTATGATGATGATCTGGGGTCAGGATCTGCCTTGTGGTAGCTTGGATCCTCCAGATATGCAACGGATGGTCCAGATCAACTCTATCTGTGAATGGACGCTCTAGAGCCCTCCTTGCTTGATCCAACGGTTGGATGATCTCTGATTGGGATGAAACCTTCAGATCTTGATTATAGGGCTTGATCAACCCTAACCCTAGCTCGGATTGCTTCAGATCGTCCCGGATGGCTCAGATCTAGCCGCTCTTGAATCGGACGGCCCGGATTACTTGTAAGCTTGATAATCCGATCCGGTTCACATCCGACTCAAATTTGACCCAATATGCCCTAGGTCCAGGATCCTTTGATGCCTACAAAAATATATCAGAAAATTAGTGGCCAAATAATCCAAAAATATGTAATTTTACAATAAAGTCCAAAATAATAGAAAATCCTAAAACCTAGGGTAAAATCACAATTAAACAATAAAAACATGGATCAAACATGGATTTAAGCACTTAAAATAATCAATAAAATGGTGCTTATCAGTGTGCCCCTTTACATAGTGGCAGTCTCCTATTTCATGCTTGAGTAGTAAGGACATGAAAAGCTAGCTATTTTAAATGATGATTCAAACCTTTTTTTTATTTAAACAACGATGAGAGGTAATAGTGGCGATTTATAGCATAAAGCAGCAACAAGAAGCAAGGAATTGCCATATTAAGATCCGCGATCTAAATTGAATCTGAAAATTGCCTAATTTGACCCATTTTCTACAATAAAATCGCAAGAACAGTAAGAAGTTCTTTAAATTTCGTTCTTTCTGGATCCAAGGCTGTCAAATAGTTCCCTTTTATATACTATGTATCGTTCATAATAAAATTAATCTTCGGTGCATTTCCTTTCAAGACATCATTAAAATAGGCGATTTATTAAGCACATTAATGTCATTCCGTGACCTAGCAACTCCAAAAAGGACATGTCATATCCACAAATTGGTATAAGCGACCGCCTCAAGCATAATTGTTGGGTAGCCATGATCGGCTCGTGTGTACTGTGCCCTCCATGCGAGTGGACAATTTTACCATACCCAATGCATGCAATTAAGACTTTCTAACATCCTAAGGAAATTGTGCCTTTGTTCATGCATTTCAAATGAACGAGTGATGTCAGTTGTATTAGATTTTCTTATGTACTCACCTCCATATATTTGCATCACACATTGGCAAAAGTTAGACAAACATTTGAAGGCAATTATTTCACCCATTCGTAGGTACTTGTTCAATTGGACGACGCAACCTCCATAAGCCAGTTGACAGATAATCGTCGTGCGTATTTGAAGCAGTGACATCCTTTTCTCCTTGCTGTATCTTCCCTCCATTTAAAATATCTACTAAGATTATTTTCTAAATAAGTGACTATGTCCAAAAATAACTCTTTTCTCATTGAATCATGTCATTGGTATACACATATTCAACAGAGAAATAATCATGGACAAGTTGAGTGTGTCCAGCTACACATTCTCTGTTAATTGACATTCATCTTTATGTACTCTCATACTAATTTTGCACGAATTCAGCCACTGTAAGTTGATTGTGCACTACCATTATAAATAATATTGTTTCACCGGGATCTAATGTTGTATGACTTGTTGTGTCTTCGAAAATGTTTTATGTGTTAGTTTGGTTAGGATCTTGAGACATTTGGAACAAATTAAGAGTTTAGTGTGAGAAAGAGGAGAATACATATGGTGTACTGGAGAATTGTGAATGATTTATCTCCTACTTATATACAAATTTTGTAATAGCTAGTTTGTAATGACTAATTTGTGACAACTAGTTTATATATAACATAATTTTAATAATCAAAAAGTAGATTACACAGATACTACAACACGTGAGATGAAAATATGATTACAACCACATTAAGTTAATAAAGTACATAAATGACAAATCATAGAAATTACAAATCACATTAAGTTAATAAAATAACAAATCCATTACATGTTCAAACTTTTCTTCAGCTGCTCACATATCACCAAATAGTTCTGAAGTTGTCCATCTTCCATTCCTCGTGTGTCCATTATGAGGAGTTGATGTGCTTGAATGAGTTGGTCAACTTTCCTACTATTATTATAATCCTCCAAATGTACTACTAACTATTTCACAAGCTGACTCAATTCATTAATTAGGTTCACACTTTCTTTGCCTTTCTGCTTTGTTGCCTTCTGTCCCATCGGATGAGATCAGACTTCTCTATCATCCACATCAACAGTTGTGTTAGGATTAGAAGAGTTAGTATGTGCATCTGATGATTCTAATGTCCTTTTTTTCTTTATAGCCTGTCGCCCTAAGCATTGAGGAGTGTATATCGGACTATCTTTTACAATCCTCCACACATATTCATATTAGAAAGTAGATTTAAAAGTACTCGTGTATTTTTCATGAGCCCACGCTATCACGCTATCAAATCCTAGTCACTCTATCCGCTTGGTCGATCATTGTACCATTTTTTATATATTTCATTATATTTATTCACAATCTTTTTCACAGAAACCTAATGTCATTTTGCTTATCTGAAGTTCTCTTTTAGCTCCCTTATCTCGATTGGTATTATAGTATACCATCACCCATTTCTAAAAAGACTCATTTTTCTTGGCATAACCAACTACTAGATTTTCATTCAAGATTGTTTCATGATTATGTAGGTTGGTACAAAGAGTTTATCATCTGCTACTATCCACACAGTTCGCATACAATGATCTCCATCCGATTTGTTAACCATCTCAGTTGCTTGATCAAGAATAATTGTCAAGCCCTATTTTTGATGAGAATGAAAGAAATTGGAAATCAAGGAGTACATGAGGTGTTTTTATCCTTTTATCAGTGTCACTTACATCAACACTAGCTATTCTCGATTCATTTGATTGAATTCCCGATGATCGAAGCATATTAATCCACGAAATGGAGCTTGCATGAAATATTAGTTACTTTGCCAATATTTCAGAGGGCATGTATAAAGCATACCTCGAGGGTGGCTATACAAAAAATTTGGATAAATTTGAAAATTATGATAATATAGTGGCGAGTATGGAAAAAGTTGGAAACTATGTGGGTGTTGGGTAGAAAATGAAATTGAGGATTGAGCAGATTAGAACAAACTCGAAAATTTTCTCTACTTGAATTTTCGTTGAAATTTAAAGAGTTTAACAAATCCCTAAAATAATAACTGAAATTTTTATCCATTGCTCTTCAGATTTTTCACAGGTAGTGTTTTTTTTTTTTTTTTTTGCGATGAAAGATGAATAAAAAAAATGATGTATATATAGGAAAAAAATTGAACGACGTTTTAAAAATTAAACATTGACAACGTTCTCAATCAAATAAACCATTGCCAAATGTTCGGATTTTAAAAAACCTAAATAACAAAAAAAAATAAAGAGAGCTCTAGCACAAGTCGGTCCTACTACAGGTTGACCATGCACACTTTGTAGTGGTGCTCATTTTTTTATTTTTTAAAAAATATTAAAAATTATTGGACAAAATTTTTTATCTAGTGATTCTAATATCTCTATCTCCGTCATTTATCATAATGGAGATTTGGAATTTGAAGATATTTAGAAAAATATCCTCTATAAATATCCCATTATAGATGCTGAGATAAGTATAAATCTAAAACTTCTCGTGATCACGTTAAATCCTAAATCATAAAATATTTAATAAGGTATTTGGTTCAAATTATCATACATAACTTTAATTATGGGGAATAAAATATAATCTAATATTTTGGTTCAACTTAGATAATGCACCAACCTAATTTAACATTTTACTGATTTACCCTTGCTTCTTTCTATCTTCTCCTCCATCACTACCTTCGCCTATCGGCGGATTTTCCTTCCTCAATGCAGAATCAATCTATCACATCCTTCCCTTCTTTGCCTCAGCAGGCAACAACCTTGACAGCGCTCAGCTGAGGGAGAGAGGGAAGATTTGTAGGTGCAGGAGGTAGATCATAAGAGCTAACTAGGCCACCCTGAAGTCATAGATAACTTTTGGAATTTTTTTTTTGACATTGAGATAGTATCATTGTAGCGGCCCCGCCTCTCTAGTCCCCATAGGTAACCCTCTAGGTTGGCGACCCTACGGTCTTCCCACTCCCGGCAGTGGGATTTTGCCTTCCCCAGATTTCAAGGAACCTTTGTACTTGTCTTGGAGATCTAAGGTTCGAATCTAGGGAAGGCAAAAATCCATTGCCGGGAGTGAGAAGACCGTAGGGTCGCCAGCCTAGAGGGTTGCCTGCAGGGACCAGAGAGGCGGGGTCGCTACATAAAAAGGCGCCTTTTATGTAGCAACATGGCCCCTCTAGCCCCATCAGGCGGCTCTCTAGGTCATGCCCTATGGTCTTCCCACACCCGGCGGTGGGTTTTTACCTTCCCTAGATTCGAACCCTAGACCTCCGGGACAAGTACTAAAGTTCCTTGAATCTGGTAGCCAAGTGAGCCCGTACTTGTCCTGGAGGTCGGTCTTCCCACTCCTGGCAGTGGGTTTTTGCCTTCCCCAGATTCGAACCTTAGACCACCAGGACAAGTACAAAGGTTCCTTGAATCTGGTAGTCAAGTGAGCGCGGCTCACTTGACTACCAGATTCAAGGAACCTTTGTACTTGTCCTGGAGGTCTAAGGTTCGAATCTGGGGAAGGCAAAAATCCACTGTCGGGAGTGGGAAGACCGTAGGGTCGCCAGCCTAGAGGGTTACTTGCGGGGACCAGAGAAGCGGGGTCGCTACATAAAAAGGCGCCTTTTTAATGTAGCGACATGGCCCATCTAGCCCCATCAGGCGGCTCTCTAGGTCATGCCCTACGGTCTTCCCACACCCGGCGGTGAGTTTTTGCCTTCCCTAGATTCGAACCCTAGACTTCCGGGGCAAGTACTAAAGTTCCTTGAATTTGGTAGCCAAGTGCGCTCACTTGGCTACTGATAAGGCTGGAATGGTTGAAAATTTTGCTGAAAATTTTGGAATTGAGAATAAGGTTGCTGAAAATTCTGACAAGGCTGCTGAAAGTTCTGAAAATACTGATATTCTGCTATGGAACTGCTTGAATGAGTAGAAAAATTTTCAATAGCTTCTCAAAATCTTAAGATCACCACCTGCAGTCCTGGCCACAAACAAACAAAAATAGCAGCAAATGTATACACAAAGATAAAGCAAATGAGAATAGAATCAAAGAATATAAATATTAAACACAAGCTCAAATTAAACAAACTCAACTAATGATTCCCCGACAATGGCGCCAAAAAATTGATGGGCCCACAAAACAGGTGTCACGAATGAGCCTCGAATTTAGATATTTATAAACTGAAACCCCTTGGCTAACAAAATGGAAATGTAGAATAGGGGTCTCAGGTCGTATTTTTCTAAGGACTAGTTGAATGAATGTTTAACTCGAGCTTGAAGGTTATTTATCATTTGATGTTTTGGGTTTTCTAGATAAAATGGGGGTTTTTGGCAATAAGGAATGAAATAGCAATTCGGAATGAAATAGACTTAACTAAGCAGTAATGACTTAAGAAGTTGTAGAAACTGAACTTAACCTAGTTAACAACTAAGCACTTAAATTCAAACGATGGAAGTGAATGGAAGACTTAAGAGCTAAACTTAAATGCAGGGAATTAACTGCAAAAAACTAATTACAGCGAATAATTGCAAGACAAAAAAAATTAGAACAAAACATTCTTAAGAACTTGAATTGGAGTATAGTTGAGAACAAACTAAACAACTTGAAGACATAAATGCTTGGAACCAAAATATTATCCTAATTAAACATCAAATCAGTTTATCGACAAGACTTCCCTTTGCCGTCACACAAAAGAAGAACTATGAACCCCCTAGCTCAAAAACCAATGAAGGATCTATCTCCCGAATCAAGTTGCAATGGATTGGTGCATTTGGATCTTCCTGATCGGTCGCTGGACCGATCTGGACTTCCTCTGATCGGACTGGGGACCGATCAGAGGCGTGTCTATCCGATCGCAGTGAACGTTCAGCAACTGGATTCACTCCCTGATTTCCTCCTTCTCGATTGACTGGATGACGATCGCCCTCAGAAACTATCGGAACAGCTTCGAGAACCCCTCTACGTTGCTTCGACAGCTCCGGATGATGGAAATCCAGCGATCGACAATGGATCGATCTGTGAAAACAAGCTCCGGTGAAACCCTCTCCGGAACTTCCTATAACACAATCGATTAGCAAATTTAACTGGAAAATATACCTGGATGATCAGAAATCTTGCAGACAACGAATCTGATGCGGTCGCGTTGTTAGTAATATGAGAGAAGTGTCCTAAGGCAATCGCCTTATGATTGTAATCATTTACTTTAATAAATGAATATTCACTATTTGAGTATACATGTTCATGTATTTGATTGAGATCTTAAACTCATTTACTGAATGTCCGCAATACAATTCACAGCATGAGAGAATTTGTGATGAATTCACAACTAGTGATTATCTCTACATGTGCAATTGTGAAGTATTGAAATTGTCCCTAGTCGATGAATTGACAGATACGGACACTATCAATTCTGTTGAGACTAGCATGGGTTATTCTCTAATCAGCTGATTCTCACTGGCTGGTGACATTGGGATGTCCGGAGATAAACAAAAATACTAGTTAAGGGAACTAGTTCATTGGAGTGACTAGCTGTAAAACTTCATATGGTAATCTACATATAGATATGTCAATGAAAGTTCTTACTGCAGCTTAAGTGCGATGTTCCTTTGACTTGCGGTGTTCAAGTCATCTTGGTCATGAAAACTTATACTTTGACATCTTAAGCAAGCATCTCCAAGGAGGTGTGTGTTGGTGCAGGAAGCACCAGATCGAACCTTGTTTTGATATTGGCAAAGGATTCAAAGTTAAGGGTTAATTGTTGTCTAACAATGCTACTTGAGAGTGCAGGAAACAAAGTCCTAGCGAAGGGCTGCTAGGCACCTGACGATGGGCTGTCAGGAAACCAAGTCCTGGCGAAGGGTTGCTGGGCAAAAACCAAGTCCTGGCGAAGGGCTGCTAGGCGAAAACCAAGTCCTGGCGAAGGGCTGCTAGGCGAAAACCAAGTCCTGGCGAAGGGTTGCTAGGCGAAAACCAAGTCCTGGCGAAGGGCTGCTAGGTGAAAACCAAGACCTGGCGAAGGGCTGCCGGGCAAAAGTCCAACTGGAGAATCTGGTTGGCACCAGGTAAATTCTCCCGAGAGGAGTAGGTGAGGACGCGTTCCCCTTGAGGGAACATTAGGCGTCGGTTCGACCTAGGGCTCCATTTTGGAGATCTAAAGTCAGAACCAAGACAGCTAAGGCTGTTTTAACTAACTTATTATTTGCTGTTTTGGACTAACCCTGGATGCAGGACCGAAGGACTGTGTTTCTGCAGCTCAGAGAGCCTCAAAGGAGTGAGGCCGTAGCTGAGTAGGGCGCCCCGGATGTGTCGGGCGCCCCAGAGTCAACCCAAAGTCAGCAGAGAGGTAAACGCCCCGACAGCAGCGCAATTGGGGGCGCCCCGCGTGTGTCGGGCGCCCCGCATGTCGGGCGCCCCGCGTGTCTCGGGCGCCCACTGTGCCACGCCACTGAAGGCGGCTGCAGCTCACCCTCGCGAAGCCTCGGTGATAAAGTTTGACCGGTCAATCGGGCGCCCCGTGCGCGTCGGGCGCCCCAGTCAACTGGTATCCCGTAGTCGAAGCGATCAGTCACGACCGAGAGCACGCCGGATCAGAAGCCACGTGCAGGGCGCCCCGAGCATGTCGGGCGCCCCCTGCCCTATATAAAGAGGGCCTCGACCCTATTCTTGAACAACCAATTCCTTCGACAACTCTACGCTCTTCTGCTTCCACGACACGCTCCAGAAAGCTGCCAACTCAAGCCGACGACGTCCCGCTGCTCCAGAACTTCAATCTTCACCGGACGTCGGTAACTAGAGTTGTATTTAAAGTTTACTATTCTGCCTTATTGTAAAATCTATTTGTAAACTTTGCGAACTTATAGAATTGCCCGCAGAAAACGGTCAACGACCGTGGGCCTTGGAGTAGGAGTCGACCCAGGCTCCGAACCAAGTAAACCTGCTGTGTTTGCGTTGTTGTGCTCTCTTTTATTTCCGCTGCGCACCCGCTCTTTTAAATCCGAACGAATTGCGACATTCACCCCCCCCTCTCTCGCATTTCTCGATCCAACAAGTGGTATCAGAGCGGGGTAGTTCAAACTTGGTGCAACCACCAGTTTGAAAGTTTTTTTCGGATTTACGAAATTTTTTTTATCTTATTTCTTTTCCTTTTTTTTTAATTAACACCACTACATCTTTTCGCCTTTTATTTTAAAAATAAAAAATATCTGTAGGTGGATTTAAAAAATCCTTACGCCTTTTTCAATTTTGAATTCTCACTTTTTTACCATAAGTCAGAATTGTCAAAATAATCAACCTTTGAAAATTTGTCATAAACTTTTTTATTATTATTTTAATATTATTTTTTCTCGAAAATCGTGCTACCTTAATCTGAGCAAATTTTTTCCAAACATTAAAGTCTTACCTTTTGTCATCAAAATTGGTAAAGTAACATTTTCAAAATTTTGACATAAATTTTTTATCAGTCTGCCTCGAAATCTGTGCAATAGTTTTTATTAGGCTAATTTTTCTCTCTCTCCCGCACTACTAATCCAAGACCAAGTCTTGGTACATTTCTACTTTTTCCCTCTGTGTGCAAGGGTTTTTAAATGGCCAATCAAGAATGGAACAGCGTTCGTCCACCTCTCTTCTCCGGTGAAAACTTCAATTCTTGGAGAAGTCAAATGGAGTTCCATCTGAAGACCCATATGGACATATGGATGATCATTCAAACAGGGTTCCACCTCCCTACAGAAGATGGACTATCAATTGCATGGGACAAACTGGATGAACCAACCCTCAACCAAATTGAGACTGATGCAAGAGCAACTGCAATTCTTCAATGCGGTCTAACCAACGAACAACTCAAGCTAGTCGGTTCATTTGGATGTGCTAGAGAAATTTGGGAGAAATTGATCAATCTTCATCAAGAAATCTCAGATGAAGAAGAAGATCAGGTAAGTTATCTCGCACTCTCGGTCCAAGCACAGACAGCCGAGTCAGAGTCTGAACCTGAACCCAGAGTCGAAATCGAACCAGCAGAATCAGACGACGAACTGACTGAGATGGTAACCAATTTCAAATTCTTTTCTAAATTAGAATTAAATAATCAAGCTGATACTGCAATGGTCGAGGAAGGTATAACTTTTGCAGGGAAAACTCCAAGAGAACCATCAAAGAAGGAGCTTCAACCGGTACCCAAGTCCGACTCAGACACGGAATCAGAAGATGAGCCTGGATCTGAGACAGCAACAATTAAGGGGGAGATTCCCAATAAGGAATCAAAAGGTAAAATTACAAATTTAAATTTTAAAAATCATATAATTTGTTACATATGCAGGAAGAGAGGGCACTACCAAACTAAGTGTCCTACCCGTAAGATTCAAACGATACCACCGACGGCAACAAAGAAACGAGCTCCAAAAGCACGAAAGACTAAGAGTCGCATTCAATGCTTCAAGTGTCAGGAGTTTGGGCATTACAAAGAGGAATGCACAGATAAACGTTACAACGATCCAGGGAAACCAACCAAAATGGGTAACTGTAATTTACATCCAAATCAACTCTTTACCTTGAATACTGATAGTTTAATTAATTTAGATATGGATGCATGCTTAGATAACTTAATGAAATCATGTATATTAGCAAAGTCAAAATTCAAAATGTTAAGACAAGAAAATGAGAATTTGAAAATTAAAATTGATATACAAGAAAAACTGATTAATAATTTTGCAAACTTAGAAAATCCAGAAATTTCTCCTCACTATGACATTATCTGAAGTTTTGTTTTGGCTATTCATAGGACTAGATAGCTTAAGGACTTAACCAATTACTTGAAATTTGAAAACATAGTATTGGGAGGAGGTGAGATGATTGTGTAAGAGATTGTTGGTCCAAGACCCAAGCTAGTTAGACCAGAAAATGACCTAATTTAATTTGAAAATGAAATTTCATTAAAAGGCTTTGTCAAGGAAAGGGTGGATGATCCCATAAGGCTACGGCCAAAGAAGGCCTAGTGCCTCGCCAAGACCTGGAAGCCAATTTCTGAAATTCAAATTCAAATTATCTTTTGTCAAATTCGAATCTAACACAAATTTCAAATAATTATAGATTCTAATCTGTGTTCAAAATTTCTGCTTTCTAAACTTATTTTTTTTATCAAATCTGTTTTCAAAATTAAATAACTTTTTTCAAAATAAATGAAAATTCCTTTTCAAAATTAATTTTTACCTTCAAACCTGTCTCACAAGAACTTTTAAGGCTAACTGTTTGAAAACCCTAGATTGGGTGAGACAGGAAAATTAAGTTCAAATTAAAATTTCTTTTATGTTGTGTTTTAATTCAGAGGATAATTCCAACATAGTCAAACCATGATTAACATAGTCAAGCCTTAGTCAACTGAGTCAAACATGGTCAAACCTAGTCAACACTAAGGTCTTAGATAAAGTCAGTCTATGTCAGATACAGGGGGAGTTCTTCTTAATGTTTTTTAGATTTCTCAAAATCCTTATGCTTTAAAACTTATTTTCATCTCAAAAATAAGGCTTTCAAAAGTTGATTCAAAAGCCTTCGTATATTACTATCTATTTGAAAAATTATTATCATTTCAAAATATTCTTCGAAAACTGTGTTATCATTCCTAATTGTGTTGAAAATTACTATACTCAAAATTATCTTCATTCCAGATTGAATTTTCTAAAATTATCTTCTTGAAAATTACTATACTCAAAACTATACTCTTTTGATTTTAATAAACCCTAAAGACATAGAGGAAGGTCCATTTCATGATCCACTAGGACTCCTAGGAAGTGTCAAATTTAGGAGGAGTTTGATTCAAAAGAAGAATTTTTGAATTTTTTTTTGGTAATTATTTTAAAGTTATTAGATAATTCTTATAACTTAAATCAAACCCTAAAACTCAGAGGAAGATCACTTGTAGTCAACAAGCTTCCTAGGACTGGGTCAAGTTTAGGGGGAGATCAAATTAAAAGAATTGTTGAAAATTTTTCAAAATATATGTTTTCATGCACTGCAAGTTTAAAATCCTTTTGAAAACATAAATAATTTTTCGTTCAAAATATTATTATTATTGTGGCCTATGAAATTGCTTTTGAAATAATATTTACTTGGGTTGGCGAATTTCCAGGACACTTAGGAAAATATCCTTGTAGTCAACAAGGTTTCCTAGGATTGTGTCAGACTGGAAAATAAATCAAGTCAAGCAAAATATTGTGTCTTCAAAAGGTCATACATTTTTCAAAATGTACTAGCATATACTTTCAAAGGACTATCATTTTTTCTGGAGATAGTAGTTACTTGAATTGGAGAACTTTTCCAGGACACTTAGGGAAATGTCCTTGTAATCAACAAGGTTTCCTAGGATTGTGTCAGACTGGAAAAGAAACCTAGTCAAGTAAAATATTTTATTTTCAAAATGCATAATACTTTTCAAAAATTACTCATATCTTTCAAAGTCTAATATTTTTTCTAAAAGTACTTATGTGT
Source organism: Boesenbergia rotunda (assembly GCA_024364735.1). Taxonomy (NCBI): domain Eukaryota; kingdom Viridiplantae; phylum Streptophyta; class Magnoliopsida; order Zingiberales; family Zingiberaceae; genus Boesenbergia; species Boesenbergia rotunda. The sequence continues at coordinate 60,994 of JAGFNQ010000311.1, read as the reverse complement.
TTCAAATCATAATTTATTTCAAAAGTACTTATGTCTTCAAAAATGCATAATATCTTTCAAAAAGTACTGCTATTTTTCAAATTATAATGTTTCCAAAAGTACAAATATTTTTCAAGGCAAAAGTGTTCTAAGTGCGTGAAGCTTTTAAAGATTTGCCTACAAATACATTTTTTTAAAATGGATTTAATCTAGAAATTTAAGTTTTTTTTATGCCTTCAAAATTATTCTAAGTATCTTTTTGCTTTCAAAATTCATAGGCTCTGATACACAAACATTCTCCTTATCACTTCCTTCAAAATATTATTCTTAATTGAACTTAAAAATGGTCTAAGGAAAAGAATTTAACATTAAGGGGGAGAGATAGGAAAGAAAAGAGGGAATCAAAATTTTCAAATTTGAATTTCAAAAACATCCGAAGTACTTAATTTTTTCAAAATCAAGTTAAGTACTTGATTTTTTTACTTAATTTTTTTTTAAAATACAACTTAAGTACTTAACTATTTCTTTCAAAAATTATTTCTAAGTCTTTCTCAAAAATTATTTCTAAGTACTTAACAATTCCTTTCAAAAATTTATTTCAAGTATTTAAATGAGTTTAGTACTTAACTATTTTTAAACCAAGTACCTGACACTTAATTTTTTAAACTTCTCAAAAGTACTTGCTTTATACTTGAAAATTATCTAAGTGTAAAAAGTTTTGAAAATATTTTCACTCTGTTTTTGAAATACTTTGTCAAAAACATGAAGCACTTAGAAAAACTCATAAATCCCTGTTAGATACCTTGTTCACCCATGCCTGTTTTTGATATATGTCAAAGGGGGAGGAAAGGTCAAAGTTAAGAGTTGTAAATACAAGTATTCAGGGTTTTAGGGGGAGTATGAAAAATAAATATTTTTTTCAACTCTACATTTATTCTATTCATAAATAGTTATACTTCATTGCTTAACCTTTATGCTTAAACTGCTATCTTTTTCCTCAACTTTGAATTGTGTTGCCATAATCAAAAAGGGGGAGATTGTTGGTGCAGGAAGCACCAGATCGAACCTTGTTTTGATATTGGCAAAGGATTCAAAGTTAAGGGTTAATTGTTGTCTAACAATGCTACTTGAGAGTGCAGGAAACAAAGTCCTAGCGAAGGGCTGCTAGGCACCTGACGATGGGCTGTCAGGAAACCAAGTCCTGGCGAAGGGTTGCTGGGCAAAAACCAAGTCCTGGCGAAGGGCTGCTAGGCGAAAACCAAGTCCTGGCGAAGGGCTGCTAGGCGAAAACCAAGTCCTGGCGAAGGGTTGCTAGGCGAAAACCAAGTCCTGGCGAAGGGCTGCTAGGTGAAAACCAAGACCTAGCGAAGGGCTGCCGGGCAAAAGTCCAACTGGAGAATCCGGTTGGCACCAGGTAAATTCTCCCGAGAGGAGTAGGTGAGGACGCGTTCCCCTTGAGGGAACATTAGGCGTCGGTTCGACCTAGGGCTCCATTTTGGAGATCCAAAGTCAGAACCAAGACAGCTAAGGCTGTTTTAACTAACTTATTATTTGCTGTTTTGGACTAACCCTGGATGTAGGACCGAAGGACTGTGTTTCTGCAGCTCAGAGAGCCTCAAAGGAGTGAGGCCGTAGCTGAGTAGGGCGCCCCGGATGTGTCGGGCGCCCCAGAGTCAACCCAAAGTTAGCAGAGAGGTAAACGCCCCGACAGCAGCGCAATTGGGGGCGCCCCGCGTGTGTCGGGCGCCCCGCATGTCGAGCGCCCCGCGTGTCTCGGGCGCCCACTGTGCCATGCCACTGAAGGCGGCTGCAGCTCACCCTCGCGAAGCCTCGGTGATAAAGTTTGACCGGTCAATCGGGCGCCCCGTGCGCGTCGGGCGCCCCAGTCAACTGGTATCCCGTAGTCGAAGCGATCAGTCACGACCGAGAGCACGCCGGATCAGAAGCCACGTGGAGGGCGCCCCGAGCATGTCGGGCGCCCCCTGCCCTATATAAAGAGGGCCTCGACCCTATTCTTGAACAACCAATTCCTTCGACAACTCTACGCTCTTCTGCTTCCACGACACGCTCCAGAAAGCTGCCAACTCAAGCCGACGACGTCCCGCTGCTCCAGAACTTCAATCTTCACCGGACGTTGGTAACTAGAGTTGTATTTAAAGTTTACTATTCTGCCTTATTGTAAAATCTATTTGTAAACTTTGCGAACTTATAGAATTGCCCGCAGAAAACGGTCAACGACCGTGGGCCTTGGAGTAGGAGTCGACCCAGGCTCCGAACCAAGTAAACCTGCTGTGTTTGCGTTGTTGTGCTCTCTTTTATTTCCGCTGCGCACCCGCTCTTTTAAATCCGAACGAATTGCGACATTCACCCCCCCCCCCTCTCTCGCATTTCTCGATCCAACAGTGTGGACCCAGGATGATTGGGTATAAGCCGAAGTGCCCGAAGATGTTTGAACAGCCTACAAAGGATTCATCACTCCTTGCGAGGAGATGTATACCCAAGGCCTATCGTCGGATTGTTACTCGAAGCCTCTGGCCAGAGCATAACATGTTCCGAGTATGAATCTCTAAGAAACATGAGAGTAATTAGAATCCGTTGGACGAGAAAGACATTGCTTGGGCTAGGTGTGACGTAGTCAGCTTAGTGGGGACTGACACACATAGACCGTGTCCTGAACCAAGTGGGTATAAGATGGTGAAGGGAATGAGGCACGATTCATTAAAGCTGCTGAAGGGTTTTAGAATTATTTTTGAGGTCAACCGTTGATCTTTCGATTAATTGGGGATCATGATGTACTACTAGGTGCCACTCATGATCGTTCTATAATTGGTTAATTATAGACGGCCAACATAAATCGAAAGCCTATTTAGTCACACGCACTACGAGTGATCCGAGGGATTTAAAACGAGTTGAAAATTAGATTTTCCGATCAAGAGAGATAAGTCGAATCTGAATTTTTCAGAGACGCATCGGAAGCATAAAATGGCTAAGTCTTTTGAAGACTTATTGGATGAATTAAATGAGTTTAATTCGTGAGGTCATGGCTTGGTTTGGCCGGCCAAAGAGGGTCCCCACCTTCTTTGTTTGGCCGGCCACAATAAAAAAGGGAGAACCAAATTGTTTGGTTCAAATTATAAAATAAACCGCGCGTGGTTTGTTTTATGAAATTATGGATAAAGAAATTTATATAAAGAAATTTATATAAAGAAATTTATATAAAGAGATTTATTTTCATGGAAATTAAAATAAACCTTGGATTGGTTTATTTTATTTTATAAAATCAATAATGGATTGATTTACCATGATAAAGAAATTTATATAAAGAAATTTCTTTCCATAATAAAAGGGGAGACATGGTTGTTTTTATTATAAATTAAGTTATAATAAAAACTTGGCATAACGGAATAATTCATAGAAAAATTTATAAGATAAATTTCTTATGAAAAATTTATTCCGTTAAGAGGAGACTTGGCGATTAAGAGGCTACTATATAAAGGTACCAAGGCAAGGCTTGGAAATTAATCCAAGAGATCAAGAATTCTTGCCTAGCCTCTCTCCCTCTCCTTCTCTCCCTCTCCCTCTTCTAGTGCTGCCGGCCCTAGAGCCCTCCCCCTTTGCCGTGAGCTTCCACCACCAAGAAGAAGCCGAAGAAGAAGAAAAAGCAGGCACGACTCCTTCCTTCCTCCCGGAATCTTGATTTCGTTCTTCGTTTGGTGGTTAGTTTTTCATCTCTCTCTTGGTATTCTTGTCGTGCCTTTGGAGAATCTAGTAGTTCTTTTCGGCACGAAACTCATGGCTTTGCGAAGTCATCCCGAAGAAAACCCGGTGTGGACGCGAATAGAGGCGGAGCTTCCAAGGGACGCTACGGTTGGATCTCGTCCCTTTCTACGATTTACGCGAGGTATTAAGTAAATTAGTTTACTTTTTGCAAAATTTTAAATGTATGATCGTGTCTCCACAACATAAGGTTGCATGCTAGATACGTGGTTAAAATAATTTGAGAAATTATTTATGCTAAACCTTCAGCTGCACGTAATTAAATTTTAAAATTACGAACCCGTATCCATGTCAACATGCACCCGGTCCCAACACGCGTGCGATCTAAGAAGAAAACGATGAAGAAACAATGAAGAACACGAAATAATAGTGACTCTGCGACACACGACGACCTCAGATATGGGGAATTAATTGCCTTTATAGTTTGAAACGAACGGCTGAGATCCTCTTCGTGTCATCTAACGGTCATATCAAGTCAGATCGAGCCCAAACTCTCCAGATCTTGATCAAGGGTCAGGATCTGCTCCTCAGTAGTTTGGATCTTTCAGATTTGCAACGGATGGCTCACATTGCCCTGATCTTCGAATGGGCGGCCTAGACCCTCTCGAGCTTGATCCAACAGCTGAATTAACTCTGATTTGACCCAAATTTTCAGATCTTAATCCATAGACTTGATAACTCTATCTTGATCTTGGATTGATCAGAAGTTTACGGGTGGCTCAGATCTCGCCGATTCTTGATCGGACGGCTCACATTAATCCGATGCTTGATCCCTTTGATCTAAGCCAATTCTGAACTCAAGTTTGACCAAATCTGATCTAGGTTCATGATCATTCAAGCCTACAAAATTAGATTCACATTTTAGTGTCAAAATATCTCAAATATACAAAGATTTGAATCAAAAGCCAAAATAGAATGATTTCATGAAATCTAATGTAAATGCAAACTTAAGCATATAAAAGTGGATCAAAACATGGATTTGAGAGCCTAAAATGATTGACAAAATGGTAGTTATCAGCTACCAGATTCAAGGAACTTTAGTATTTGCCCCGGAGGTCTAGGGTTCGAATCTGGGGAAGGCAAAAAATCACCACCGGATGTGGGAAGACCGTAGGGCATGGCCTAGAGGCGCCTGATGGGGCTAGAGGGGCCATGTCACTACAATCATCTTGTTTCTACATATTAGCAATAGATAAGACTTTTTTTTAGAAGAAAAAAAAATTGAATGATCAAGTTGGGGAAATCTTCCTTCAAAAACTCATGGTATATATAGAAGAAAAAGTGATTGGGGTGCCTCCAGCTGCTTTTAGAAGATGGAGGGGAAGATGAGCGAGGCGCTCAACACGATGGACCAAGAAGCAAGGTCCAAGAGCTTAGACAGCCAATTGTTGTCACGCTCCGCCGCTTGGTGGTCACAGACGGGCCTCGCTGCTCCTCTCGATTCGCCACCTCATCCGAGGGAGAGAGGGGAGATGGAGGAAGTGGGTGACTCGATAAGGGAGGATGAAGAAGAGAGGGAAATAAATAAATAAATCGGATGGTAATTTTAGGGGGGAAAATTATTAACCTTGGATTGGATTACCAAATTGCTTTCATGGTTTTTTGATCCCGGATTGTATTACCAAATTGCTAACGTAGTAGGAATCGCTCATTATCGGAATTGATCATGACCTAAACCAAATAAAATTTTTGTTGATAACCTACCAAAATTGTCAATGATAATGCCCAACCAAACACCCCTAAAGCATATAATTCTATTCTTTAAAAAAATTGTTGATCACTTTGTTCCATGCAACTTAGTCTCATCGAGAACATACGTAAATCTCATTGGGAGTATGATCATTAGAAAGAGTGAAGTCTTTGCGAGGAAAGAAGAAGAGCAATTGGTATTGGTGGATCAGGACATGCGCGCACCACTACCAACGGGTTGGCAACTGGATTCTCCCGCCGTAGTTGGGGCTAGATAGGGTGTTGCGAACGAATGGGGTCAGCCTGGATAACCATAAGTTGCGAGATTGGATCTGGCAAGCCGGTTGGCCCATTCTGGGGTCGTCTACCTTAAGTCATGGGATTGAGTCCGCCAATCCTTTCGTTGACGGGTATCCTTCTCTCTTGCTTGTGTTGGTTGCAAATTTTTTTAAAAACCTATTTTCACTATTAAAATTGACATTATTGAGTGTTTTCCTTTTTTAAAAAAAAGATTTTTTTTCCATTATTTTGCCAATACATAGATCGATGTAGCATTCTACTCTGCAAATTTCAGTTAAATTTGAGTCTCATATGTATATACTTTTTTTTTACCCTTACAAACTGATCCTGTTGACAAGTGGAGAGGGCTCTCGCTCAGGTGACCGAGTCAAACAGAAGAGTTGCGATGGCTCTTAAGGGAGTGGAATTACAGAAAGCTAGGGGAGGATGAGAAATCTCTTCAGCAGAATCCCCTCTCTGAAGCACCAAATGGGTCTTATATAGGGGAGGAGGAGGATCCCTGTTGTCTGGGTTGTCTTGTCTCATTAAAGTCAATCTTCTGACACAATCCCCTGGCAGCCTTAGTCTTCTCGAGGGTCTGGCCCGGCCGCCAAGAGGTTTATTTCAAGTTGTCACTTCTGTCCTCATTGATGTCTGGTGCTCACAGGATAATGGCAGATGTCTCTTCCTCATAATGAGGGAATATGCCTGTATCTGAAGGAGTCTAATCTAATTAAATGACTTCGATAATGTGGCCCCGGCTTGTCTTATTATGTAGCTGTGAACCAATCTGGATCTGGCCCGCCGAGCGGAAGTGGTCACCCGGTGGGGCTCGGTCACTCGGCTTGTCAGCGGCCTTTGGGTAGGCACGTTGCCAAAGTGGGTTCAGCCGTTTCTGGTACCTGCCCATCTGAACGACTAGCCGGGTAGGCCCGACCGGACAGTCGGCCACAGGCCGAGAGTCATTCAGGGTGGAGTGTGATTTCATTGGTCGGGCGATCGAGATGTTCGATCGAGGATTCTCGACCAGGACTATCCGTCCGAAAGTCAACTACACCTTTGGCATCCCTTCAAGGGAGTCGTGTTTCCCATCCGCCCGACCGAACCTTCTCGATCGGGTTCAGCCCGCCAGTCTCATCCAACCGGCTATCGCCGACCGAATGAGACCCGTACAGCTCCAAGCGCATTCCTCGGGCAAGGTCAACATCCTGTGTGCCTGACCGTTCTTATCCCGATCGGACCCCCCCCCCTCCTGACCGGGCTAATTCCCGATCGGATCACAAATATATGAACATGTAAAGAATGAAGGTTTTTCAAGATCTCTCACTAAGAAATCATAGTGATGAGGACTTGATTATCTGAGAAGAAGATGGGTTGAAGACGTTCATTTAAAAAGCACGCTGAAATTATCAATCGGCATATACAAATAACACTCATTATTTTTTCCTTTTGAATCTTGCCCAACTACGTCGCTAGCAATGTGTGTAGATGAGCAACGCCTCTGTCATTATTGTTAACCATATTTTCATTACAGATGACAAAGTAGAGAAAGTGACAAAAATGAAATTTTATTATACGATTGTGAAATTGAGGAACCCTTCAAGGGAGGTGGAAAAGACAATTCGTTAATCTCAACACTCATGCTAACCTATCCTAGGACCAATATAGCTAGAGGTAAATCACAGGGGATACTAGCCCGGATGTTGTGGCTAACGCGTGGGAAAGACGGGCACATTGGCTTGGTCAAGTTTTGACCCCCAGAGTTATGATAATACTCACGCTCTAACTATCAGTCCATCCGTGAGGACAAGGAACCCTTCAAGGGAGTTGTATGTTCGGATCGATATAGGCAGCGATATTTTGTGGGTGGCATGCAATGGATGTCTAACGTCCAGTGAGTTGAATGTAAAACCTCTTCTCTTTTCTAAACTTTCAACTCCCAATCAGTGAGATGGATCAATCTATGTATGCATGCCTTCTAAAATTGTACTTATTTGATGGATGGTATTCTATGACACTTAAAAAGGCATTTCCTAATTTGAGAGCTTCAATTGAGTCTAATTTCATAAGCTATCATTTGCTCATTGTAGATCCAGTTTGAGCTTTTCGATCCTAAAACTTCTTTTAGATCATCATGAATCAGTTGCTCTGATGATAGGTGCACTTCAGCCCTCCAAAATGGGGAGGCATGGTGTTTTACTTCGAGTTCATCAAACTCCCCTTGCAGTTACTCTTTCCAGTATGGTGATGGGAGTGACACTTCTGGATATTATATATCTGATACCATGTATTTTGAAACAGTAATGGGAAACCAGCGGACAGTGAATTCCCTAGCCACCATTGTGTTTGGGTAACATTGGCTCTTAAGATTTGATTCTTATAATTCATTATTACCCACAATTTTCCCTAATTTTGCATGAACTTGGTTCTTATTAAAAAAATTGCAATGACTATGTTTCTCTCTTTCTTCTCTTGTGGAGTCTTTTAGTTAAAACCAACATTAGGTTGTTGCGTCAAATAGTTAAATATGAATAACAATAGACACCATAGCTTAGTCTATTGCACTTTGACGCAGACAAGTTTAAGACACTATATTTTTGTTCTTTATCTGCATGTTTGTGAAATTCATTAGCATCCTATTGTTCTTGTACATCTTCAACACCTTAATGTTTACCAAGTTTCTTGTAAACACACAATAAAAGATTTAGCTAATCTACTAAGCTTAACATAAGAAACTATGTTCTTGTTCTTCATCTGCTTGTTTGCTGACATTCATCAGAGTCCTATTGTTCTCACACAGCTTCTGCACCCTAACATTTACCTAGTTCCTTATAGACGCAGTACAAGGAATAGCTAATGTACTTGAAAGTTGGAAAATGTGGATTCAACGTTGATAGATTTTTAAATTTGAGATTTTCTTTGGCTCAGATGTAGCAACTCTCAGACTGGAAGGGATTTAACCAAGCCAGACAGGGCAGTTGATTTCATTGTTCCCAAGAATCAAATAGATAAGAAGTCCAACAAAGCCAAATACATTGTAGAGACTAATCATGATGACATTTATATTGTATTATTCATGCAAATTTTTAAAGCATTACATTGTGTCACGGGTTGGCGTAGTTAAATTTGCATGAGTATTTGTTACCCTAAGTCTTGAGATTTATTTTTCACGGGTGTAAAATATATTGTTAGATGTCTAACTTCTCTTATATAAAAGGTCATTGTGCCAAGGTAAAATATTCCTCTTGATTTATCCGTCTATATCTTACAGTAAGATCGACAATGCTGGGCTATTTAGGGTGAGTGATATCAACTTTTGTTCCAATGATGAAATGTATAAAGTATTCATTGAACCAACAGTTCCCATTAAAATAGGGCTTGAACTGTAACTAGCCCGATTGGGGGTTGGGTCGGTTACAATTTAGACCTATTAATTGACCCATTGATTTGGTTATAAGCCCGGGTCAGGGGCAGTTCTAACTTGACAGTCTGTGAATATTAACTCAGATATATTTTAATTTAGTAATTTTTCTTGTAATATTCGACCAACCATCTTCATTGTGAAAGATTATCTAACAACAATTGCTTTCTCTCATGTGGGGAAGAGGAAGTTAATTATCAGAAATTAAGTCCATTGTAAAAGAGAGAATCCAATTTTCACCTTAACCTTATTTTTTTTAATGAAAAATAAATTATATCATCAAGAAAAGTACTATAAACATGTGTCCTAAGATAGTCATTCGTTTCTGATGAAGTATCGAATCTAGATAGTTATCGAAGGTATGACCTCATATGTACATGTATGCGTACTCTCACAGTATCAACCTCTAAAATACACCATCCCTCAAAATATCCCGTCATTGCTACATCCACTCACCATCTATCCACCCATACGACTGTGACGTACACAGACCCTATTTTATCAGTCGATCTCCTACCTTAGCTCTCCCACTGCATGCTATCCTAATGTCTGCTCCGCCAGGTGCACCGTAGTCGTCACTGGTCCTCCTGTGTTATGCAATGTCGACTTACAACTGCGTTTGCTGTAATCAGAAGCAAGCTGGATCTGCTCTGGTGATGCATAGTCAAAAGCAAGGTAGATCTGCTCTAGTGATGCATAATCAGTCTATCAAAACATAGTTGGCCACCTGTCCTCCAATTGAAGTAAGCATCATCGGTCATGGAGTAAGCTATGTCAGCTACTATAAAGAAACATCTAGCCATCTATCATCATCGCTATCCACTGATCCTCGATAGTGTCAGTATCCATCTACTACGGATGTGTGTTGTCTCATTAGATACTACTTGCTCTGTCCTCAGGTCCGCCCACTGCCTCCACTCGCATGCTCTCTAGCCAATCTAATCCGGTAGCATGAAATCAGTCGTCACACCCACTTTTAGCAAGTGGTCAGTTGTCAACGGAGTTGCCATGCCTTTATCATGAGCCGTACGTTTGTTACGGGCTAGATAAATCATTATGGTAGACCTATTCACCCTCTTGGGCTTTTTGACAAACCCTTAACTATCAACGGATTTAGTATGTCTTTACCGCGAGCCATTTGCTACGGGCTGGATAGGTCATTATAGTGGACCTATTCACCCTCTTGGGCTTTTTGGCAAAACCCTAGCCATCAACGGATTTGGTGCACCTTTACTGCAAGCCGTTTACTGCGAGCTAGATAGGTCATTCTGGTGGGTCTAACCCACTCCTCCAAACCACTCAGAGATGCGTGCAATACCTCACCATACAACACATCACAACTATGCAAGCCCACATACACCCTCCTACATGACACACCACATACACTTATATAACTTGCCACGTACACATAACGTACACACACCACAACTTACAAACACATAATACATCACAATATGGCCCCCACGGGCTGGATCGGATGGTGAGGCGCCTGGCCGATTTGAATGAGGTCATAGGTTCGAAGGTCGCCATTTGCACACGGGAATAAAATCCTAGTCTGCTGGCATTAATTTCCTCGACCCCAGGCGCCTCACTACACCAGTGATAACCGTGATTTACCTCCCTCTGAAAACCTGTGGGACAGGGATCAGGGGGCCGCTGAAGTGGCGGTTCCACCTTTTGAACATAATACATCACAATATGCTCTCATACCTAAACAGCTCACAAGCACATAAACACTACATGCACTCACATACACATAACACATCACATACACACACATAACCCAACAGCCAACACCCCTCCAAAATCCTAGTCAAACCAAGTCCGTTTGATCTGCTCAACTGGTTTGACCAGGTCAAACCCTAGTTAATGCTTTTTTCCCCACCCCGATTGACCAGGCCACCCTTGGTCAACACGCCTCCAAAATCTTGGTCAAACTAAATCCGTTTGACCAGGTCAAATCCTAGTCAACATTGGTTAGCACACCTCTAAAATACTATCCAATCCGGGCCCAATTGACCAGGTCAAACCATGGTTAACTCAAAATTGGTTGACCAGTTCAATCTTGGTCAATGCGCCTCCAAATCTTGGTCAAACCAGGGTCGATTGACCAGGTCAAATCAGGTCTGATTGACCAGGTCAAACCCAGGTCAATATTTTTTTTTCGCTCGTATACTCTCACATATCCCTACCATATACTCAACACACTCACATAACCCATACCCTCACAACATATTCTCAACACACTCACATAACCCATATCGTCACAACACATACTCACATGTACAACCTCTCACACTCACGCAACCCACACTCAAAGGAAACACCCTTCACATCATGAAACACCCCTCACATACAACATGCACACACCTCACATGCATACACTTACACACCGCACACACAAGTAGGATGCTACCGTAACAACTGGTCAGATGGTCATCCAAAGATTTGTAAATATGGGTTTGGATTCTCCTGAATGTAGTGTCAACCTCAAACATCTCACTCTCAAAACGCGAATGGTTCCGAGCCTGCCACACATAATGCACCATGGCTACTATAACAATATATCGTGTCTGCATCAACAACCCCTGTGGCTAACTGAAAGGGGTGTAATGACAAAGGGGCAGAATGTAATTTGACAACTACAATTAGAAATGACAAACTTGAAAGAGTACATCGACTATCCAAAGCGGTGTGTTAATTAAATTGGATCACTATGCATCAAAGATCTGTATTATTTTTTTAAAAGGCGATTTGACAATTTGAAGAGGTGTTCTAAGCAATTGGAGGTTAACTATTTGAAAGGACACCTAAAATATGCTAAGAGATGTATATACTTGAAGGGATTCCTAGCTTCCTAAAGGATGGATTTACTAAAACGCGTATCAAGACTATCCAAAATCCTTGGACACTACCAGATTTGAAGCTCATTAAAAAGTTCTTAAAAAATTACCAAGAGCATTCGATATAGATCCGAATTGATAATTCGCTCTCCAATTGCTATAGTCTGTAGGTAATTATTTACTATCTTGAATGGATTTGGGCTATCTTTGAGTTAGATATGTGGTGTAACTCAACGAGTTTATTTCATTTTTTTTTTCTGTTCTTGTATTGACTAGCTTTGTTCAATTCATCTTTTGGAAAGTTGCTTGCCAATATATACGTTGCTATTCCATCAACCATGCAATTTTCTTGGCCCATCAACTCTTTTCAATATGATTTTCATCTCCATGTTTTAGTGATAGCATCATATCAAAATTGAGTCAAAAGTAGGTTTCCATTTATGTTCTCTATTAAATAAAATCCATATTGGTGGATGAAAGGAATAGATATCAATTAGGAAAGGTTTTAACCTTGTTCGCCCTTAATAAAAAATAGCCTCACATTCAATGTAGTGTGAG
>JAGFNQ010000311.1:0-45331 GCA_024364735.1 Boesenbergia rotunda | reverse complement strand
AATTTCTGGCTAGTAGTTAGGTTTCTACCCTCTCTATGCACTAGTCATTGCTCAAGCTAGTAGCCACCTATAGTTTACATTTCTTTACAAAACATGGAGATGGGCTAAGGGGTGTCTGGGGTGAGCATTATTACCTTTTGCCACCATGGGTAGTATTGTAGCAATAAAATATGAGCAATGAGCATGAGTCGAATCTCGGTAAAAATCATATATAATGTTCTCCCACATGCTGTCTAACTATAATTTTTTAATTTACCTCTCTACAAATGATTATGGGTACGTCAACCATGTGGGACACCTAGGGTCAGTGTATGACCTTTTAATCCAACACTGTGAACACTATACAATTCGTACTTGCAAGGGTAATTGTTCCAATAAATCTTGGGGTCAATTCTCAGTGGCAAAATACCTCGTTGGGTGTCTGACCATCTCCATGCAAAGGGTTGTTATATGAAGGCAAAATATCCTCGGTGATTTACATGCCTGTATATAGTCCAGGGGTCGATGATACTAGGCCTCCTAGGTGAGTGTTATCATTTATTGTTTAAACACTATAAACACCGTAGTGTAATGGTAGAGGTAGTATGTATTTCTCAAACAACCAAGTTCAATTTACATGCAGAGCACATCTACGACGATTGAACTACTACTAAATCTGGGGGTGATATGTTAGGAGCCAACACGCTTCCTAGATTTATGCTGCAACTAAGAGCTACTCCACAACTTTGAAAAAGTCAAAGATGAGGACATATTGATCATGGGAAACTTGATGAGTATAGATTTGATACTTTTTTATCATTATTTTCATGCTCATTTACTTACTTTTATTGATTCATATTTATATTATTATGTCCCTTTCTTAGCTTTTATTAGCATATTCGCTATTTTTAGTTCGGAGGTCTACTTTTTCTCTATTTTCACTTTCAGGAGCATTTTTGAGAAAAAAGAATGCAAAAGGAACAAATTGGAGCTGGAGACGCACAAGATTGGTAATAGGCCAAGAGGAGCAGCCACCCATGCTGGCCACATGGCAGGGTCGTGCTCCTGGCATGACCCATGTCTTTTTCCCAGCCAAGGTCATGCCATCCAGGCATGGCCTTGCCAAGCTGTGATTAGATCGAAGACCTGGCTCTGCCCCCCCCCCCCCCCCCCCCCGGCATGGCCATGCAAACATCATAGACAGGGTTGTGCCCCATGCTGCTCATTTCAGTTCCTCCCATGGTTTACAGGCACAGCCATGCTCAGGTCGTGTTCCACATCCAAGTCAGGTCATGTCATCTAGGCACGAGCCTTCTTCGTCCATGCTCTTATTTTAATTCTGCCTGTGCCAGCAAAGCACGACCTACCTTTGGCCTTGCTCCACTTGATGAAGGTGGCATCCAAGCAGCCCTAGTTATAAAAGGGGATTTCCTCCCTTTTTCTTAGGGAGAAAGTTTTTCCTTTTAAGGGGAACTATCCCTAGGCTCCATCTCTCATCTCCGGCGATATCTGGCCTCTCCTCCTCTTCTCTGACGCTCCTGCATCACTGAAAGGTATTGGATTGATTCCGAAGACTCTCCATTGACTATGGCTAAGCTTCTCTTCTCCTCTCCTTGATTTTGATAGAAGCTTGCTATTTCTTCAAGTCTTCATTCATTTCTATGTCTCTTGAGTAAATTCTCCATGTTCTAGGGCATAGGGAGTATATGTGATGTGTACTTCATGATAACTCTATGGTTTGTAATGTTCTTGGATTGATGATGTGGTTTTGGAACATTTTTTGTTTGATGAAATGCATCTATGAATATTTTGTGCTTAGATCTCTTGAGTACTTGTATGATTATTATGTTGATTGAATGGATTGTCTAGATCAGTATCCATTAGGGAGAGATGCTCAAGGTTGTACGCCAAGACAGCCTTAGTGACAGAGGTATATCGTTCTAATCGGACAAGCTTGAGCACTCCTCGACTCGGGCATTGCATCCGTATAAGGATAAAGCTAATCCCTACTTAATGGGTGTCCTCTAGTCCCATGTTAGGAGATGATTTCTATAATTTAGAATCGTATGATCGAGGTAGCTTGAGTGACATAGGAATGTCGTGCTTAACTGGACATCCTAAGTTACTTTACCTATCTAATGGCATTGAATAGCTCACGGGGGAGACACTCCAGCTTGCTTAATGGGAATCCTCTAGTCCCGTGTTAGGAGATGACTTATGTAATTTAGGATCCTATTATTGGGACAACCTAAGTGACATAGATATGCCATGCTAAATCAGGCATTCTATGTTACCTTGTCTATCTAGTAGTACTGGATAGCTAACAGGGGAGACTCGTTCATGTCGGTAATCTAGTTAGACTACCTATGACCTCAAACCTTTTGAGACCAAGATATTTACAACCCATAGGGTTTCGAGGACAATCACATAGGAACCTCTACCCTAAGATATACCCCTCTCATAACCTTTCACTCTCCGTGAGTCTAGACTTCCTCTCTCTCTCTAGAGCAAGTCCTTGTGCACTCTACACTTGATCAGCCTAGCTAGTTCAACCTTATCACCTCTCTAGTGGTTGTCAATCCTTAGTTCCTGTGGATTCGATATTTTATTAGTTGACGTCATTTCCGTGCACTTATGGAGATACATCAAGATTTTAGCGCCGTTGTCGGGGACTATGACGTGCAACTTTAGGTGACTAGCATCCCGAGCTAGACTAGACATATCTTTTTCTTTGTGTGCATATTAATACATACTTGTTTTTCTTTTACTTGTAGATATCTACATTTCTGCAATTTCATAGAAAATACAAAAACAAAGTATTTTTTTTTTTCAAAACACAAAAACATAGTTGATTTCTTTCATACACAGTTTGAAAATACAAAAAGATACTTGTGCACACTTGTTTCATTTCTACATTCTCTTCTTATAATGGTTACTTGCTTTCTCATACAGAAACTCCCAAAACTATTTTTGCTTTATTCTTGTCTTATGGAATTTTTTTACTGTGGATGTATAGGCTCCTTTCTGCAGGTACATTATTGCCTTTTGATCCAGAAATTGAATGAACTTGCAGACATAGGAGAGAACGAAAATCTTACTTAGACTCTGAACAAACACAGTTAGCTCAGAGTACCATGGCCAATAACAACAAACCTTTGAAGGATTACTCAACACCTTATGCAAAGAGATGCAACTCGGGCATATCAAGACTCACAGTTGAGGCAAATAATTTTGAGATTAAACCAGTTTTCATTACAATGGTACAACAACATCACTTTGGGGGAGGACCCATTGAAGGACCCCACTAACATTTGGAAACCTTCTACAAGATTTGCGGTAGCATGAAGATGAACGGTGTCCAAGCTGAAGCAATTAAACTATTATTATTTGGGTTTTCTCTAAGAGATAGAGTAAAGACTTAGTTAAACTCCATCCAACCCAACAATATTTCTTCTTGGGCACAATGCGAGCAGGTCCTCCTTGATAAATTTTTCCCACCTAGCAAAATGGCTTATATGAAGAATCTAATTGCACTTCCATCAAAATGATTCTGAATCACTCCATGAAGCTTGGGATCGATTCAAGGGAATGTTGCGGATGTGCCCACACCATGGACTAGAAAGATGGTTGGTGATCCACATCTATTATAATGACATCAATTATCAAACAAAAGTATCACTAGACTCCGCAGCTAGCGGAGCACTAATGAACAAGGGTTTGGATGAAGCCGAAGAAATCATTGAGAGTGTGACACTTAACCATCATCAGTGGGTCTCAGAAAGGAGCTACAACGCGGCCAAAACCCCTGAAAAGCATGAGGTTGGTGCTATAGACTTATTGACAGCCAAACTAGATGCCTTGACCAAGAAATTGGAGAAGATCAATGTCAACCCAGTGAATGCAATAGTGACAAGTTACGAAGTATGTGGAAGCATGGAGCACTGATAAGTACTATTTTGTTGATTATTTCAGGCTATACAATCTATGTTTGACCCATATTTTACATGATTAATCTTGAATTTATCCTAGGTTCCATGTATTAATTCTATTTTGGGTTTTATTGCAAATCTTTGCAATTTTGAGATGTTTTGATATCTAATTTGAATCTGATCTTTGTAGGCTGAAGGAACATGGACCTAGGTCAAGGTTGGGTCAGAATCGGGCTCAGATCAATGCAATCAAGCTTTGGAGAACTGTGAGCCGTCCATTTGGAAGGCAAGTAGATCTGGGTCATCCAGGGCAGATCAGATTGATCCCAGCTGAGGAGAGGTCGATCTGACTTTTAGATTGGGATCCGAAAGTTTAGGGTTCAATCAGAGAAGATCCAACCGTTGGATTAAGCCAAGACAATCCCAACCATCCGTTGCTATGTGCTTAATCAAAAATCCCTCAGAAATTTTGGGGTCGTCACGTGTCGCAGCTAGTTCTTCGTGTTCCTGGCATCTTCTTCCCGTTTCTTCATCCGATCGCGCGGCCAACAACAGAGGAAGCTTTGATTCAAAATCCTAGCGAACTGAAATCGATTTCCCTAGCTGATTGTGTTTGTTTCTCTTCACTGTAAGTTCCAGCGGAGAGGGTCTCTCCAAAGCGCGCGTCTCATCCGATCGCCTCTTGTTTGTCCATCTTCATCACGCAGAGCTATCGGAGGATTCAGGAGGGTCTTCTGAAGGTCTTCGAGGGTTTCTGAATCACATCCGCAACCCAATTCATCGAGCAAGAGGAGTTTGGATGGAATTCACAGCTTCGTCAGTAAACCTGCGCAACTCGTCTGGGAGCAATCGACTTCAAAGGATCTATTAGCTAGAGGGTTTCTAGCTAGATCTTGAGTGACAGCAAGATATTTCTTGAATTGGAGATTGACTCTGTTGTTTAACATTAAATTTTATTTTCGTTTCGCAATTCTGTCTTCGCAGTTCAGTTTTGTATCTGCAGATTTTCAAACACTGATCGGTTTGTCGACCGACCCAAGCATCATCTGATCGGTCTGTTGACCGATCAGGCTTGCTTCTGATCGGACTGTCGACCGATCAGGCAGTCTAGCTCCAGTTCATGCTCTGTTTTACTTAAGCTTTGCTTGTTTCAATTTTTCCAACTTGCCGTTAGACACAAATTACATTGAATTTAATTTTAATTCTCAAATTCCCTTAGTTACAGTGTCCTTGCATTCAATTTAGCTTTGAATTCCAATTTTTATCCCTTCAAGTTGCATGGTTTAATTGTTGCTCAGTTTAAGTGTGGTTTTTGCAATCTTATTTGCTTAGCTAAGTCAATCTTGTTACTGTTATTTCCTTTGAATTTGAAAAACAAACCCCCATATTATTCGAAAACCCCAAAACATTTGATGACACACAAATTCGAGCTTGAATCAAACATCCTGAACTAGTCCTTGAAAAAATACGACCTGAGGCCCCCTCTACTACGTTTCTATCTTGTTAGCCAAAGGGTTTTCAGCTTTATAAATTTCTAAATTTGAGGCACACATTCGTGACATATACCTTGGGTCCATCAAGCACCCAATTGACGAATGCCCACTTAGAGCCATATCAACTCAATTATGCCAAGTAGAGCAAGTGGACATTGTCGGTGCATTCAACCAATGGCAAAACAACCCTTACTTCAACACTTACAATCAGGAGTGGAGAAATCATTCAAACATCTCCAATTGCAACAACCAAGATCAAGGCCAAGCTAGTGGATCCAAACAGAATAAAAGAATTGAATAACTTCTGGAGGGAATCTTAGCGAACCAAAAATAAATTAATGAGGAATGATATCGAACAACTTAGTGTTAGATTGGACAATGACAAGAAACATTTTAAAATGCTTGATAGTCAAGTTGCCCAGTTAGCCACCTCCTCCTCCCAAACTCACAGTACATTCCCGAGGAAAACTAAGATGAATCCAGTGGAGCATTGCAATAGAATCGAGCTTAGGTGCGGATGGACCTTGGGTGAGCCCCAAGTAACTGCTCAAGGAAGGGACAATATCAAAGGAGAGCTTTCTCCATCCTCTCCATCATCTGAAGCCACAAAGGAGAGGGAGGAGATTGTAGAACCTCCATCGGATTTCAACTGGTAAATGATTCCCTTCCTTCAAAAGATTTTGAACGCTAAACATGATGAGGAATTCGACAAGTTTTTTTAGAAGATCAAGAAGATATGAGGAAAGCCATAAGACATATTAATATGGATCTAGTTATGCTAAAAATATGGCATAATAACATAAATCATAAACCAAATATGATAAGGAACCTGACTGAAAAGTCATTGTTCTTGTCACAGTATCATCGACTTGATTTTGATAAAGAAGATGCAGTAGAAAGAAGAAGAATAATCTTCCAAGGAATTTAGGGATGACACCACCAAAAAACTCTAGGTCAATGAGGGAACGAAGAGCTCTATCAAGATAATATCCTAAACCCTTGGGGACCTCTCCTTTATATAAGAATCCAATCCATTATCAGCCCATAGATAGTAACGGATTAGGCTAAAGGGTTTTACACATTGAACCTTATTCAATAATCTGAAACTCAATAAATATAAGTTAGATCATTTTAAAATGTTCAAATTGTATTTACATATGTAACTTACAAATAAGCCTATCAAATAGGGATAATAATATCCAATAAGAATCAGTAGGATTGAAATAGGAATGAAATAGAATCAGAATAAAACATTGAGCTAGAGATCATGATTTCGGTTAAATCATGAGATCTATAATATATTAAATTAAAAATTGTTTAGATATTTATAGTTAGTTACAAGGTTTACCCTTAAACAATCAATTTCAAACTCAAAAAATATCTTTTAAAGTCATTTTGGAGGCTCAAATGATTGTCTTTTTAATTTTAATTTTATTATTTTTTGTCTCTTGCATATTTAGAGTTTGAGTTTTGAGATTATTTATTTTATTTGTTTTTAGTTATTTTTAATCAATGATGTTATGTCATTTCTTTTCCTTAAAAATTGAAAGATCGATTTAGGCGTGCAGAGGGGGGTGAATGCACTTTCGCGGATCATTTTGATCTCTACAAAGTTGTTAGCGCAGCGGAAATAATATGTAAAAGGAATAATCAATGCTAACAAGAAATCTTTTACTTGGTATCCACCCAGATGGGTGACTAGTCCAAGGATCCACTCCGCGAGCACCACTTTTCACTATCGAAAAGTCTCCTTGAGGTGGAGAAACCTTTACAGCAGAATCTTCCTCTTTACAGATGCAGAAATATGATGGAGGAAGCAAAAGTCACTCTACAATTTGGCAGCACTTCGTTACTGTATGGAACCGTACATACACGTGTAACGAGGAGCTCCTTTTATAGGTGAAAAGGACAGATTCGTAGTCTGTCCAGACCCGCACCAGTTGACTGCCCCGAGGGCAGTTGACGGGGCAGTCGACTGTCCCGGCATTAAATGTCGGCCAACGGCTAGCCAACAGCTAGCCAACGGCTAGTTTTGGGGTATACCAGTTGACTGCCCCAAGGCCAGTCGACTGGTCCGAAGCTGTGAACTTTCTGTGGGTTTTGGCAGTCGACTGCCTCTGGGCCAGTCGACTCCCTTGCCTCCCAGCTCAGCTCTAGCTACTCCGAACCTTCTCCTTCACGTGTGCCTTCAGGTCTGCTCCCTTGGCTCGCCCCTTGAAGTCCTCTTCCTCTGGCTATCGTCCCTCGGATGCGTACGCAAGCCTTCCCTTAGCTTGCCTCCATGCCACCCTTCACGTATGCACTTTGAAGTCCACTTCCCGGCTTGCCCTTGGAGCTCTCCTCCCTCGGCTCTCGTCCCTCGGATAGGTCCACCAAGTGTGATTCTCCAAGTCCTGCAAACTCAATCACACAAATCGAATACAACATAACACTCTAACATTAAACCTATTCGCCCACACATCAAAACCATGATCTTCCAATCATTTAAGGGCCGATTGCCTCAACAATCTCCTCCTTTTTGATGTGTGGCAATATGTTTATGTTAGAGATAAATAATAGCAATAGCAATAGCAAAAGATAGCAATTGAAACATTATGAGACATAATAACCCTAAGAGGTAACCTCCCCCTTAACTTATGCCTTCTCCCAATTTTCAATTCTAATCACATTCCAAGTTAAGTTTCCACTTAACAACATCAATATATGTAAGAATGTAAGACATATCAAAACCTAAGAGGTACCTCCCCCTTAATCCATGTCTTCTCTCCAAATTTTAACCTTTCAAGGTCTAAATTAGACAAAATACCTAAAATCATCCATTTTAAGTCAAAATTCTAACTTAAACCACCCATTCTCCCCCTTTGACACCATTAAAATGATTGCCTCAAGCAACCAAACCCTACGACATCAAATGTGAGAATTTTCGATTTCTGAAATTTCTCACAGTGGCTGAAAACAGGCGTGCCAGTCGACTGCCCATATGGCAGTCGACTGATACGCTATCAGTCTGATATTTCAAGTTTTCTGTCGAATTTCAGAAACTTCCAGAAAATTCCAGATAATTCAAAAAATTGTAAAATTTTGCATATATGTTTGAAATGTTATACTCTATCAGGAAAAAATATTAAACCATATAAAATTTCAAACATGCATGACTTTTGATAAAAATCCAAAAGTTTTGAAAATCACTATATTTTGTATCAAACTTTGAAACCAAATTTGCAATCATATGACTTTAAAAGACATGGCAAAGTATGTAAAACATAAAATGGTTTTCAAAGTTTTAAAATGTCCAACAATGATCTTTGGCAAAGTGTGTTGGGACCGGGTGCATGTCGACAAGGATACGGGTTCGTAAAATTTTAAATTTTTTCGTGCAGCGGAAGAATTAGCATAAAATAATTTCTTAAATTATTCTAACCACGTATCTAGCATGCAACCTTATGGTGTGTGGGCATGATCATAAAATAAAACTTTGCGGAAAAGTAAACTAATTTACTTTGTACCTCTCGTAACTCGAAGAAAGGGACGAGATCCAACCGTAGCGTCCCTTGGAAGCTTCGCCTCTATTCGTGTCCACGCCGAGTTCTCTTCGGGATGACTTCGCAAAGTCACGAGTTTTGTGCCGACGAGAACTACTAGATTCTCGGAAGGCACAACTAGAAGAACAAGAGTAAAGATAGGAAACTAACCACCAAGAAACGGAATCAAAATTCCGTTAAGGGAAGGAAGGAGTCGCAATCCGCTTCTTCTTCTTCGGGGTCTCTTTGGTGGATGAAGCTCACGCCCACCTTGGGATTTGCGCCGGCCCTAGGGGAGAGAGAGAGCGGGCCCTAGAGAGAGAGGGAGGCGTGTAGAGAGAGAGAGAGAGAGCAACTAATCTCTTGATTAATTAATTGGGAATACAAGGCTTGCCTTTGGTTCCTTATATAGTTGCTTCTCCCTTGCCAAGTCTCCTCTTTAACGGAATTTTTCATAAGAAATTTATCCCATAAATTCTCTTATTAATTATTCCGTTTAAGCCAAGTTTTATTATAACTAACTTTATAATAAAACAAATACCTTCTCTCCTTTTATTATGGAATAAATTTTATAAGAAATTTATAAACTTTCTTATTATGGAAAAATCAATTCATAATTGATTTTATAAAATTAAAATAAACCATTCCATGGATCATTTTAATTTCCATAAAAATAGAATAAATTTCTATAAATTTATTTATATAAATTTCTTTATACAAATTTATTTATCCATAATTTATAAAACAAATCGCGCTAGATTTATTTTATTAATTAAACCAAATAAATTGATTTATCCCCTTTGATGTGGCCGGCCAACCCAAAGAGGGTTAGCACCCTCTTTGGCCGGCCAAACCGAGCCGAACCGTCGCGAATTAAACTCATTTAATTCGCCCAATAAGCCTTCAAAAGACTTAGCCATTTTTAGCTTCCGTTGCGCCTCTGATTAACTCAGATTCGACTTATTTCTCTTGATCGAAAAATCTAATTTTCAACTCGTTTTAAATCCCTCGGATTACTCGTAGTGCGTGTGACTAAATAGGCTTTCGATTTATGTTGGCCGTCTATAATCAACTAATTATAGAACGATCATGAGTGACACCTAGTAGTACATCATGATCCCCAATTAATCGAAAGATCAACGGTTGACCTCAGAAGTAATTCTGAAACCCTTCAGCAGCTCTAATGAATCGTGCCCCATTCCTTTCACCACCTTATACCCACTTGGTTCAGGACATGGTCTGTTTGTGTCAGTCCCCACTAGACTGACTACGTCACACCTAGCCCAAGTAGTGTCTTTCTCGTCCTTTGAATTTCTAATTACTCTCATGTATTTAAGAGACTCGCACTCTAAACATGATATACTCTGGCCAGAGGTTTTGAGTAACAATCCGACGATAGGCCTGGGTATACATCTCCTCGCAAGGAGTGGTGAATCCTTTGTAGGCTGTTCAAACATTTTCGGGCACTTCGGCTCATACCCAATCATCCTGGGTCCACACCTCCTTGGAGATGCTTGCTTAAAATGTTAAAGTATAAGTCTCCATGACCAAGATGACTTGAACACCGCAAGTCAAAGGAACATCGCACTTAAGCTGCCGTAAGAACTTCATTGACATATCTATATAGATAACCATATGAAGTCTTACAGCTAGTCACTCCAATGAACTAGTTCCCTTAACTAGCATCCATGTTTATCTCCGGACATCCCAATGTCACCAGCCAGTGAGAATCAGCTGATTAGAGAATAACCCATGCTAGTCTCAACAGAATTGATAGTGTCCATTTTTATCAATTCATCGACTAGGGATAATTTCAATACTTCACAATTGCACATGTAGAGATAACCACTAGTTGTGATCCCATCACAAATTCTCTTATGCTGTGAATTGTATTGCGGACATTCAGTAGATGAGTTTAAGATCCCAATCAAATACACTAACATGTATACTCAAATAGTGAATTATCATTTATTAAAATAAATGTTTACAATCATAAGGCGATTGCCTTAGGACACTTCTCTCATATCACTAACAAAGTGTCCATTGATTAAACACTTGCCTCCCCCATAGTTGGTCTAGTTTTGATATTTTGATACTTTTAATGATTCAACAATGTGCCACAAGCACAAGTGAGCCAAATGTATCACCCTAATGGATCAAACACTCTTTTTTAAAGCTAATGTTTCCAAGTTCATCCTATACTTCCACAAAACACATTCCAAGGCCTCTTCTTAAGGATGTAAACTCCGATTCGGGAAGAGGCTTGGTAAAGATGTCGGCTAGGTTCGACTTTGATTCAACATAGTGTAGTTCTATGTCTCCCCTTGCCACATGGTCTCTAATGAAGTGATGTTTCACTTCAATGTGTTTTGTTCTAGAATGGTGAACCAAATTTTTAGTTAGGTTGATGGTGCTTACATTATCACACAAGACTTTGACCTTGGTGTAATGTAGCTCATAGTCCTCTAAGGTGTGCATGATCCAAAGGAGTTGGGAAACACATCCACCCATTGCCACATATTCTGTCTCCGTTGTTGATAGGGCAACGCATGGTTGTTTCATACTACTCCAACTAACTAAAGAAGACCCAAGGAATTGACACCCTCCACTTGTACTGTTCCTATCTAACTTACAACCCGCATAGTCCGAGTCGGTGTATCCAATTAGATCAACACTAGGGGTTCTAGGATACCAAAGTCCGACATTTAGGGTCCCTTTCACATACCTTAGGATCCTCTTGACTACAATTAAATGGGACTCTTTAGCACATGATTGGTACCTTGCACACATACCTACCGCAAAAAGTATGTCGGGTCTACTAGCGGTTAGGTATAAGAGGTTACCAATCATGCTCCTATATTGTTTAGAGTATACCATTTTCCCTTCAATGTCACTATCTATTTTCATATTAGTTTCTATGGGTGTAGATGTTTCCTTAGCATGTTCCAAACCAAATTTCTTTAGCATCTCTTTAGCATATTTGGTTTGAAATACATGTGTGCCTTCATTCGTTTGCTTAACTTGAAGGCCTAAGAAAAAGGTTAACTCTCCTACAAGACTCATCTCAAATTCATCTTCCATACATTTGATGAATTCTTGTAAGAAGTCATTATTTGTTGACCCAAAAATGATATCGTCTACATAGACTTGGGCAACAAATATGTTCTTATCCTTAGATTTTAGGAACAATGTAGGGTCAATTGTTCCTCTTCTAAACCCCTTAGACACCAAAAATGAAGAAAACCTCTCATACCAAGCCCGGGGAGCTTGTTTCAATCCATATAAGGCTTTTCTTAATTTAAACACGTGTCTTAGATAGTTGGGGTTCTCAAACCCAGGAGGTTGTTCTACATATACCTCTTCCTTAATGATCCCATTAAGGAATGCCGACTTCACATCCATTTGGTGGAGTGTAAAACCCATGTGAGTGGCATAGGCTAGTAGAATTCTAATTGATTCTAACTTAGCTACGGGGGCATAGGTCTCATCATAATCTAATCCCTCAACTTGGTTAACCCCCTAGCCACTAATCTAGCCTTGTTCCTAGTGATTTTATCTTGGTTATCTAATTTGTTCCTAAAGACCCATCTCGTGGTTACAATGGTACAATCAGTGGGCCTAGGAACTAACCCCCAAACTTCACTTCTCTCAAATTGGTTTAGCTCTTCTTGCATGGCCAAAACCCAATCAGCATCTCCCAATGCTTCATCAATGGTCTTGGGTTCTAATTGGGAGATTAGAGCTATTTGACTAGTTTGATCCCTAAAGTAGGACCTAGTCCTTACTCCTTGATTTACATCACCCACAATTTGGTCAATAGGATGATCATGGTGATGTCTTAGGGGTCTAGAGGTTGTAGGTTCATTTACTCCTTCTTCCTCATCCTCTAGGGTACTTCTTACTCCCCCTTGATCATTACCCTCCAAATGTAGGTCTTGGATTCTTTGGGCAAGAGGTTGGACCTCTTCTATGTCCTTATCAATAGAGGCCTTTCTAGGGTAGGTACTAGTGGTTTCATCAAATTTGACATTTGAGGACTCCACAATCACTTTTGTCCTCTTGTTGTACACTCTGTAACCCCTACTAGTCAATGAATACCCTACTAAGATTCCTTCATCGGCTTTTGACTCAAATTTTCTTAGGTCGTCTTTGGTATTTAAGATGTAAACTTTACATCCAAAGACGCTAAGATAGTGGACTTGGGGTACCCTTCCATTCTATAGTTCAAAGGGTGTTTTTCCTAAAAACTTATGTACCAACACCCGGTTTTGAATATAGCAAGCGGTGTTAATCGTTTCGGCCCAAAAGTAGCTAGGAAGAGAGTATGCATTAAGCATAGTCCTAGCAGCTTCTTGTAGGGCTCAGTTTTGTTGGTGCAGGAACCACCATATTGAACCTTGTTTTGATATTGGCAAAGGGTTCAAAGTTAAATATTATTGGTTATCTAACATTGTTCACTAAGTGTGCAGAAAAGAAGTCCTAGCGAAGGGCTGCTAGGCACCTGGCGAAGGAATGCCAGGATACAAAGCCTTAGCGAAGGACTGCTAGGCACCTGGCGAAGGAATGCCAGGATACAAAGCCCTAGCGAAGGACTGTTAGGCAACTAGCGAAGGGCTGCTAGTCACCAAGTCCTAGTGAAGGACTGCTAGGCAACTAGCGAAGGGCTGCTAGTCACCAAGTCCTAGCGAAGGACTGCTAGGCAACTAGCGAAGGGATGCTAGTCATCAAAGCCCTAGCGAAGGAATGCTAGGCACCGGGCGAAGGACAGCTCGGTATCCAAGACCTGGCAAAGGATCGCCAGGCAAAAGTCCAACCAGAGGACCGGTTGGCATCAGGTATATTCTCCCGAGAGGAGTAGGTGAGGACGCGTTCCCCGTCGAGGGAACAGTAGGCGTCGGTTCGACCTAGGGCTCCATTTTGGAGGCCCAAAGTCAGAACCAAGACAGCTAAGGCTGTATAAACTAATATTTTATTGTTTTATGGTGTTTTGGACTAACCCTGGATGCAGGACCGAAGGAACGAGTGTCTACAGCTCAGAGAGCCTCAAAGGAATGAGGCAACAGCTGACCAGGGCGCCCGGAGTGTCCCGGGCGCCCCCAAGGTGAACACAAAACACATAAAACAAGAGCAGGCTTCAACAGCTCATCTCCCGGGCGCCCCCGTGCTCCCGGGCGCCCCCGCTGCTCCCGGGCGCCCCGGCGCCCCCGCTGCTCCCGGGCGCCCCGGCGCCAACTACCGAAGTAGCTCCCCTCGAAGCCAATAGATGAAAGTTTGACCCGGTCAATACGGGCGTCCCGAGCGCTCCGGGCGCCCCGGTCAAAGCTGATCCCGAATGTAAAGGGATCAGAAGCTGACTGAGCAACTACCGGATCAACTGAAACGTGGGGGGGGGATCCCTCGACGTTCCGGGCGCCCCCAGGGATATATAAAGGGCCCTCGACCCCAAGGCTCAAGGCAACACTTGATTCAATGCTTCTACGCTCTTCTGCTCTCGCGCCTTGCTCCGGAAACCTCCCAACTCGAGCCGACGACGTCCCGCTGCTCCGAAAAAGACAACCTATATCGGACGTCGGTAAAAGAAGAGCTTTTTGTTCAATACTGTAAACTGTTATTGCGCGATTATAGTATTGCCCGCAGTAAACGGTCAACGACCGTGGGTCTTGGAGTAGGAGTCGACCTAGGCTCCGAACCAAGTAAAAATCACTGTGTTTGCGTGTTTGTTTTTAATCTTCCGCTGTGCAATTTCTCTATCTCAAATCCGAACGCTTTCCGATATTCACCCCCCTCTATCGGTTCTCTCGATCCAACAGGTTTTTCCTCTCAACTACCCCATTTTGTTGAGGAGTCCTTGGGCATGAAAACTCATGCTTGTACCCATTTTCAACACAAAATTGTGTGAAACCAACATTTTGGAACTCCCCATCATGGTCATTCCTAATTCGGTTTATTTTAATGTTCTTTTCGTTCTCTACCCTTTTACTAAAACCTATAAAGATATCTAGGGTATCATCCTTATGTTTCAAGAAATAGACCCAAGTAAACCTAGAAAAATCATCTACTATCACTAGGCAATATTTACTCCCCACAAGTGAGGGAGTACTATGACAATCAAACAAGTCTATATGTAAAAGTTCTAAAGTTAAGGAGGTGGTGATTAGAGTTTTACCTTTGTGTGATGCTTTTGATTGCTTACCCTCTTGGCATGCATCACACAACTTGTTCTTTTCGTACTTGATCATTTGGAGCCCCTCCACCAATTCTTCCTTGGCCACTCTTGCAATATTCCTCATGTTGACGTGTCCAAGTCTTCGGTGCCACAACCACCCTTCTTCTTCTTTAGACATGAGACACTTAACAACATTGTTAGTAGCATAAGATAGATCAAGATAATATAAGTTTGCCTCTCTAAACCCTTCTAATATGATAGTGTTTGATTCACTTTGCCTTATTACACATTTCTTAGCATGAAATTCTACTCTAAAACCGGCATCACATAGTTGACTCACACTTAATAAATTAAACTTCATATCCTTAATTAAAAATACTTTATGAATCGAAATAGTGGGAGATACCTCAATTGTGCCCCTACCAATGATCCTCAACTTTCCATTATTCCCAAAGGAGACCGTCCCTTCTCTTAGGTAGCTAATAGTGGTGAACTTGCTCACATCCCCGGTCATGTGTCTTGAGCATCCACTATCTACTATCCACAAAGTTGGGGCCTCCTTCACCTTTACCTAGACAACATGAAAAACATACTCTTTTGGTACCCATATCTTTGATCCATAAGCATCATTTAAAAATTTCTTAGGTACCCATGCCTTCTTTATGGTTCCCCTAGCCCCTAGTCTCCTAGATGCACCAATCCTTCCAGTAAATGAAACAAATGCTACTTCCTTGATCTTAGGTCTATAACCCAACCCAGCCTTGTTGCATACAACCCTTTGACTGTTGATGATCATATCAAGGTTACTTGATCCTACTTGGAATTTCCTAAGGGCCTTTATGAGATTATCTACTTGTTTCCTTAACTCCTTATTTTCATTTTCAATATGTGAAACATGTGAAGAGGTAGAGCTAGCATGCAAATCTTTAAGTTTAATAGCTTCTACTCTAAGCATGGCAACTTCTTCCTTAAGATCCTTAATTCTACTTCTAGCCTTAGCTAAATCCATGTTCGTGCTAGAAATAATTTTCACTAAGGTAGAGGAGGGTAAGTGGTATACCTCACTTACCGAAGCTTCTAACTCTGATGATGATGAAGTGGAGGAGCTCTCATCTTCACTGCTTGAGCTCCGTTTATCGTCTGATGAGTCTGAATCATCTTGTGCCATAAGAGCGAAGTGAGAGACTTGCTCTTCTTCACCTTCTAAGGATGAGGGATCGTCCCAAGTCGCCTTGAGGTTCGTGGCACTCTTTTCCTTTCCCTTTGACTTCTTCTTGTCACTCTTCTTCTTCTCTTCCTTCTTGTCATCCCTTTTCTTCAACTGGGGACACTCGTTCTTCATATGTCCTTCTTGGTGACAGTTGTAGCATATGATGTCCTTGGCCTTACCCTTACCTTTGGCACCTTTCCTAGCATATGACTTGTTAAAAAAACTTTTAAATGCTTTACGAAATTTCCTTACCATAAAGGCCTCTTGGTCACTGTCCATAGAGGCACTTGACTCCTCTGAGTCCGATGACGATGAATAGATCACCTTTTTCTTCTCCTTTCTCCTCTTCTTCTCCTTTTCTGCAACAAAAGCAATACCTTTCTCTTTTGCCGAAATGTTAGCTTGCTCGTGCAGTTCAAATTCACAAAATAGATCGTCTAATTTAACTAAAGATAAGTCCCTTGATACCTTGTAAGCATCAACCATGGATACCCATAGGGTGGTTCTCGGGAAGGCTTGTAAGACATACCTGACGATATCCCGGTTTTCAATTTTCTCTCCAATCACATGGAGCTCGTTTATTACTTCCTTTACCCTTCCATGCAGCTGACTGACGGTCTCGTTGCTCTTCATGGAGAGGGATTGCAGTTGGGCCACCAACAAGTCCTTGGCTCTTCTGGACTCGTTTGACCCCTCGTTTAGTTCAACTAATTTGTCCCATAGCTCCTTGGTGCTCTTGAACGGCCCCACCTTGTTCAGTTGCTCCTTTGAGAGCCCGCATTGCAGTGTGGTGGTGGCCTTGGCATTTGATTGCGCCCTCTTCATCACCTCCTTTGACCATGTTCTCATAGGTGTAGGGTCTCTTCTTTCATCGACAGGCGCCTCGAAGCCATCTGCAACACTTATCCAAGTTTCAATATCATTCATGAGATAGTATTGCATCCTACCTTTCCAGTACGCGAAGTCGTTGCCGTCGAAGAATGGTGGTCGTGCGGTGGAGTATCCCTCTTGAAATGCCATTACAATTGCTCCGGTTGACTGTTAGATCTTCCGAAACGCACCGGCTCTGATACCAACTGAAGGATCGATTTAGGCATGCAGAGGGGGGGGGGGTAAATGCACTTTCGCGGATCGTTTTGATCTCTACAAAGTTGTTAGCGCAGCGAAAATAATATGTAAAAGGAATAATCAATGCTAACAAGAAATCTTTTACTTGGTATCCACCCAGATGGGTGACTAGTCCAAGGATCCACTCCGCGAGCACCACTTTTCACTATCGAAAAGTCTCCTTGAGGTGGAGAAACCTTTACAGCAGAATCTTCCTCTTTACAGATGCAGAAATATGATGGAGGAAGCAAAAGTCACTCTATAATTTGGTAGCACTTCGTTACTGTACGGAACCGTACATGCACGTGTAACGAGGAGCTCCTTTTATAGGTGAAAAGGACCCGCACCAGTTGACTGCCCCGTGGGCAGTCGACTGGCCCGGCATTAAATGCCGACCAACGGCTAGCCAACAGCTAGCCAACGGCTAGTTTTGGGGTATACCAGTCGACTGCCCCAAGGCCAGTCGACTGGTCCGAAGCTGCGAACTTTTTGTGGGTTTTGGCAGTCGACTGCCTCTGGGCCAGTCGACTGCCCTGCCTCCCAGCTCAGCTCCAGCCACTCCGAACCTTCTCCTTCGCGTGTGCCTTCAGGTCTGCTCCCTTGGCTCGCCCCTTGAAGTCCTCTTCCTCTGGCTATCGTCCCTCGGATGCGCACGCAAGCCTTCCCTTGGCTTGCCTCCATGCCACCCTTCACGTGTGCCCTTTGAAGTCCACTTCCCGGCTTGCCCTTGGAGCTCTCCTCCCTCGGCTCTCGTCCCTCGGATAGGTCCACCAAGTGTGATTCTCCAAGTCCTGCAAACTCAATCACACAAATCAAATACAACATAACACTCTAACTTTAAACCTATTCGCCCACACATCAAAACCATGATCTTCCAATCATTTAAGGGCCGATTGCCTCAACAAAAATGATGAGTTCTTGGATGTCTTTTGCTTTGCATTCTACAAAATCAACTGGTCTTTAGAAGATTATTTTCGATGTTTGTCATCGAATCAAAGGGTTTAATAACTTTGATTGTGTTAACTTCTTTGTTTATAGCTTTAAATTGGGTCATCTTATAAATCAAGGGAACATTTTTAAGATTAAATATTATTATTATTATTTTAATAGAAATTTTATATTTTTTATATTTTATGATATGAAAATATAAATATTATTGAATGATAGTGTGCTAGAATGATAATTAAATTATTAGTTAATTTAAATTATTATTTATTATTTGAATAATACTGTGCTGTCTAGGGAGTCTGAGTATTGACGAAATATATATGAAAAATTATTAATCTATTTATATGTAAATGATCTTTTTAGATATTTTTTTTAATTATTAATAAAATCATATGATTTTACCATTCGATCCCAACTGATTCAATCTTGATCTTAAATAAATTATATATAGGATCACAATTCAACAAATTATAATCACCGCTCCTCTCATTTGTTTCCTACTAGAATTATTCTCTTTTTTTTAACAGCATAGTAACATTTTGGAGAAACATCGTAATTAATAAACAAAATACTCACGAAAACTACATCAAGCCGTCTTGATTATGATGCCCGATTTAAGTATTTACTTAAAACTATTCCATCAAATCCTATTCATCTTTTTTGTTTTCTTTCTAGAGATGTGTTTGAGAAAAAAAAAATATATTGACCAGGTAACAGACGAATTTAGGATGATCGATACGGTCTTACGAATATTTTTCACTAGTTATCAGGATAAATCGGATGCGCTCACGACGGACAATCTAGAAGTCGAACGTCCCAAGACTCGTGTCTTATTTGAAGAAAAAATTCCTACAATTAAATACGCCGTAGTTGAAGATCGAATCGTGAATGTCTGAGATAACAACTAATTACCTTGCCGCTACATCATAACCCGGGGGCAAAACCAATGTGTTTGAGAGTTCCTATGGCACAAGTAATCGAGGTCAACAATTTCTACTTGAATTGAAGAAATCTAGTTCCCTCGGTGCATATTTTCCACGGTAACGTTGGGTTTGGGTCATATTCGTGGAATTGATTATAATGTCAAAAGTAATTTGTTTCTACGTGAATTGGCAAAACCAAATTGGAGTCCTTAATCAACGACCAGTCCGAATGGGTCAATTAACCTTATTGTTCGGAAACTAATTTGATAGATATCACATCAATCAGTCAAGGAACAAAATTCATTCAGGATGTATATATTCATTCAAGGAACTAAGTTTGATCGAGCTTGGGCAGTTTAAAAAAATTTCCCCTATATTTCTCATAAAATAAGTAGAAATAAAAATAATAATCATTTTAATATATTTTTTAATTTTATTATGATTTTATATCATATATTTAAATTTTACAATCCAATTAATTTTGAAATAAATGTGCTATCAACTCAATTCAGAAAATATCTTGGCTTCTAATTAATGTGATGCTCCAAACTTCATTAATAATTTAATGATCATAAATATATTCTACATATAAATCGAACCTTAAATATTTGAGAAATATATTTGATCTCTCATCATCCTATTAAACCTTAGGGTCTGTTTTAATTATTTTTAGATGCGCGATAGAGAGTGGAGAGAGATATTAAAAAAATGCTAATCTTTTCTTAATTCTAAAGGTTCATTTGACATTTCAATTGACTCATATTTATCACTGGAAATTGATATTTTAGCAAATGAGAAGGTAGAAATATAGGTAACAAATTTATTATTCATTAATTTTTTAAGTGCATAAAAAATTAGTGTGGATTAAAAGCTACTCGAACCATATAGGAAATTGTAAATAATTCAATTTAAAGTTCTGATGAATATTGTTTCTAGAATGAGATAATCCAACATGAACCTACTTGTAGAACTATGTACATAAAAAATGACTGAAAAGAAATCCAATTGACTAGTGACCATCTAATTTATTAGATCAGCAATACAACCTTTATCATCAGTAGCAACTCAGCTCAATGGGGTTTTGTTTGTAGCCGTTATATTTAAGAGGTATCCTAAACATAATCGACTTAAATATTATTAAATTTATTTGATAAATAAAATTTATTATTTCAGTGTGTATTTTTTATGTATGTGATTTAATCTTAAACTCAATTAATAAAGTTCACAATACAAAACATAACATGAGATAAATTGTGATTGGATTACAATTAAAAATTATCACATCATGTAAAATTATGTGCATATTGAAAACTTCCCTAATGAGGTTGAACATCGTCAATTCTATGAGACTGGCACAGATTAAACTCTTTGATTTATCAAGTAACCAATCCTCACTTGTTGGAAATATAGGGATGTTTAGAGTTAACATGTGGATGCTAGTTTTGGGTAATTAGTTCATCGGATGTGACTTATTATAAGATTTCATTTGGTTCTTTACATGTCAATAAAAATCTCATTATAGAGTGTAAGTTTTCATAGACTTGAGGTATTCAAATTATCTTGGTTATGGAGACTTATACTTTGATCTCTTAGCAGAACATCTCCTACGAGATATAAGTCTAGGATGATTAGGTATAAGTCAATATACCCAAAGGTGTTTGAATAATTCATAGAGGATTCACTGCTCCTTTATAAGGAGACATATGCTCTATGACCTCTTATCAAAATTATTACTCATAAGTCTTCGGCCAAAAGA
The DNA here is from genome assembly GCA_024364735.1 of Boesenbergia rotunda. Lineage (NCBI taxonomy): Eukaryota > Viridiplantae > Streptophyta > Magnoliopsida > Zingiberales > Zingiberaceae > Boesenbergia > Boesenbergia rotunda. The sequence goes on along the minus strand of JAGFNQ010000311.1, from coordinate 24,299 downwards.
AACATGTCAAGCGGATGATTTTCTTGGACATATGTTTTGAGTAATTTGAAGCCACAGGATAAGGAATTACAACTTAAGCTAGGTGTGACATAGTCAGCCTAGTAGAGACTGACATATAGTCGATGTCTTGAATCAAGTGAGTATATGATGAGTGAAAGGAACTGAAGCACTGATAACTGTAGTTGTTGAAGGGCTCAGAATATATTCTGAAATTAATTATGATTTTCTGATGAATTGAGGGTCATGATGTACTACTAAGTACAATATGTTGAGGCAATCTGTGGTCCGGAGTGACTAAGTGTTTTGGTGTTTGGGCAAAGGGTTTAAGTTAGGTTTTTCCTTGTGTACAAATATGTGTATGTGAGTGTGCAGGTTGTATAGGTTATATATATAGACTGAGCTGGACAGCTTCGGTACAGGTGAAGGGTGGCATGGAGACAAGCTGGAGGCTTGTGTGCACCTGAGGAACCTTGGTATAGCATGGATGATGAGCTGAGGGGCGCAGACTTCGAGGCGTATGTGAAGAATGACATGGAGACAAGCTGGAGGCTTGTGTGCATCCGAGGGACAAGGGCCAAGACGAAGAGGGCGCGAAGGCAATAGTCAAGGTTGCTGGTGAAGAGTTAGCAAAGTCGTAAAGGGAGGAGAGCCGAGGGAAGATGACTCCAAGGGCAAGCTGAGAAGTGGACTTCAAAGGGCACACGTGAAGGGTGGCATGGAGGCAAGTCGAGGACTTACGTGCGCATCCAAGGGATGATAGCCGGTGGAAGAGGCACTACAACAAAAATGACTTTTCACAGCGCGCAATAATTGTATCCGCAGCGCACATCGAATGCTGCATAACTCCAAGCTGTTAAAAGTCGAAACATATCCGCAGCGTGCAGTTGCGCGCTGCGGATAAGTTGCATCCACAGCGCGCGACTACACGCTGCGGATGCAATTTATCCGCAGTGCGCAGCTGCGCGCTGCGAATAAATGAATCCGCAGCACACGAATATACACTGCGGATAATTACATCCACAGCGAGTAGCTGCGCGCTGCGGATACTAATATATTCCATATAATTAAAATCTCACATATACACATCTTACACAATTTGATAATACAATAAATATACCACATCACTTCTCTCAATTAACAGCATCCAAAATTAAAACATTTATATCACAATTAATCATCAACACCACACTTTACCAAAATAGCATTTCATTTACTAGCAAAAAGCATTACAAATTAGTCATAAGTCTAAAATAACTGAGTAGCAAAAAAAAATTACAAACTAGTCATAAGTCTAAAGAAAGTGACTCAGTCAAAAACTATAAACTTAGATAACCAAGCAACTGTGCTTCCTATTGCATCTTCGAGAAACAACATTTCATCGTTTGGTCGAATGAGGTCCAGCTTGTTCACAAACACCTTATCAATCCAAACTTTCCAACAAGCTCCACCAAGAGGAACGTGATGCACTTTTACTTTAGGATCTGTGGATGCAATTCGACCTTCTGCAACAACTCCGTCAATACTCCAATGAAGCAGCTTACATTTAGTATTATCAATGATATCTTCACGACTCAAGTTCTTTAGTTTCTGTATAATCAAAAAAATCTGTAAGAAAATGTATAACGTATGCACAGCAGTTAACTTGTACAACGAATGTAAGAAAAAATCTCTATAATCAAACTTGTACAGTAGTTAAGAAAACTTGTACAACAGTTAACTTGTACAGCATAATCAAACTTGCTACAAGTCCATAATAGTCAAAAACAAAGTCTAACTACAAGTCCTGAGAAAATGTAAGTTAAGATAGATCAATCGTGTAAGGGGGTCCTACTGGCTTGCATTTTGAACACATAACATATCCATGAACTCTTGCATCTGATCCTCCAGAAGCTTAAATCCACGAGTGGCATCCCCTTGAGATGAGTCACTCGGTCCTAGAAAGTCAAAGGTGGAGGAGGTGTTGGTAGGGGGTCTACGTCAACATCGGTCTCAGCTAGAATCTCATCAATCTTCGAATATCGAAGGCCCTTCCTCCCATCCTTCTAGACTAGATATTCTCTCTAATTACCATGTTAACTAAGTTAAACCATCTAAGCTCTATATGTCAAAATTTAACAAGGGTTTGATGTTGCCTTTGTAAACATCAATCCCGAATGATGGAAAGATGAGTGGAAGGGTCACATAACGGCTAGATCTCTAGCGTTAATTGGCAAAATGCATGAAGTTAGAGCTTTGTCCAAAACATATTTTATAGCTCTGAGTTTACCAGAGTTGAAATTAATGACGGTCAAATTCCACTTGAAATCAAAGAAATAAGTGTAAATTAGGTCTACCGAAATATGAGAGAAAGCATAAAAACAAAGTGGACTGGCAAATGGAAAACAATAGAACTTGGAGGATGAGGAATTCAACTCGAGTCGGTCTCTAATAAGGTTGGATGTGAACATAATGTCAACATCTCTAACTCTAGATGTTATGTAAAGTCGTCTACTTAAGTTAAGTTGTTATAGAACTCAACGCACATATCAAGATTTACTGTTTGGTAGCAATAAATAAGTGTAGACAGACCATAGTAGACTAATATATTTCACTTTAACTCCAATATTTGCTAGGGAAATAATGAATTTGATAGGTAACAAAATTCATTAGATCAAAAGGTTTAGTCTACCACTTGATCGAGGAACTTCTCTCAAAAAAATACAATTACAAAGGCTATATCCATATTCTTCGATAAGAATTTCTATGAATTTAACAAATAAAGCATTAAAAGTTCCGGCAGAGTTAAATTGAAAATTTTCTAAAACTTTGGCTCCAAATCCTTTTTCAAAAAGATTTGGGGCCAAAGTGATTTTTGCCTAGAAGGCATATACTTAAGTCTTTCAAATTTAAAATTCATGTTCACATTCTACAAAGAGCCAACAAACAATAGAATGACGATCATTACTACATCATTGGCGACAATAGCACCATATAAACTTTGATAAACAATTAAAACTTGGGAACTAAATTAGCAATTATCTATGCCTGATCTTTAAAGGGCCATAGATGCATTAGTATAATTATGTGCAAAAAAACTTATGTGATCAACACAGTAAACAACAAAGAATTTACCTATATTTTTATTAGAAATAAGAAGATTCATGTAGTCTTGCTCATAAGGTGCTCATTGGTATAATGATTATTTTCATACAATGGAGGAAAAATCTAGTTTCCTGTATACATGACAAAAAAATGCATAATGAAATTATGATAGGAGTTTTGTCTCCATAAATTAGATATGACAATTAGAGAAAAAAAATAACATGAAATAAGTTATCAAACGAATACAGCATTTTAGTACAAAGGTAATAGTAATATAGTATAAGTCCACAATAAGAAGAACAATCAAATAATAAAATTATTTCCCTATGTCATAAAGAAAAATAAGATAAAATTGTACATCCCATGCGATAAGAGACATGCTCTGGTAGTCGTGATTCTAGGAATATGTTTCAATTTGATGAAGTGCTCATAAACAATGTAAGAACTAAAAAAGATAGAGAAGGATAAATTTCAGAAAATCTTAGAAAGAGGAATGTTGACATCAACCGATTTCGTGACCAACATAAAATTTCCATATACATACCATCAAAAAGATTTTCATACAAGAACACTCAAACAATGAACCTGGAAAGTACCAAAGATCACTCAATTGAAACTGAAAACTCAAAATAGAATTGGTAGATTAATTCATTAAAAATTATCAAATCAAATATTGCAACTGCACAAATGAAGCTCCAACACTACAAAAAAAAATCCACAATAGCAACAAGGAAAATAGAAAGCAAAGGAAATCTAAATATACAACCGTCTTAGGGAGATTATTAATGAGCACAAAGCTCATAATCGTAGCCAGAGCAAAGATCCTGAAAAACACCAAAAGAATAAATATACAACCTATATCTAATGGAGAAATTATTCGAATTTCCAAATTACCTATCATCATAAACATTTGATTTCCCAACACTTTCAAATCCCGTCTCTTGGTATAAGACAAATATTTTTCTCCATTGATATCCATTTCAATTTTCAACAAGTGCTTCCCAAACCCGTATTCCTACAGCAAAAAATAATTGCTTATTGAAGGGTATTAAATGAGATCAAAACAAAAAACATTAAACTATCATAAAATATTAGAAATTAGCTTAATAAAAAGTTAAGAAGTGTAAGTACCAATAAAACCAAAGATGACTGAATATGAACCATTGGTATTAATATCACGCATATGCCCTACACCAAACCCTGTGCATGATAGTGAGGTCAAAGACTTTTAGCATCAGGAATGACAAAAAAAGAACAAATAGAAATGCACCTTCATCACATGACAAGAAAAGTAGTTGGTTGAGAAGAAAGGATTTGCCTGAGCGATATAGTCCAATGACCTAAGAAATTATTTGGTAGAATCTGAAATGTGCATGTGTGTGTGTGTCAAAAAGGCAAAACGATCACCCTTAGCGCCCCCGTGAAGAAGAAGAAGCTACCGTGAGCAAACGAGGCGAGCAAACCAGACGAGCAAGAGAGGAGGCGGCGTCTGTGAGGAGGAGCCGGAGATGATGGCGTTGAAGAGACAACGAGGAGGCGGAGAGTTGAGCAGCTAGGAGGAGGCGAAGGGTTGCGCGATGAGAAGCGGAGAGGAGGCGGTGGAAACTCGCGGTGAGGAGGGCGATGAGTTGAGGCGCGCGAGGGTTTTGGGAAAGAAAGAAGGTTGCGGCGATATATTGGCATCGGGATGGTTCCGGGAAAAATAAGTATAAGGAAAAAAGAAAAAAATAAGGAAAAAGTGAAAATAAAGAAAATAAAAAATAAGGAAAATAAAAAATAAAGAAAACAATAAAATAGTAATTATTTGTAATTTTATTTGTAGCGTATCATATATAATAAATAGATGCATTAATAGTGTATCAATTTTTTACATGCTATCGTTATTATTTATTCACAGCGTACATTAATATGCTGTTAATAATAATATTAACAGCGTGCTTTTAATGTACGTTGTTGATGCTTCTTCTTTTAAAAAAATTTATGGTATTAACAGCGCACATCAATATGCATGCTGTTAATAATATTATTAACAGCGTGCTTTTAATACGCGTTGTTAATAACGCGCTGCGGAAAAGTAATTTTCTTGTAGTGAGGACTTCAAGGAGCAACCCAAGGGAGTATGCTTGAAGGCACATGTCAACGAGGGTCAAGAAAGTGAGGAAGAGTGTTTGTAGAGGCTGGGCAGTCGACTGGTGTTATAACAGTCGACTGCCAGCACAAACAAAAAGTCACAGTAGGTTCTGGACCCTGGACCAGTCGACTGCCCTGGGAGCAGTCGACTGGTAGCAGCCGAAATTCGAACGTTAGGCATGTAACGGTCGGATTTGGCTGGGGGCAGTCGACTGGTGGCGAGTTATCAACTCTTAGTTCTATTTAAAGAGGACTTCGTGGTGGCTGAAACATTGACGAATTTGGTCTTGGTTAAAGGCCAAATAGTAGTCTTGGTGCTCAGGTCTTGTCAAGGTGTTGTGGTGAGGTTTCTCCACCCACAAGGAGCGATAAGGGCTAGCCGGAGGTTATCTGGGGAGTGATCCACCGACGGATTCTTGGATTAGTCACCCTTAGGGGTGGATACCAAGTAAATCTCCTTGTTAGCATTGTTCTTTGTTGTTAGTTTCATTTTTGTTTGTATTTTCGCTTGCGCAACTAACAACATAGGAAGAAAGAATCGAAGAAGTGCTATTCACCCCCCTCTAGCAACCGTATCGATCCAACAAGTGGTATCAGAGCGAAGGACCGCTCTCATTGGACTGACTGCCAAGGGGGCAAAGAAAGTTAGAGGAAAAACATGGAAGACAAATTTGGGGACGGCATCTACTCTCCACCGCCCTACGACCATGAAGATTTCACATATTGGAAGACAAGAATAGAGACATGGTTCGGAATGAAGTGGGACCTTAGGATCGCGCTTGAAGAGCCCTTCGAGATTCCAAAGGATAAGCACGGGAAAAAGTTTAGACCTAGATATTGGAATCAAGAACAACAAAATCAATCTAAGGCAAACGAAAAGGTAATTAGTGTATTAACTAATATTTTACCTAATAATATTTTGAGTGGTGTAGGGGCATACCAAAATGCATGTGAATTGTGGAACAAATTTAAAGAAATTCATGAAAACCCTACACGAGCAGAAGAAGAAGAGCCCAAGGAAATGAGCTTAATGGTCCAAGAAGAGGAGAAGGACCAATCGGATGAGGAGAGGAGTGATAACCACCATTTTGTTGATTATTTTAGGCTCTAAAATCCATGTTTGATCCACATTTTATATGCTTAAGTTTGCAATTGTATTAGGTTTCATGTATTTCCGCTATGTTGGCTTTTAATTCAAATCTTTGTATATTTGGGATATTTTTTGGCACTAAATTTGAATATCATTTTATAGGCTTCAAATGATCATGGACCTCGATCAAATCGGGTTAGACTTGAGTCAGCATTGGATCCAGATCAAAGGGATCAAGCATCGGATTAATAGGAGCCGTCCATTCCAGAGAACGGCTAGATCTGAGCCATCAGTCAACTGCTGGTCGATCTGAGTTCAAGATAGAATCAATCATGACCATAGATCAAGATCTGAAAATTTCAGCCAAATCAGAGTAATCTGACCGTTGGATCAAGCTCAAGATGTTCTAGACCATCCATTCAAGAAAAGGGAAGATCTGGACCATCCACCACTGATCTGGTTAATCCGAGCTGGGGATAGGTAAATCAGGACCATTGATTGGGATCTGTGGAGTTTGGTTCAGATCTGAAGAGATCCGACCGTTGGATGAAGCCAAATCGATCTCAACCGTCCGTTGCTAATCTTCTTCTGAGCTGTGAGCTCTGACTTGGCTGACTGGACCGAACCCAAGTCTGGACTGAACCCAAATGCTGGGTCAGGCACGAGCTGGGTCGAACATAAGCTGGGAACTGGTTGAGCTAGGCTGGACCGGACAGTGGCTGGGCCGAACCAAGATACCCCATCTCTTCGGCTTAACCGCTCGTCGCAGAGACATCGCGGATCAGACGGGGGTCCCGACTCAACATCTCCACCTCCACCAAGGGTCGGCGATCTCCTCCATCTTCATCGCCGTCGGCCGGAGCTCCATCCACTCTCCACCCTCACGCCATCGCAAGCACGAGGAGGTTCTCATCGAGAGGGATCATCATCGTCTCCACCTCTCCATCTTCATCGCCGCTGACCACAAGCTAGGGCTCGGGGTTCCGAACCCTAGTCGACTTCTTCCACAGCTTTCTCTCGGGTTGAGGGAAGCGATCACCCATCTCCTTCGCCAGCTTTCTCTCGGGTTGAGGGAAGCGACGATCCACTTCAAGGAGCTCGACATCCGAAGAGGAGGAAAAGGAAGAAGAGAGTGAGAGGACATCCACCTCAAGAGAAGAAGAGGAAGCATCAACTTTAAGGATTGAGGGGGAGGAGAGACCCTCATCCTTACAAGAACAATAAAGAGCTTCAACCTTCACCAAAGCAAAGACCAAGGACCATATCATATGCTTTGGATGCAATAAAAAGGGGCACTACAAGGACAAATGGCCACTAGGTAAAAAGGAGGTAAAATCTAAACCAATTTCAATTCCTTTTAAATCTAATATGGGGTGTAGAAATGAAGAAGCCCAAGCTAAAAAGAAGAAAATTAGATGCTTCACATGTGGAGAGCTAGGGCACTACCACACCAAGTGCGCAAAGAAAGGTAAAATCAAGAAAATGGAGCATCTAAGAAGATGGGAAAGGAGGGAAGGAAGAAGGGAAGCTCACAACCAGGAGGAACTACAAGGGTAAGGAAGGTAATCTCTAACTTTAAATTAAAACGCAATTCAAATTTAAGTTTCTCTATGCATGATAAAAATAGTGTTAATTATCCATCCATGCATGCTAGAATTAATGAGAAATGTTTGATAGTGCATAATTTTGGATTTAAGTATAATGATAGGAGTAGGAATAACATTGTAGATCATAACCCTAGGAAAAGTATGCAACATGATAGACCTAAGACCTTTGTATCTAAGGATCAAGGCATCAACCCCAAGAAGGGGAGACGCATGCCTAAGAAAATGGGTAGGTCTAGGAATGTCCAAAGTGGACATATGGACTCAAAGGTTAAAAACTTAAAAAGGGAAAATCAAGACTTAAGGGCAAGGCTTGATAAATTAGAAAAGACCCTAGAAAGATTGAAGGTTGGATCTAAAGGTTTAGACATGGTGTTGGATAGTCTAAAACCCAACTATGATAGATCGGGGTTGGGATACCGGTCTAAGACCTCCAAGGCCAATGGAAAGAAAAATGTTAGGGTAGCATATGGTTATGGCAAAGAGGGAAAGCCCAAGGATGGAAAGGGGGTGTCATTCAAAGGGAAAGAAAATGACTTAACCAAGGACAAGGTATCTAAGGTTAAGAAGGTTAGGTTTGTAGGCCAAGAATCACCGGGGGCTCACCGGTGTGGTCTAGTGTGGATTGAGTCACCTAGGGAGGCGGTTAGGGCTAAGAGCTCAAGGGGGAGCTCTAGGAGCCTTTTGGGTTCATGGTAAATGGATCTCAAGAGAGGTTTTCTCCTAGAAAATTAGATGAAATGTGCCAAAAGGGTTGGAAGACTTGGGTAAGCCTTAATTCTAGAGAATTGACACATTAAAAGGAGTTTTAAGGAGAAAAAGGTGAAAATAGGGTTATATTCGATAAAATTAAGGGTTAATGGAAAAATACCATATAAGTCAGTGCTAAAAATGTATCATGGCTAGGTATTAGAAGATATATCAAGGAAAAACCACAATTAGGACTTTTGGGAGAAGTCTAAATGATATAATTTAGGAGAAGTTGAGTTTTGTGCCAATCTTGGGATTTGGAGTACATTTATTTGGAAATATATTTTTCCCAAGTAGACATAGGTTCCACAAATCTCTCCACGAAATTTTAGATTTTTTGGTAATTTGTGGAATTATTTAGGCATTACTGAAATTAGGTTGAAAAACCTGAAATTCAGGTATCAGTCGACTGCCTTGGGGGGCAGTCGACTGATCTCAGGGGCAGTCGATTGATCCATAAGGGTTAAGATGAAAAGGCTATTGGATGATAGAATATGACGGTAAATTAAGATCCTTGATTATACTCCTTGAATAAAGGCTTGCCTCATGGTTTAATGGTGATTGTATGAAATGAGGCTATGTGGATATCATGGAATTTAAGGAAAATTGATGAGTGCTATAAAGTCATTAGATGATATTGAATGATAAGTTTTTGGTGAATAAAAGGATATGGAAGTTTCCCATATGTATCTAGGATTTATGGATACATAAAAAGGAGAATTGAAGACAATTTCATGTGTAAAATTATAATGATAAGCCTTAGCAAACACATGGAATTATAGATGGATTTGAAAATTGATACAAAATGCTAATATTTTGAGGAAATTAGAAGTTGTATCAAAAGTCAAACACATTTGTATTTTCATGGAACCATATTTTTCTAGGATTTGGTATATCCTAGCAAATATACTTACAAACTCTTAGATTGTTCAAGGTGTTGTTGAGTTCTTTTTGGCACTAGGAATAAGGTTGCTTGGGGGCAATCCTTTAATGGTGTCCAAAGGGGGAAAGAACTCGGAAGTTGAGTTGGGTAAAACTTAACCCTGGTAAATTAAAAATTGGAAGAAGGCATAGGATAAGGGGGAGGTTGCCTCTTGGTTGCCTTAATTTTCATCGGAAGTTTTGGGATATATGGTGAATGGACCTTAGGAGGGGTTGCTCCTAGAGGTCTAGATGGACCATGGGATGTGACAAAAGAATTGGAGACGGACTTGAGTCTCAATTCTTGGAATTTGGCATGTTAGATGTATGTTTCATGGATGAAAATATGACATTTGGGTCATATAGCATGAAAGTTGGTTTTTGATATATAAATGCCATGTAAATCAATGCTAGGGATGCATTGTGGGGTGGCATAGGCAGAGACATCAAGAGGAGACCAAAACTAGAACTTTAGGTTAAGGTTTGATTGAAGTTTTTAGCTAGTTTTGGGTTTTATGTCAAACTTGGGAATGGTGATGGATACATTTTGGAATGTATTTTTCCCAAGTAGGTATGAGTACCACAAACTTCTCCACAAATTTTGGGAATTTTTAGAAATTTATGGAATTTCTAGTATATTTCTGAATGTGACCTAAAAAATTGATTTTAAGAGTATCAGTCGACTTCCTTGGGGGGCAGTCGACTGGCCAGGGCTGATTTGTGTATCAGCAGCTAGGTTGGTGTCCATGTGATGACAAACAAGTGTATGGGGGGTTAGTACAATGTGTTTAGGATCATCGGGGATTGAAAGAACCAATAATTGGGATATTGTTAGGTTCTTTTTGATGTTAGACAAAGGGGGAGAAGTGTTGGATTTAATTGAGGAAACCAAACACGCCTTTGCGGGAAACCCTAGGTTTAGGGGGAGTTGAGATTAAGGGGAGCATGGTTGCTCCATTCTTGGCATAAGGGGGACCTTGGAGGGGTTCTTAAAAAGCCTTTGTAAGTCCAATGCAAGGGGAGCTTGGGAGAAGCTTTAAAAAGCCCGTTTTGTGGAAAATTCATAACTTGGAGGGTTAGCTGTGGAAATTCCTAACTTGGAAGTTAGGTGTGGAAATTCCTAATTTGGGAAGTTAGGTGTATGAAAAATCCTAACTTAGAGGGTTAGGTATGGGATGCCTTGGGATAGGATCTCGTTTTGAAAAGTCCTAACTTGGAGGGTTAGGTGTGGGATGCCTTGGGATAGGATCCATACATGATTGCATTTGCATATGCATTGGCGGTGTAAGTCCAAGATGGAGTCTTTGCAGTGTAAGTCCAAATGATTTTTTAGCATTGTTATTGCTATTGACTACTATTTGGTTTCCCTAACTTAAATGTATTGCCAAACATCAAAAAGGGGGAGATTGTTGAGCCAATCTGTGGTCCGGAGTGACCAAGTGTTTTGATGATTGGGCAAAGGATTTAAGTTAGGTTTTCCCTTGTGTACGAATATGTGTATGTGAGTGTGTAGGTTGTACAGGTTACACATATTGACTGAGCTAGACGGCTTCGATGCAGGTGAAGGGTGGCATGGAGACAAGTTGGAGGCTTGTGTGCACCCGAGGGACCTTGGTATAGCAGGGATGATGAGCTGAGAGGCACGGACTTCGAGGCGTACGTGAAAGATGACATGGAGATAAGATGGAGGCTTGTGTGCATCCGAGGGACGAGGGCCAAAGACGAACAGGGCGCGAAGGCAATAGTCAAGGCTGCTGGTGGAGAGTCAGCAAAGTCGTAAAGGGACGAGAGCCGAGGGAAGTGTTAGTGATATGAGAGAAATTTCCTAAGGCAATCGCCTTATGATTGTAATCATTTATTTTAATAAATGAATATTCACTATTTGAGTATACATGTTTATGTATTTGATTGAGATCTTAAACTTATTTACTGAATGTCCGCAATACAATTCACAGCATGAGAAAATTTGTGATGAATTCACAACTAGTGATTATCTCTACATGTGCAATTGTGAAGTATTGAAATTGTCCCTAGTCGATGAATTGATAAATACGGACACTATCAATTCTGTTGAAACTAGCATGGGTTATTATCTAATCAGCTGGTTCTCACTGGCTGGTGACATTGGGATGTCCGGAGATAAACATGAATGCTACTTAAGGGAACTAGTTCATTGGAGTGACTGGCTGTAAAACTTCATATGGTAGTCTACATATAGATATGTCAATGAAGTTCTTACTGCAGCTTAAGTGCGATGTTCCTTTGACTTGCGGTGTTCAAGTCATCTTGGTCATGGAGACATATACTTTGACATCTTAAGCAAGCATCTCCAAGAAGGTGTGGACCCAGGATGATTGGGTATAAGCCGAAGTGTCCGAAGATGTTTGAACAGCCTACAAAGGATTCACCACTCCTTGCGAGGAGATGTATACCCAAGGCCTATCGTCGGATTGTTACTCGAAGCCTCTGGCCAGAGCATGACATGTTCAGAGTATGAATCTCTTAAATACAAGAGAGTAATTAGAATCCGTAGGACGAGAAAACGTTACTTGGGCCAGGTGTGACGTAGTCAGCCTAGTGGGGACTGACACACATAGACCATGTCCTGAACCAAGTGGGTATAAGATGGTGAAGGGAATGGGGCATGATTCATTATAGCTGCTGAAGGTTTTCAGAATTGTTTCTGAGGTTAACCGTTGATCTTTCGATTAATTGGGGATCATGATGTACTACTAGGTGCCACTCATGATCGTTCTATAATTAATTGATTAATTATAGACGGCCAACATAAATCGAAAGCCTATTTAGTCACACGCACTACGAGTAATCCGAGGGATTTAAAATGAGTTGAAAATTGGATTTTCCAATCAAGAGAGATTAGGTTTGGTTAAGCCAAACGATAAGTCGAATCTGAATTTTTCAGAGACGCATCGGAAGCTTAAAATGGCTAAGTCTTTTGAAGACTTAATAGATGAATTTGTTGGATCGAGAGAACCGATAGAGGGGGGGGGGTGAATATCGGAAATCGTTCGGATTTGAAGAGAAAATGCGTAGTGGAAGATTAAAGTTAAAAACACACAGACACAGGTGGTTTTACTTGGTTCGGAGCCTAGGTCGACTCCTACTCCAAGGCCCACGGTCGTTGACCGTTTTCTGCGGGCAATTCTATATGTCGCAAAAATAGTTTACAAAAGATTTTACAGAATTCAGTACAGTAAACTAAAATAGCTCTTCGTTACCGACGTCCGGAGTAGATGGTATTTTCGGAGCGGGAGGACGTCGTCGGCGCTTTAGTCTCGTGTCGGGAGGTTTTCGGAGCAGAGCGCGGGAGCGGAAGAGCGTAGAAGCGTTGTATGAAAGTTGTTTTTCAGCCTTGGGGTCGAGGGCCCTTTATATAGGGCCTGGGGGCGCCCGGGACGGCGGGGGCGCCCCCCCCCCCCACGTGGCGGTCGATCCGTCTTCAGCTCGGTCAACATCTGATCCCTTCAAAATCGGGATCAGGTTTGACCGGGGCGTCCGGAGCGCTCGGGGCGCCCGCATTGACCGGGTCAAACCTTCATCCTCTTGGCTTTGCGAGGGTGTGCTTCGGCAGCTGGCACTGGGGGCGCCCGCGACAGGCGGGGCGCCCCGACATATAATTGTCGATGCGTGTTTTCGCTCCTGCTGACTTGGGTTGACCTTGGGGGCGCTCGGAACATCCGGGGCGCCCTGCTCAGCTTCTGCCTCACTCTTTTGAAGCTCTCTGAGCTCCAGATACTCAGTCCTTCGGTCCTGCATCCAGGGTTAGTCCAAAAAGCAGTATTATATTATTTTATACAGCCTTAGCTGTCTTGGTTCTGACTTTGGGTCTCCAAAATGGAACCCTAGGTCGAACCGACGCCTACTGTTCCCTCGACGGGGAACGCGTCCTCACCTACTCCTCTCGGGAGAATGTACCTGATGCCAACCGCTCCTTTGGTTGGACTTTTGCCTGACGGTCCTTTGCCAGGTCTTAGATGCCGAGCTGTCCTTCGCCCGTTGCCTAGCATTCCTTCGCTAGGGCTTCAGTCCCAAGCTGTCCTTCGCCTGGCGCCTAGCAGTCCTTCGCTAGGGCTTGGTGACTAGCAGCCCTTCGCTAGTTGCCTAGCAGTCCTAGCAGTCCTTCGCTAGGACTTGGTGACTAGCAGCCCTTCGCTAGTTGCCTAGCAGTCCTTCGCTAGGACTTGGTGACTAGCAGCCCTTCACTAGCTGCCTAGCAGTCCTTCGCTAGGGCTTTGTATCCTGGCAGTCCTTCGCCAGGTGCCTAGCAGTCCTTCGCTAGGACTTTGTCTCTGCACACTTGAGTAACATTGTTAGATCACAAATAAACTTAACTTTGAATCCTTTGCCAATATCAAAACAAGGTTCGATATGGTGCTTCCTGCACCAACAATCTCCCCCTTTTTGATTTATGGCAACACAATTCAAAGTTAAGTAAAAAACATATACAGTTTAAGAAAAAAGATAAAAACACAATGAAGTATGAGCAGAATAGATTTTTTAAAAAATTCTTCATTTCTCATACTCCCCCTAAAACCCTGAATTCTTGTATTAAAACACTTAACTTTGACCTTTCCTCCCCCTTTGACATATATCGAAAACATACATGGGCGAAAAAAGGTTTCTAATAGAGAGTTTTGAGTTTGTGTAAAACTTCTAAGTTTTTTGACAAAGTGTTTTAAAAAGCATTTGCATAAAAACTTTTTACACTTAGACAATTTTCCATTTTGCAAACCTAAATTTTGTTTAAAAAAAGACTTTTACTTACAGGGCTTTGCAGAATGGAATTTTACTTAGGCCAAATTTGAAGTCAAATTTCCAAAAAAAAGTTCAACTTTGAGAATTGAAAAAAGAAAAAAAATAATTTGCACACTTAGACGAATTTGCTTGGAAATACTTTGTGTATTTTGAAAAAACAAAATTTGTAAAGCTTCTAGACAATTTTTTCACCAAAAAAACTCTACTTAGAAACATTTGCCAAAATTTTTAACTAGTTTTTGCTCAGACAAATTTTGTTTACTAAGAAGAAGAATTTTACTTAAGAAAAAAACATGCACTTAAGAAATTTTGAAATACTTAGAAATGCTTAGAAATTTTTGAAGCACTTTTAAAGAAAATTAAACAAAATTTCCTTTCTCTCCCCCTTAATGTCAAATTCTTCTCCTTCTGTTTTAGACCATTTCTAAGTTCAGTTTTGAAAAAGATATTTTGAAACTTCTGAGTATCACAAAGGAAATTCTTAGTTAAGAGCAACTCGAAGTTTTCAATAAAGTTTCTTTAAAAAGGAAAAAGTTTAAGGAGAAAGTTTGTGTATCAGAGCCTATGAGTTTTGAAAACATAAAAATACTTAGTATAATTCTCGAAAGCATAGCAAAAAGCTTAAATTTCTAGATTAAATCCATTTTAAAGAGTATTGTGAGGTTCTAACAAATATTTTGAAAAAAATTTCTTTAAAAAATTTAGAAAAGATTTTTCAAGTACTTTTGAGATAAATTATGATTTGAAACACACAAGTACTTTTAGAAAAGTGTTAGACTTTGAAAAATATGAGTAATTTTTGAAACGTATTAGACTTTGAAAAAATATAAGTAATTTTTGAAACGTATTAGACTTTGAAAAATATAAGTAATTTTTGAAACGTATTAGACTTTGAAAAATATAATATTTTACTTGACTAGGTTTCTTTTCCAGTCTGACACAATCCTAGGAAGCCTTGTTGACTACAAGGACATTTTCCTAAGTGTCCTGGAAATTCTCCAACCCAAGTAAATATTATTTCAAGCATAATTTCATAAGCCACAACAATAATAGCATTTTGAAAGACTTATATTTTCAGCAAGGATTTTGAAGATATAGTTCATGAAAATATGTTATTAAATAATTTCAAAACAGATAATTATTAATAAAAACTTTTCAGAAATTCTTCTTTTGATTCAGCCTCCCCCTAAATTTGACACATCCTAGGAGTCCTAGTAAATTATGTAGTGGACCTTCCTCTGTGTCTTTAGGGTTTATCAACATCAAAAGAATAACTTTGAAGTATGATAGTTTTTAAGAAGATAATTTTTGAAAACACAACTTGGAATGATAGCATAGTTTTCGGAAATCATTTTGAAATGATGATAATTTTTCAAAGAGATAGTAATATACGAGGGGTTTTGAATCAAATTTTTGAAAACCTTATTTTGAGATGATAGTGAGTTTTAGAGCATAAGGTTTTTGAAAAAAATCTGAATTTTTCGAAAAAAGAAACAAAAAAAACTCCCCCTGTATCTGACACTGTCTGACTTTATCTAAGTACCTTTAAGGGACTTCAGTGTGGACCAGGTTTGACTATGTTGACTAGGGTTTGACTATGTTGACTATGTTTGACCAATCAATGACTGAATCAAACAAGCCTTAGATTCTCTTTAAAGCAAGTCTATTGTGATATTTAACTTGAAATTCAATATTTTGAAAAAACTGTTAAAGATGAAAAAGTAGGGTACAGTAAACAAAGTTAATTTGAAAACTAAAGATAATTTTCAATAACTTTTGAAAGCACTTTGAGTTTTATTTAGAAGGATAGTGACATATTCTTTTATGTCCTAGATATCTCACCCAGTTCTACGTGATCAAACATGTTAACCTTATGGGTTTTGTGAGATAAATATTTTAATAGAAAGATTTATTTTGAAAAATTGAATTAACTTTGAAAACTATTTTAATGAATGTTAACTTTATTTTGAAAAAGTAGTTGAGTCTAAGATCAATTGAAATTTGTGTTAGATTTGAATTTGACAAGAAGTAACTTGAATTTGAATTTCAAAAATTGGCTTCCAGGTCTTGGCGAGGCACTAGGCCTTCTTTGGCCGTAGCCTTATTGGTTCATCAACCCTTTCCTAGACAAAGCCTTTTAGTGAAATTTCATCTTCAAAATCACTTTTTGATAAATTCTGGTCTAGCTAGTTTGGATCTTGGATCGGTAGCTTCGGCTAGTTCTGCCAAAATGGCTTCCCTAACATACTATCATCTCACCTCCACCCAATACTATGTTGTTCAAACTTCAATTAAATCATTTTAGTCCTTAAACTAACCAATCCTAATTAAAATAAATAACTAAAATAAAAGCAACATACAATTAAAGCAAACAAAAAATTGATCTAAGTTACATCATAATCAAAATAAAACTCTAGGTTTTTAAAATCAGCATGGTTGTGAATTAAATTTTCTAACGTATTATCCTTAACTGATTTACACGAGTCAATCACATTATTCAAGGTAAATATTGGATTTTCAAATACTGTAAATTTACCTTTTGATTCCCGGTTGGGAATCTCCCCCTTGATTCTAGCCATTTTTCTTTTGCTTGATTATTTCTTCGATATTTTGTGGCGGTCGCGAGCCAACCAGACCAGTTTCCAAGAATCCCTTCCTTCGTCATCAGATTCTGAGTCTGAGTCGGACCCAGGTACAGGTTGAATCTTCTTCTTTGGTGGTTCTCTTGGAGTTTTCCTTGCAATAACAATTATACCTTCCTTGACCATTGTAGTATCAGCTTGATTATTTAACCTTAATATAGAAGAAAATGATTCAAAATTAGTTACCAACTTTGTCTCAGAAAACTCGTCGTCTGACTCAGGTTTGATTTCGACGTCGGGTGTCGAGTCTGACTCGGCTGTTTGTGCTTGGACCGAGACTGCAAGATAACTTTGGTAATCTTCTTCTTCATTTGATTCATCCGATGATTCTAACATCTCTCCTTTAAAGACCTCAATACCGGAGCTCTTTTCGTGTAGGTTGAGTAGCTTCTCCCACATCTCTTTAGCACATCCAAATGAACCGACTAGCTTGAGTTGTGCGTTGGTTAGACCGCATTGTATGATTACTGTTGCTTTAGCATCAGTCTCGATCTTCCTTAGAGTTGGTTTGTCCAATTTGTCCCAAGCGATCGATGTTCCATCTTTCGTTGGGAATCTGAACCCCGTTTGGATTATCGACCATAAATCTAGATTAGCCTTCAGGTGGGATTCCATTTGACTTCTCCAGGAGTTGAAATTTTCGCCAGAGAAGAGCGGGGGACGAATATCATTCCATTCTTGATTGGCCATTAAAAATGATCCTTGCACACAAAAGATATAACAAAAATATACCAAGACTTGGTCTTGGATTAGTAGTGCGGGAGAAGGGAAAAAATAGCTCAAAATAAATATTGCACGAATTTCGAGGAGGAATAATACTAAAATAATAATAAAAAAAAGTTTATGATAAATTTTCAAAAATTATTCGTTTTATTAATTTTGACTTATGGAAAAAACTGAGAATTCAAAATTGAAAAAGGCGAGATTGATCGAGTGGTGTTGATTAAAAAGAAAAGAAATAAAATCAAAAATTTCGTAAATCCGAAAAACTCTCAAATTGGTGGTTGCACCAAATTTGAGCTTCCCCGCTCTAATACCACTTGTTGGATCGAGAGAACCGATAGAGGGGGGGGGGGTGAATATCGGAAATCATTCGGATTTGAAGAGAAAATGCGTAGCGGAAGATTAAAGTTAAAAACACACAGACATAGGTGGTTTTACTTGGTTCGGAGCCTAGGTCGACTCCTACTCCAAGGCCCACGGTCGTTGACCGTTTTCTGCGGGCAATTCTATATGTCGCAAAAATAGTTTACTAAAAATTTTACAGAATTCAGTACAGTAAACTAAAATAGCTCTTCGTTATCGATTTCCGGAGTAGATGGTATTTTCGGAGCGGGAGGACGTTGTCGGCGCTTTAGTCTCGTGTCGGGAGGTTTCCGGAGTAGAGTGCGGGAGCGGAAGAGCGTAGAAGTGTTTATGAAAGTTATTTTTCAGCCTTAGGGTCGAGGGCCCTTTATATAGGGCCTGGGGGCGCCCGGGACGGCGGGGGCGCCCGGGACGACGGGGCGCCCGGGACGGCGGGGGCGCCTGGGACGGCGGGGGCGCCCTCCCACGTGGCTGTCGATCCGTCTTCAGCTCGGTCAACATCTGATCCCTTCAAAATCGGGATCAGGTTTGACCGGGTCGCCCGCATTGACCAGGTCAAACCTTCATCCTCTTGGCTTCGCGAGGGTGTGCTTCAGCAGCTGGCACTGGGGGCGCCCGCGACAGGCGGGGCGCCCGGTGCATCCGGGGTGCCCCGACATATAACTGTCGAGGCGTGTTTTTGCTCCTGCTGACTTGGGTTGACCTTGGGGGCGCCCGGAACATCCGGGGCGCCCTGCTCAGCTTCTGCCTCACTCCTTTGAGGTTCTCTGAGCTGCAGATACTCAGTCCTTCGGTCCTGCATCCAGGGTTAGTCCAAAAAGTAGTATTATATTATTTTATACAGCCTTAGCTGTCTTGGTTCTGACTTTGGGTCTCCAAAATGGAACCCTAGGTCGAACCGACGCCTACTATTCCCTCGACGGGAAACGCGTCCTCACCTACTCCTCTCGGGAGAATGTACCTGATGCCAACCGCTCCTTTGGTTGGACTTTTGCCTAGCGGTCCTTTGCCAGGTCTTAGATGCTGAGCTGTCCTTCGCCTGGCGCCTAGCAGTCCTTCGCTAGGGCTTCAGTCCCAAGCTGTCCTTCGCCTGGCGCCTAGCAGTCCTTCGCTAGGGCTTGGTGACTAGCAGCCCTTCGCTAGTTGCCTAGCAGTCCTTCGCTAGGACTTGGTGTCTAGCAGCCCTTCGCTAGTTGCCTAGCAGTCCTTCGCTACGACTTGGTGACTAGCAGCCCATCGCTAGCTGCCTAGCAGTCCTTCGCTAGGGCTTTGTATCTTGGCAGTCCTTCGCCAGGTGCCTAGCAGTCCTTCGCTAGGACTTTGTCTCTGCACACTTGAGTAACATTGTTAGATCACAAATAAACTTAACTTTGAATCCTTTGCCAATATCAAAACAAGGTTCGATATGGTGCTTCCTGCATCAACAGAATTAAATAAGTTTAATTTATTGGGGAGTGGCTAGATGGGCCGGCCAAAGAGGGTCTCCATCCTCCTTGCTTGGCCGGCCACAACAAACGGAGAGAAACAAGTTTTGGCTCAATTTATAAAATAAACCAAGTGTGGTTTGTTTTATAAAATTATGGATGATATAAATTTTATATAATAAACCAAGGTTTGGTTTATTTTTCATGGAAATTAAAATGAACCATGAATTGGTTTATTTTATTTTATAAAATCAATCATGGATTGATTTACCATGATAAGAAAATTTATTCCATAAGAAAAAAGGAGACTTGGTCAATTTTTATCATGAATTAAAATATGATAAAACTTGGCATGATGGAATAAGTCTTTTTTTGAGAGGCTTGATGGTTGAGAGGCCACTATATAAAGGACCCAAGGCAAGACTTGAAAAATAATCGAAGTATTCTTGCCTGGGCTCTCTCCCTCTCCTCCCTTCTTCCTCTTGGTCGGCCACAAGGTTCTTCTCCCTTCTTCTTGCCGTGAGCACAAGGAGAAGCACCGAGGCGACGAAGTTCTTCTGTTGGGACGATCTTCCTCTCCGGCCATCATCACCTTGGGATTGGGCACAAGTCATCTTCCTCCTTCCCCCCGGAATTGTGATTCCGGCCAACCTTGGTAGTGAGTTTTTCCGATGTGATTACTTCTCTCTTGGTTTTTCTTGTCGCGTTCTCGGTGAATCTAGTAGTTCTCGAGAACATGAAACTCGTGGCTTTGCGAAGTCATCCCGAAGATACTCGGTGTGGACGCGAATAGAGGCGAACTTCCGAGGGACGCTTACGGTTGTATCTCGTCCCTTCCTTCGAGTTACGCGAGGTAATAAGTAAATTAGTTTACGTTTCTGCAAAATTTTAAATATATGATCATGTCTACACTTGATAAAGTTGCATGCTAGATGTGTGGTTAAATAATTTGAGAAATTATTTATGCTAAACCTTCCACTGCACGTAATTAATTTTAAAATTACGAACCCGCATCCATGTCAACATGCACCCGGTCCCAACAGTGGTATCAGAGCTGAGGTTTGTGTTCGACATAATCATATAATTGTTTTTTCGGAAAACTTTGTCATGATCTCAATTTTGGAAAATTTTCTAATTATGGAAACTTTCCAATTATGGTAAATTTTCGATTTAGGAATTTCAAAGTTTGGAAATCATCTTGAAATTTTGCAAACTTTTGAAATATCCCTGTTTCTGAAATTTTATGATAATTGTGAAAACTTTCCAATTTTGGAAACTTTCCAATTTTGAAAATTTCCCATTTGGAAATTTTCCAATTTTGGAAAAACGTAAGTTTTCTTTGTACCAGAAATTTACAATTATTCTGAAAACCTTTTAATTTTGAAAACTTTTCATTTATGGAAAGCTCGCAATTTTGGGCACTTTCTTTCAAGAAAGTCTAGACAAAATTATGAGAACATTAATTGGTATTTAAATTCATAATTGAAATTAAATTATTTACAAAATTCTGTATTTTGGATTGAGCCTCGGGGAGCCGTCCAATTTAAAGTTAGTTGTTATAATTAAATTTCCTAAATTGAATTTAAACTGTCAAATTCTTATTTTGGATTGAGCCTCGGGGAGCCGTCCAAATTAAGTTATTGATATTAATTTTCCATAAATAAAATATGTGATCAAATCTTGGAAATTTTTTGAGGTGATTCTCAAACGATAATTTTTTTATTTGATTTATGAGGTGATGCTCTTACATATTATTGTCTCCAAAATTAATTAGGAAAATTATTTCCTATAGAGTATATTTTCTTAAATAAGATTTTCATGAAAATAATATATGGTTGAATTAAGGGAATCTGTCTCTTAATTTAATAAGATTTGATTTAGAGAAATTAAAGTCTTAAACATATTAATTCCAAAATTGATTATGATAATTTAGGAAATTGTTTCCCAAAAACAATTCCTTGAATAAAGTATGAAATTAGAATTAGGAAATCCGGTTCCTAATTCAATGAGACTTGATAAATTAAGTCACATACATACTTTATTAAGGAAATCGTTAGAACATGACATAATTATATGTCATGAATGTGCATAAAAGAAAAGGATGAGACCCAAAACCCCTTGCAAAATATTAAGGCCAACACCTTTCATTAATATGGTTAGAACCGGAGTTTTGTTTCTCGTTTGGGTTGATGGACACATCCATGCCTGGCTTGAACCTCAACATGTTCAAACCATGGAATTAGTTTATGATTAATATAGTTGGAGTCAGAGGTCAATCCTTAGTTTTGGTTGTTGGACACATCCATGCCTGACTAAACGGTTGAATGAGCTCCAACCATATTAAAACTATTTCTTGATTAATGGGTCAGCCTTAAGCTTGGAGCATCGATTTGTTGTGCCACAGCCAAGGTCGATGTAAAGAGAGGTGTAGTTGGGTGCTATGTGTATTGTTGCATACTTGTTAATGAGTTAACAATCCAATGATTTATGCAAACATTCAATTAGTTGATAGCATAATGTGATAGTTACATATGTATAATATGTAATCGGTATAATTACCTACCTTCATAGCTAAGAATAACTTGATGGACTCTAGCCATGGTTGTTCTTATCTATGGTTGGATATCAACCTATTTGGGGATGTTCCTACGATCTCCCGAATTGATAAAAGGGTTATTCAATTCGAAAAATAAATAGGATTTAATTAATGTATATTGATGCATTCTTTATCATTCTCATCACATAACCTCAATTTGTATTTCTAGGATAATCACCTGATCATGTCTTCTCTGAATTTGCGTAGCATGAGCATATGGATGCTCATACCATCGTCTTCCATCTTCATGAGCTGTCTGACGAGCAGGCGAGATCCGAAAGGTTTGAGGTCTCCAGACTCCTCTTCACCTCTAAGATGCAGGAAGACACTTCTGTCTCACAGTTTATGTTGAATATGTCTCACAATTTTTATTATTTCTGTTAAAATTAGTTTAAAACTCGAATGTAACTCGAGTATAAATTTTGTAATGTACAAAATTAACGATGAAGGCAATTCTGGAGAAGACGGACTCATGGGAAGCAAGCCGACAACACATAGGGTTCTGGAAGGAGGAGCTTGGAGAAGCTGCTGCCTAGACCCTAGGTTGACCAAAAGATCTTCTCATTGGCTTGAGAAAATCTTAGTAGGGCCATGACTAATCACACTTAATTTTCTTGTATATTTTATTTTGCTCATATGTATGTGATGCATGTTAGTATAGAATAGAATATACATGAGTGTATGTGATGCACATGTAATGTGGGAACCACATTTTGATGTGCACCTAGTACACATTTAGGTTAAATTAGATTTAATAAATGCCTACATACGATGCACATCATCGATTAGATTAGATCTAAATCGAAATCAACTCGTATATGCCTAACGAGCCTTGATACCCATCACTACCATGATCATATGCAATTGTTGAATCTGCCAAAGCAGAGCAATGCATTTAATCTTGGTGGGATGCGGAGGGACAACCTTGGTCCCGCCTATCACGCTTGGGTTAGATTGAGCTCAATTAGATTGAGTAACTAGTTAGCTCAATTGGATCGAGCCTAACTATAGGCATATTCCAATAATTGGAAAGGTAGGACAAGATCGCATTTATCAATAGTCTTGGGCGATTTAGCCAAAGCTAACTCAAGATTATTCATAAATGTTAATTCATGATCCTATAAACAAGAGTTGCATAGAGATGTAATTGGTAATTGGTACCTACCGATCATACTAAGTCTTGGGCGATTTAGCCAAAGCTAACTCAAGGCGTAGTATGATGTGGATCTTGACCTACGAGAATTATAGTTAGTTGGTGTGGATCTAGTAGTGTGGTTTTACCACATCTATGACTCGATTCTACCAAAGCCCTATAATTCAGTGGGAGCATCATTTAATTAAAGGCCTAATTAAATGAAATATGATACAATGGTGGATATTTATTTTCTGCATTTTTATGTTGTAGATTACCATGACAAACACGAACACTCTCTCTCTGCGATCTGTCCTTGAGAAGGACAAGCTCACTGGAGCTAATTTCCTGGACTGGTACAAGAATCTGAGGATAGTCCTCACACAGGAACGTAAGCTGTACGTTCTAGAGCAAGCGGTTCCTGAAGCACTACCACCCTCAGCCATCCGTAGCGTTAGAGATGCTCATCAGAAGCATCAAGACGACGCGTTAGACGTGTCGTGCCTAATGCTATGCTGCATGTCCTCTGAGCTTCAGAAGCAACACGAGAACATGAATGCTTACGATATGATTGGCCACCTCAAGCAATTATATCAAGGGCTGGCAAGGCATGAGCGGTTCGAAGTGACTTCAGGTATAAATGTTATAGAAGTCAACCTTTCTATTTCTACATCATGGGTATTAGATACTGGGTGTGCTTCTCACATTTGTACTAATGTGCAGGCGCTGAGAAATAGCAGGGCTTTGGCCAAGGGTGAGGTGGAACTACGGGTAGGCAATGGAGCAAGGGTTGCTGCTATTGCTATAGGGACTTACTTTCTGTCTCTACCCTCTGGGCTTGTACTGGAATTGAATAACTGTTGTTATGTACCTGTACTAACAAAGAATATCATTTCAGTTTCATGTTTAGATAACAAAGGTTTTTCATTCATAATAAAGGATAAATGTTGTTCTGTTTATTTAAAGGATATGTTCTATTGTAGCGCACATCTGATGAATGCCTCTATATTCTAGACTTAGAGAGCCCTATCTATAACGTGAATACCAAGAGGTTGAGATCAAATGAG
>JAGFNQ010000310.1:268346-354026 GCA_024364735.1 Boesenbergia rotunda | reverse complement strand
TAAATTTGATTATACGCTGGGAACATTCTATTACCTGACAGTGAATATAATAGGAATTAGGAAGTGCACTTGCGAATTAATAAAGACAGTACATGGAGATCGAACATTAAAAATGAAAAAAAAAAAGAGGGTAAACTAATAAAGCCAGGACATTTCGTAATTATGGTGGTATTTATGGGCCTTATATATTGGTGAAACTGGTGGGTTCCATTGGTCTTGTAATCATCATTTTAGATTTTTTTTTTAAAATGATCTCTTAATAGACAAAGTCAATTATACAGGTGGAAATCAAGTTTAAAATAAACATGTCTTTTAATATCCAATTAAAAATTGTTAAGACCCATCCGAATTAGAGAGGATGAATATCTCTGGTCGCTTCGCATCTTCATTTTATTCATTTCGTTAATTGCACAGTGAAAACTTTGATTAATTTTGACTTCATGTGTATAACACTTTAGTTTTACTTCTTATCCGTATCCTTGAGACGACTAATCCAAGGATTTACTGCTAACGATCTTCTTCTACTATGAACTCCCTCCTTTTCAAAACTTTTCCAGAAGCGGAGAAGTTTCTTACAAACTTGATTACACAAGAACACAATAAAAAGAACTAATACAAATACAATCAAAAGAGAAAACGACTTTACAATGAAAACATTGCTTTGCTTGCTATCTTAATCCTTGGAAAAACCTCTCGTTGACTCGGAAATATACCAACACTTGACCTCAGAATCTCCAAGAATCGGCTCCTTCGAACCGCTTTGAAATCACCTTTTAAATGTTGTTGCTCGGGTTGAATTCTGGTATCAATCGACTGATCTTACTCATCAATTGATTGATGAACTTACCAGTCGACTAATTTCATCAATCGAGTCTAACAACCGAATTAACTTGCTTTTGTTCCTTTTTGATCATCATTAATCAATTGATGTAACTAATCAGTCAATTGATGCTATCAGTTGAGTCTAACAACTGAATCAATCGATTCACTTACATGAGAGTTAGCTCATATATCCCATTACATTAGATGAATTTATTGTTTGATCAATCATGGAGTTGAGAAACATATAAACTCTGTCACTACCTCATTAAAGTCTGGCATGAATAACTCCATTAGTTCCCATTGGAATTTCAATTACCAAGTGTTAGGTCAACCATGATCCACTTGGACTTCTAACATTATCAAGTATCTCATCAATCTTGATTTACTTGACTTCTCGTGGCAACTCTCTATTCGACTTCTGACATTGCCAAGTATTTAGTCAACCTCAACCTACTTGACATCTTACTAACATATTGATCAAAAATCGAAGCCTAAACTTGAGTAGATAAGAGCTTGGTCAACTTGATCAATCTTGACCTGAGATAGATTACATCAACAATTTCTTCCTTCTTGATGTTTGACAATATGCTTAAATTAAGCTAACTCATTAGTTCAACTTTTCTTCTTCATCATTCTTCTCATGTCCAAGCATGAATGATGATTTTCTAACTTAAACGCTACATTCTCCCCTTTGACACACATCAAAAATCTTTTTGCAAGATCTATTCATCTTAAACTTTCAACATCACAATGAAATTTCATATTTTCCAGTGTTTTCAATGCTCAATCTTGGGCATACACTCATTATTCTTCTTTTCAATCTTTCAAATCTCCCGCCTTTATTTCCAATTCATACCTTTAAGGTAAACCTCCTTCTCAAACCGTGCTATAACTTCCATCGTTGCAGTAATAATGATTTACTGTCACGCCCTCAGAGACACATGCTTACTCAAAAATTGGGCAGCATCTCCCCTGTACAGCGGACAAGTTGAGACAAATATACAATATATCACCAAATAAAAGATGGCTCAGCCATCATAACTATAAAATAAAAGCACAACCTCGCAGTTAATATCAACATAAGAGATAACGGGTGGCTCAACCACCTTAAACATAAAAGAAACACACAACCAAAGAGAACTCCACAACGAACAAACCCGACCAATAAGACATGATTACAAATTAGCTAAGACTATATCAGATAATAAAATAAATGTGGAAATGAAGAAACTACGGAGAATCTGAAACAACTCCAAATAAACCAACCCAGTGGGACTGGGGAACTGAGGGACAGACAACTGGATCCTCTCCTGGCTCCAAGTAAAACATCTACCTGCTACCTGAAACAAAAATAGGTGATATATAACAACTGTAAAATAACATGGTATAAAACTGAATAACAACTAAGCATATACGAAAAATCTCATGATATCACAATATCAAAACATACATGCATGTCGACCAAATGCAGCAACCATAGTTCATATTAATGCAACAAACACAAGAAAATGAATAAATTCAATAAATGCATATGATGCAATGACATGTGCCACTTCTGACGCTAGTCAAGCCACCAACACATTACATCTGTGTGACCGAGTGGGTAGGGTTGTGACAACTGTACATACTTCAACGAATACCACAGATATATGTGGTTGAGTGGACAAGATGCTGGAGAGTCAACTGCTCCAAACCCTGGAATAAAGGGGGAGCTATCAACAACTCTAGTATCCCTCTAAAACAACGGTGAGGGTGTCACTGCTTGCCTACCAGGGCCGTCTCAAGATTCCATGAGGCCCTAGGCTAAATTATTTTCTAATCTTTAATAATTTTTTAAAAAATAAAAATTCTCCCTCACCCTTTTTCATTCGGACTTGGTATCGACAATGGTGGGTTTAATTTTTTTTTAAAATAAAATATTAATTTAAAAATAAATTTTTATTTAAAATTTAATTTTCTAGCTTTTTGAGATGCAAAATTATTAATTAAATTTTTATATTCAAGTTTTGATAATATTTTTTTTCAATTGATAAAATTGCTAGATTATTTAATCTTTCTTGAGACATTGTTGAACGTAAATAAGACTTTATTAATTTTAATTTTGAAAAACTTCTTTCTGCTGAAAAAATTTATACAGAATAATAAAAATAATTTCGAAGAAGATTCAAGATTGGAAGAAGAAAAGAGTGAAAAATTATTACCGAATACCAAGCGAGGGAGGATTGAGCCTTGAGAAGAAGGATGTCTTCTTAAAAAATCACTGATGAGGAAAGAAAACTAATGCTTGTTGGCTCTTGAGAAAACTGAGCTAATGACATATAAAATAGAATGGAAAAAAATGTTCAGCTTTAACCTATTATAGTCCTAAATAAATGTTTATGATAATATAATAATTATAATTAATATGAAATTAATTATTGGTGATTGTCGTTGATTTTTGGAATGAGGTTTGCTGGTTTGGCATGATTAATGCCATGCACGATTTAAATGAGGAAGTTTGGAAAATTAATTAATTAAATGTAGATTATTGGGAGCTGGAGGCTGCAGCATCACCGAAAATTGCGCTGCAAGCATATGCATGCAGCGCTAATGGCTGCATGCCTGCACCGAAAATGGCAGCATGCAACACCGAAAATTGAGCTCAAATCACGCTGCATGGCTGCATGCCAAAAAAAATTAATTAAACTTTAATATTTTATATATAATAATATTGGGCCCTAGTTTTGTTGGGGCCCTAGGCACATGCCTTAGTGGCTTGTGCCTTAAGCCGGGCATGTTGCCTACAACTGCAACCTGTGTGCCATAACAGGACAGTTGCTCGCACTCTAGCAACTATCACGACAACAAGTGGTTGAGTGAACCGAGCAACTAAATTACTAACGACAGCTTATCCATATGGAAGTCCAACAGTCGTTAGTATGCACCGTGCAGATATGGTGCATGCTACAAGATGCACAAACAATCGGAAAACAACGATGCAATAAAATCTAACAAGTATCAAGAATGCAGCGATACAACCAACCAAGTATCAAAAACCAACGATTATGCATCTACACTACTAGGTAGGATATTTCTAATGCCGAATAAACCTAATTGTGTTTAATGAACCTTTAAGTACTCACTTACAAGCGGTACTTTACAGAACAAAAATTCAACGGAAGACTGTATGAATACAAAATTTCGAATAACTCGAAGATCAACGAAGAAATGTATCAACGACGACAATAAACAATCAACGGCAAAGAACAAGGTCAAGCAACCTATTTAGACATAAACAACCATACTTTAAGATAAAAGAACTACACGAGTATAAAGGAGAAGTATCCGCCTTTTATATAGAACGTAAACGAAAAGAGAATCTCCCACGATCAACCGTGCGAGTCCAAAGTCAGGGTCCTGTATCAAGGACATAAATTTAGCTATTCATAAGATTAATAAAATAAAACTAAACTATTCACTAATCATAACAAGAATCAACCCTAGTAAAACTTAAACCATTATGTTACAAGGGTAGCTCATGGTGAAATTCATAAGTACTGAACAACTCTTAATCCAACTATATCAAACCCTCATATTCACGTATTAAGGATATAAGGTTGCTTCCCAATAACGACTCCACCATTCTAAATCAGATTAAGCTATGAGTGTTCAAACCAAAACATTTAACAGTTTACCTAATTCAAAATCCCCACTAAAATAGTTTACGACAGATATCAAAAACAAGACATCAACAAATCAAATGTGAAAACCAACAAGCCTCTTCTCATCTACTCATGGCAGAATTTAAAACTCAAAGGAGACCTCCAAACCTCAATCCAATCCAAGGAAATAATAACAATCTAAAACTACTGATCTTACTTTGCCAATTCTACTAAGTATTTGCACACAAATTAGAGATCACCAAGAACTGACCTACTTACCACCGGCGACAATTCCCTACCTTGATATCTCTCCAAATCCAGCAACCCGGCACAAGAAGAGGAAGATCGCCGACTGGCGCCGTGGCAGACACCTCACGAAGGAGAACTCGCACCGGCGAAGGGGCGGCAGCGTCGGGCGAAACCGACAGGGAAAGTGCGTGTGGCGGCGTCGGGTAGAGTTCCACGCGAGGGTAATGCGCGATCAGAGAGAGGGGTGCTCGGAGGAGAAAGAATCAGAAGAAGGGAGGGCGCGATGGGGAGAAGTTGGCGTCGGGCGCGCGTGGGGAGGTGTTGGCGTCGAGCGAGGAAAACACAGAGGATCGGGGAGAAGAAGAGAAAACTGCTTCAGAGGAGAAACTTTAGGGTTTTAAAATAGTTTTTGGCTTTTTTACAATAAAGCCCTCCAAGTTTGGAAAATTACAACTAAGCCCTTATATTTCAAAATTTTTTCCGTTTAACCCCCTAATTTTTTTCGGTATTGAACATTCTCCCCCACTAGCAAAACTTTGGTCCCCAAATTTTGCTAGTAAACCGCAACAATTACTAGTCAACCACAACAGGTACTAGTCAACCACAACAGGTATCAACAACCCAGATATAATATAAATACTGAATGTAACTAAACTACACGCACCTCAAGTAAATAGATGAGGATAGTAAGCTCTTATTGTATCTTCGAGCTCCCAAGTAGCTTTCTCATCAGAGTGGTACTGCCAACCAACTTTGACCAACTGAACTGTCTTGTTCCTCAACCGATGCTCCTTGTGGTCCAGAATCTGCATAGGCACCTCCTCATAGGTTGCGTCTGGATCATGGCAACATGTGATGGTTGAGGTTTCCGGTATCAAAAACAAGACATCAACAAATCAGATGCGAAATCGATGCATCAACAAATCACATCAACAAAGACCCAAAGATAGCTTGCTATCCTAAGTGGTAACCATGTTAACATGTGATGGTCGAGGTTTCAGGTTCGAGTCTTCTTAGTAACAAATAAATCTTTAATACGAGGCAGGGTATATTTATTCTTAATAGTCACTGCATTCAACTGCCTGTAATCGATACATAACCTCATAGAACCATCCTTCTTCATGACGAACAGAACTGGCGAATCATATGGAGATACGCTAGGACGAATGAATCCCCTGTCAAGCAACTCTTGAAGCTGGACCTTTAGCTCGTCAAACTCCTTAGGTGTCATACGATACGGAACCTTTGATGCCGGCGCAGTCCTCGAAATCAACTCAATCATAAACTCAACTTGCCTTCTGGGAGGCAAACCAGGAAGCTCCTCTGGAAATACATCTGAAAATTCTCGGACCGCTGGAGCATCCGAGAGTTGAGGGCTACTGCTGTCATCAGTGTTGATCAATGACAATAGAAAACCCTGACATCCGTGCGATATAAGCTTCTGGGCCTGAAGTGCAGAGATAATAGAAATCCCATCGTCTCTGGTGCCAATGAATTCCCACGAGGGTTGGTTCAGAGGCCGAAACGTGACCACCCTCGCTTGGCAATCAACTGTGGCATGATAAGCTGCCAAGGAGTCCATGCCTAGAATAATATCAAATTCTACCATCTCGAGAACTGACAGATCCACGGTGAGAGTATAATCGTCAAAATCCAATGGACACGCCTTGACTTCCTGCGTGATATCCAATACCTCACCGGATGGTAGAGACACTGATAGACGTTGTGATCTAAGGGTAGGCAACTTACTGATCTTTCCCATAAACAAATGTGATATGAAAGAACAAGAACTACCAATATCAACAAGCAATTCAGCAGAAAATGCATAAACTGAAATCATACCATGAAAGACCGATCCATCGGCCCGCTGTACCTCCTCTTTGGTGACTGCATAAACTCGGTCTGTCTCTGGAGATGGAGGTGGCAACGCTAAAATCGGCAACGGCTGAGAAGATGAAGGTCCAGTAGTATGCTGGGGCTGATATCTAGAAGGACCAACCGACTGCTGAGAGTGATAACCCGAAGCTCCAGCCAACTGCTGATGCTGATATATTGCAGGCTGGTATGCTGGGCACGACTGCTGATAATACGACTCTATCCCAGAATACCGAGAAGCTGCTGGTAAGGGGTACTCATGCCCAGACATACAATATATCTGAAGTGGTGGAGGAACTGCCTGCTGACGTTCTGTCTGCTGCTTATGGGATAACGTTTGAGTCTGACGGTCGCCTAACTGTGGCCTCTGCTATCCTGATCGGCCACCCTGAGGAGTAACTGCTACCGACTTAAGCTGAGTCTTTAAGGTACAATCTCGACTCTCATGACCTGAAAGCTTACAATAATAACAGATGGGGTGCTCTAAGGGACAATCTGGTTTGCTGTGGTCCCTAGATCCACACTGAAAACAATGAGCCCCACCAGTAGCAGACCTCCAGGTCTGTTGATAACCCTGTGACGATCCTGCTGAAAACCATCTAGACTTCTGGGGTCGAGACTGAGGTTCAGAAGTCTCCTTCGTACTCTGACTCCTGCTACCGCGCTTCTGTCCAACAGTCTGCTATTTCTGTGTCGCTGTTGAACCCTGAGTTGTCTGCTTACCTTTCTTTTTATCACCATGCAACTGATGCTGGATCATCTCGACGTGTAGAGCCTGATCCAAAGCCTCTTGATAAGAAGTAGGAGGTCATTCAGACATACGTAACTGGATATATCCAGCTAGGCCCATCGTGAACTGTGTCGTCCGCTCCTCCTCTGTAGCAACCAACTGAGGACAAAACTCCACCAGGCGATTGAATTCCGCCTCATACTCCATAACTGAGCGATCTCCCTGATGAAGAGCAAGAAACTCCTATCGTTGAGCTGTACGAAACGCAGCAGAATAATATTTGGTCGTCCACCAATAAGAGTCTTTTGCATGTTCCACCAAGTGACGGTCTGATCTCGAAGGTGATAAGTTGTCAACTCCACCTTCTCTATGTCTGTAAGGGTAATATAGATGAAGGTGCCCTCCAATGTCTCCAACCAGGCATGAGCAGCATACGGATCTGGTTCCCCATGGAACAGTGTGAAACGACCCTTCACAGAACCTGCCAACAACGGCATCCGAGCTTTGTCTAGAATCCAACCCGCTTGGGTAGGGGGTACCACTGATGGCATTCCAGGAACTGCCACTGGTGGCACTGATGGACCTACCTTAGATGGTACTACTGGAACTGCTGTCCGATAAGAAGGAAGTACTCTCAGTGGTGGAGGTCTCAGCTCACCCAAAGGGTCCTGGTGAACTAATCCCCGACGAGTCGGCTCCACTCTGGTGGGTCTCTCAACCTCCTGACCCGTGTCTCCCTCAGCCTCCTTTGGCCTCCCCCGTGATCGTCGTCCACGACCACGAGCACGGGGTAGAGACAACTCAATACGACGAGGCATACCTGTTAACAACACCAACACACATTACTTAGATATAATTTTATCAAAATTTAAAATCAACTTACTTCTTGTTTGCCGGGAGAGATCTTGTCGCTGCCAAGTCCCAAAACACAACCATACCAAACTATGTCAAGAAAATGACTCTGCAAAAATACAACCAAATCCGTAAAATACAGATTAACCTCGTAAAACAACTTCGTAAACCCACAAACACCAAAACATCGTAAAACCTTGCTCTGATACCAAAAATTGTCACGCCCCCAGAGACACATGCTTACTCGAAAATCGGGCAACATCTAGGGGTGAGTATTCGGTTAAAACTGAACCGAACCGAACCGAATAGATCGAAAACCGAATAAACCGATATTTTTCAAAATAACCGAACCGACCGAATTTCTTAATAAAAATCGAGAAAACCGAACCGATAAAATATCGGTTAATTCGGTTTTTAACCGAATTAATCGATTTAACCAAATTTTAAAATTTTATTTGATTTTAATAAAAAACAAGATTTTATTTAATTTAATTATATTTTTAAATAAAAATAATTAAATTAATATTCTTATTCGGTTTAATCGAATTATAAAATTCAAAACCGAAAATCGAACCGAATTTTGAGAAAAAAATCAAAAAACGAATTAACCGAACCGAATTTCAAAATTCGGTCGGTTCGATTCGGTTAATTCGATTTTTCCGAATTTTTGCTCACCCCTACTAGCATCTCCCCTGTACAGCGGACAAGTTGGGACAAATATACAATACATCACCAAATAAAAGATGGATCAGCCATCATAACTGTAAAATAAAAGCACAACTACGCAGTTAATATCAACATAAGGGATAACGAGTGGCTCAGCCACCTTAAACATAAAAGAAACACACAACTAAAGAGAACTCCATAACGAAACAACTCCAAATAAAACAACCCGGTGGGACTGAGGGACTGAGGGGCTGACAACTAGATCCTCTCCTGGCTCCAAGTAAAACATCTACCTGCTACCTGAAACCAAAATGGGTGATAGCGGTGGTGAGTCCGGGCGAACTCAGCGGGTATATGAGTCGATGATTGCATGACATAATAAAAGATAAACTAAGTAGAGAAACAACAGGTACAGTCTCTAAGGGATATAAGAATACCTAAACATATATAACAACTGTAAAACAACATGGTATAAAACCGAATAACAACTAAGCATGTACGAAAAATCTCATGATATCACAATATCAAAACATACATGCATGTCAACCAAATGCAGCAACCATAGCTCATATTAATGCAACAAACACAAGAAAATATATAAATACAATAAATGCATATGATGCAATGACATGTGTCATTGCATCATAAACATGGCAAGATGAATATAAAATGATGATATGGTATGTGATAGAGCACATAAACATGGTAGTTATAACTTATAAGAAAATACTCAAATTTTTATCTAAGTGTCATCAACTAATTGCTATGCCAAATTCACCATTTGACATAGATAGTCTTATCTCCCTTGAATGGGCTAAGATCTCAACTTGGCACACTTTAGAATTATAGTCTATTTGCCTCAATTAATCTCAATACCCCAAATTTTTATTGGCACACTATAAACTCTTCAATGATAAAAATCAACTTTTCATTTTCAAAATGTCACAATAACTTGAAAATGCTCAAAGAATGATAACTTCACCATGGTTCGGTTAATTACCCTTCCAATTAGAGTTGACATACCTTATACCCATCTAGTGTAAAGAAATCATACTCTCATGAATCCAACACCTATTAGAGCTCCGTGAGTGCACTAAATACTCACAAGGGATAACCTCCTAGATACTCTCTTAATGACTCTCCTGGTTTCTTAGAAGTTTTAGTCATGCTAGTCTACTCAAGGTTAACACTAGGGATTACCTAGCTCCCTTATAATCTTAAATTGACTTCTAGACTTAGGATTAGTTCCATAGCTATTTAGAACGAACTCTATGGTATCATGCCATGCTTTTCTTGGACTTAGATTTGTATTCTAAACTCTTCTTGTCCATTGATAACTCTTGTCTTCCTAAACCTAGGTTTTACTTGTTGGATCATTTAAAATTATGTCATTTTCTCTAGGGTCTTCTCCAATTTATCGTCTTGACTACAAAATTAATCATTATGTAGATATGCCATCACACGTATCATCTGCATTTATGACACCATTACTTACCTATTTTTGAGACATTGACAATACGACCACAAAGTTATCTTAATGAAGTCGACCCTAGGGAATTTTGCCAATCAACAAACTAGATGACATCGCTGTCTAGTCAGTCGGGCTTACGTCTCCTTTGACTAAATTCAATAGTGTTCCGGAAGGAATCGATGCGGACGACGAGTCACCAGAGTCTACCCCACGAGAACGATGACGCAAGGAAGGAGATCGCACCTTGCGGGATCAACACAAACGTTAATGGGAACACGCCGGAGATTTTCTGACGGAGCCCACTCCGACGCTCAAGTTAGAACTCAAAGCGCTTGTAGGAAGAGAATCAAAGAGAAAGTTGTGAGTTTAGAGAGTTTATCCCCCCTTACCTGGGGGTCGAAGTACCTTATATACCTGGGTGTTTGGTTGCTCGTCCCTCCATGTTCTCCTTCACGTTCCCTCTTTGTTGGTTACCTGATAACTCTTAAGTAACGACTCCAGTGATTATTAATCGCATACAAAGGTCAATAATTATCAGCCCACTTTCTTGAATAAGAAAGGGGAACCGTTATTGGAATCAAGCTATTAGGTGTATAACTCTTCGGGCTCCGCACTCCCGAGAGGGTCTCGGGAGTCTTCTCCCCCGGGAGGGCCTCGGGGGTTTGTCTTCCCGGAGAGGTCTCTGGAGTTTAAGACCATCCCGAGTGGGTCTCGTGGATCCGCCTTCCCGAGGTAGTCTCGGGAGCCTCTTTCCCAGGAGGGTCTCGGGGTCTGTCTTCCTGGGAAAGTCTCTGGAGTTTAAGACCATCCCAAGTGGGTCTCGGGGATCCGCCTTCCCGAGGTGGTCTCGGGTGTCTCTTTCCCGGGAGGGCCTCGGGAGTCTAAGGCCCGACCTAACCTTGGGAATCCGAGATAGATCGTTGAGACTATGTGGACCCAAATACATAGTTTTCTCGTTCCACGTGTCAATCCTGAGATGTTCAACCCGATCAAATAGGAAGGCTTGTGATACGGGTAATATTGAAAGCCTCCACGCAGGATCAAATAGTCCACCATCTTGCTGACAAGGTGGTCAATGCCTGATCTAGTCAATACAGCTATGATCGTAGATAGTTGATTGGACTTACATAGACTCCCAAATCACTGCACCGAAGTTCCATTGAGACTAATAGACTTGTAGCCAATTGGATTCTTGTGGCCCCAGTGTCTCGATATCACTTTCCTTAGTGGGTCCCAATTCAATTAGTCGGTTGGATTTTTTCGCTCCTCGAATTCCATTTTCCTCTAAATACAAGGTCCACTCGACTAGCTCCGAGATGCTCTGCAAATCAAATTTCCTCGATTCTAAGAGACCACTCTTTGATCAATCAGCCCAGAATGTTCTTTTGGTCGGGTTCCCCTCAATTTGTGGAGGTCATGCTTCCCTCGATTTCTTCAATCAATTGACTCATTTTTTTTATACTCCAACAAGATTTCTTCAACTCTAGGGGTACAACTCCTCTCCTATCCTTATAGATAAACAAGCACGTCATCTAACCCACTTGCTCCTAACCCAAAGCTAGCTTGGTCCTTACATCTCATATGAGTCCGATGAGCCCCTATTAATATTTCTTTGATAAGGGATAAACCCTAAAATCCCAATAGGCTCTGAGGCTCACAGGCATAACCGCATTAAATGCTACGTGTGAGGATGTCAGATGGAATATACGATAATATTATTATACGGATATAAAATATAGGCGATGGAACAACCCAATACAACAAAAATATGATAATTCGATATTTCCCTATTCAAGATAAAATACACAATTAATGACAAAGATTACGAAGAGAGAAATTTGGGAGACATTATAAAAGAGGCCAGCCCCTTAGACATAGGCATGCTTTAGGACCTGTGTATCTTGTATTCATTTTCTCTATTGTTCATTTTCTACTTCACTGACTTAAATGTTGGAGTGGCACGTAGGACACCCAGTCTATTTGCTAACGCTCCCTTTCCATCTTTTTTTTTTGTGAGTTTAGAGCTATATATATATATATATATATATATATATATATATATATATATATATATATATATATCTTGTTTCAAGATCTTCTTCCAATTAACTCGGAAACCAGCTCATCGGTATTCTAACCTTCATTAATTTCAGATAGAATCAGAGATATATATCATATTACCAGTTACATACATTATTGACATAGATACGATTTTCTCTCCTTTACATCTATAACTAGTGTAATACCGTGCGATATACGGGAATCTTACATAATTCAAATAACATATTTAATGATAAAATATATATGTCAATTTTTATTATTAAATGAAAAATTAAAATGGAAAGTAACATGCAAAGATCACATGTTTTATGTAGCATGCAAAGATCACATGTTTTATGTAGCATGCAAAGATCACATGTCCTATTTCGTTTAGGCGGGAATCATAAGTTCCCTGTGAATGCCACGTTTGCATGCGTACTATATATAGCAAAACTGTATTTTATAGATATTAATAGATAGATAGATAGATAGACTAGGTATGGAGTCATGGAGATGGAAAGACAAAACCAAATCAACTACATATACAACACACATCGATTCACATAGATGTTTTAGATCAATTTAGCGAAAGCACCTTGTCCGCTACAAAGTATCAGATCTATCGACAAAACATTGTCAGATCTATATAATACTTGAATGAATTGTTATACCAATAAATGTCAGATCCAGTTGAAAATACACTCGGTAATTCTCTCCTTTTCATTCTTAACAAAAAAAAATTACACCAAAGTTGGTAAAACATGTGAGAAAATAATCCAGATGACATTATCTTCACATTTTATTTTTATTTTTATTTTTATTTTTATTTTTATTTTGATAATTTTTATGGCTTAGTCTTTGGTTTATGGCTTAGTCATTGGTTAGCCTTTCTATTTTTGTGGATCTTTCCTATTTTTGTGGATCCTTTCCTATTTTTATGGCTAATCTCTTATCATTTATGATGTATAAATACAACATAAGAGTATGTAGAAGCCATCTCAATTTTTGTAAGAACTTCTCCATAGTTATTTTTCTCCTTGCCTTTCTTCCATCTTTGTGTGTGTGTAACGCCGTAGTGCTACTCATTATTCTAAGCCAGCCAACATTTGGTATCAGAGCATTGGTCATATAGAACACCCAAGAATCCACGATTCCACAAAAATGTCAGGCATCCCACAAGCTAGTGTGAAGGAGAACGACGGAGTGTCATTTCCCTATCCGATGATAAGCCCTCACAATTATACTGTGTGGGCAATACAGACAGAGGTGATTCTTGATGCCCAAGGAGTCTAGGAGACGGTAGAGCCAGTAGAAGGAGTCCTAGTGGATTCAAAGAAGGACAAAAAGGCATGTGCATACATCTTGCAGTATGTCCCCGAAGACATCCTTCTCCATATCGCAACAAAGAAGACGGCGAAAGAAGTCTGGGACAACCTCAAAATAAGGTACCTAGGCAGTGAACGAGTGAAGAAGGCTCGCGTACAAACCTTGAAGAGCGAGTTTGACGCCCTCCGGATGAAGGAGACCGATACGATTGATGAGTTTGCTGGCAAACTCAGCGCTATGAGCAGCAAGTTCTCCACTCTTGGTACCACGCTTGAAGATTCCTCTTTGGTAAAGAAGTTGCTCGATTCTGTCTCTGATAAATTCTTCCCTATTGTTGCCGGTATTGAGCAGTTCCACGACCTTGAGACTATACCATTTGAGGAGACTATTGGACGACTGAAGGCGTACGAGGAACGAACACTACGATTACGCGGCAATACCAATGACACTGAAGGTGAGCTCCTAATTACTCATGTCGAATGACAAATGCGACAGAAGGGGAGCAACGTGGACACTTCATCAGGAGGCAAGGGGCGTGGGTCGAGCAGCCCTAGTCGTGGCAAATGGCGTGGGCGTGGGCGTGGGCGAAGGCGCGGTCGTGGTCGTGGTCGTGGTACGCAGCGCCAAGACAGTGCAGGAGGCACCTAGCGGCAACAACAGTGGCACTCGTGACAAGAGTCATATAAAGTGTTTCAATTGAGAGAAAATGGGACATTATGCGTCCGAATGCTACAACAAGCGTCGTGATAATGAGGCTCACCTCACTTGCGCCACTGATGAAGGACCGACACTGATGATGAGCGTGTCCCACGAGGAGTCTCATGCTAGATGAGAGCGGTAGGATATCATTCTGCTCAGTGAAGAAAGGTTTCTACCAGAGCTGTATCGCAGCGTTAAGAAAGGGGAAGATAAAGACGTCTGGTACCTTGACAACGGTGCCAGCAACCACATGACGGGCCATCGCGGGAAGTTTCAAGAACTAGATGAAACCATCACTGGGAGGGTGAGGTTTGGAGATGGATCAACCATTGAGATCATGGACAAGGGGACGGTTGTGTTCGAATGCAAGAACGGCGATCAGAAGGCTCTCCATTAGGTATACTACATTCCAAAACTTTGTAGTAATATCATAAGTCTTGGTCAATTGACAGAAACTGGGAACGAGGTGCACATGGAAGGAGATATCATGAAGGTGATTGATAGGAGCAGGAAGCTCTTAATGCTGGTAAAGCGAACACAAAATCGCTTGTACAAGATAACCTTGAAGACATTCAAGCAAATCTGTCTCCTAGCAAGCCTAGAAGACCCAACTTGGTTGTGGCATGCAAGGCTCGGGCATGTTAATTTCCATGATTTGAAGCTGTTGGGGGAAAAGAAATTGGCGGTTGATATACCACTACTGCCCCAGCCGAACAAGCTTTGCGAGGTGTGTGTGATTGCCAAGCATGCAAGGTCGTCATTCCCGTACAAAGTAAACTTTAGAGCGGAGAAGCCGTTGGAACTTCTCCATGCTGATATTTGCGGGCCAATCACACCATGTACGCTAGCCGGTAACAAGTATTTTCTTTTGATTGTTGATGATTTTACAAGGTGGATGTGGGTGTTTGTATTAGCATTAAAGAGTGATGCATTCCAAGCATTCAAGAAGTTCAAATCCTTGATGGAGAACAAGACTGAATACAAGATCAGAACACTTCGAACAGACCGGGGCGACGAGTTTCTATCCACGGAGTTCACTCGGTTCTGTGAAAATGAAGGAATCGAGCGGCACCTCACGGCTCCCTACACACCCCAACAGAATGGTGTAGTGGAGCATCGTAATCGCACCGTGATGGCCATGGCAAGATCTCTCCTCAAGGGTACACATATGCCAGCAAGGTTCTGAGGAGAGGCGGTTAGGCATGCTGTCTATCTGCTGAACCGTCTCTCAACTAAGGCGCTAGGAGAGCGTACCATTTGAAGCTTGGATAGGGAGAAAGCCACATCTCACCCACTTGAGAGTGTTCAGTTGTGTTTCATATATGAAAAACACAACCCCTCACGTTAAGAAACTTGACGACAGAAGCTCACCCATGGTATACTTGGGCGTCGAGGAAGGTTGCAAAGTTCATCGTCTATTTGATCCAAGGCATGGAAAGCTACAAGTAAGTAGAGATGTAATGTTTCAAGAAAATTGTGAATGGACATGGAATGCAGGTGCCAACAATAATGAAAACTTACCGGAGTTTATGGTGGTGGATGCATTCCACGCCGACAAGGTGATTGTTGCAGCAGACATTGAGGCAGGGGTGGAAGATGTCACACCACCGGCAACAGCTGTGGTACCCATGCCAAGAACGTCAAGTCCATCTACACCACCATCAAACGCCCATGCAGCTACCCCGCCTTCATTAACAAACACACCCGAGTCTCAAGAAAGGCTAGTCCGCTTTAGGTCCATTGTCGATATCTATGCCAATACTGAGGAAGTGGTTGGTATTGATGAAGAAGAGAATGAGGCAATGCTGGTGATGTTTGAAGAGCCGACATGTTACCAAGAGGCTGCAATCAAGGCTTGCTGGTACGAAACAATGGAGGAAGAACTGAGATCTATTGAGAGGAACAAGACATGTGTTAGATCGTTTACGTCTTGCTAGAGGGGGGTGAATAGCAATTTTAGATTTCTTCTTCCTACAATGTTAGTGTGCAAGCGGAAACAACTAAAATAAAACTAAACTAAACTAAAACAAGGAAGAAACACACCGATGTATGTGGTTCGGAGATGGTACTCCTACTCCACGGCTGCCCGTAAGGTGGGTGATCCCTAATCAGTCGGTGGATGATTCCCCGGAGCACCTCCAGCTAGATCGTGTAGCTCCTTATGGGTGGAGAAACCTCTGCACAATCCTTAGACACTCCCTGAGCACAACAGGCTACTAACTCACTCTATCCAAGCAAGTTTCGCCAAAGAACAGTAGCCTTAAATGAGCTCCTTTAAATAGAGCTCGAGTACTAACTGGCCGCTAGGGGTAGTCGACTGGTCTCACTCAGATTCGACCATTATAACCAACGTTCGAATCACCAGCCATTACCAGTCGACTACTCCTAGAGCAGTCGGCTAGTCCCCTTCTAGGGTTCCCTTCCTGAGTATATTTCTCTCTGCACTCAAACCCTCCCGGCTTAGTCCCTGAGTACAAACACTCACACTCGGACCCTCACGACCTGGTCGACTCTTCAATCCGCAGTCTCGATCTATTGCCTTCACACCCTCTTCGTCTTCGGCTCCCGTCCCTTGGATGCGTACATAAGCCTCCAGCTTGCCTCCATGCCATCGTTCACGCATGCCTCGAAGTCCGCAACCCTCGGCTCATCGTCTCTGCCCATGGTCCCTCGGATGCGCACACAAACCTCCAACTTGCCTCTATGTCACCCTTCACCTGAAGACATCCAACCAAGTCTATGTGTACCTGCACACCTGCACACTCACATACACATATCAGTCCAACAACAAACCATAACTTAATCATATTGACCACACACATCAAAACCATGATCCTCCAGATCATACCCGGGTCTATTGCCCCAACAACCTGGACCCTAACTGAGCTCCCATTAGGTCGCAAACCTATCGGTCTAAAGTGGGAGTTCAAATTAAAGAAAGATTCAGCGGGGAAAGTCATCAAGCATAAAGCAAGATTAGTGGTTAAAGGATATGTACAAAGACAAGGCATCGACTTTGAAGAGGTATTTGCATCTGTCGCTAGACTTGACACTATTCGAGTTATTCTTCTGCTTGCAGCAAATCAAAGCTGGGAGGTACACCATCTAGATGTGAAGTCAGCATTTCTTATCAGAGAGTTAGAAGAAGAAATATATGTCACTCAACCGGAAGGGTTTGAGGTACAAAATCAGAAACATAAGGTGTACAGGTTGTCCAAGGCCCTTTATGGACTGCGGCAAGCTCCACGAGCTTGGAACTGTTAGATCGTGACAAGCAAGCTAGAGGGGGGTGTATAGCGTCTTTCAATTTTCTTCCTACAATCGTTAGTGCGCAAGAGGAATATACTAAATAAAACAAAACCTAACGAAGAAAGAACATGCCTATTTACATGGTTCGGAGATAGAACTCCTACTCCACGGCTGCCCGTAAGGTGGGTGATCCCTAATCCGTCGGTGGATGATTCCCCGGAGCACCTCCGACTAGATCTCGTAGCTCCTTGTGGGTGGAGAAACCTCAGCACAACCTTTGGACACTACTTGAGCACAATAGACTACTAACTAGCTCTATCCAAGCAGGTTTCGTCAAGAAAAAAAAGCTTGAAACGAGCTCCTTTAAATAGAGCTTGAGT
This sequence comes from Boesenbergia rotunda, assembly GCA_024364735.1. NCBI lineage: Eukaryota > Viridiplantae > Streptophyta > Magnoliopsida > Zingiberales > Zingiberaceae > Boesenbergia > Boesenbergia rotunda. The sequence goes on along the minus strand of JAGFNQ010000310.1, from coordinate 336,026 downwards.
TTGAAATGGCCGCTACTAGTCGACTGCCCCTGGGGCAGTCGACTGGTCCCACTCAGATTCGAATTCTACAAGCCCAACATTCGAATCACCAGCCATGACCAGTCGACTGCCCCTGGGGCAGTCGACTGGTCCTTCCCTAAGCCTAGGGTTACCCTTCCCGAGTACATTTTTCTCTGCACTCAAACCCTCCCGGCTTAGTTCCCGAGTACAAACATTCACACTCGGACCCTCATGACCTGATTGACTCTTCAATCAGTAGTTTCGATCTGTTGCCTTCACGCCCTCTTCATCTTCGGCTCCCGTCCCTCAGATGCGCACGCAAGCCCTCGGCTTGCCTCCATTCCATTCTTCACGCATGCCTCGAAGTTCGCGTCCCTTGGCTCATTGTCTCTGCTCCAGCAGCCTCGATCTGTCGCCTTTGAGCCCTCTTCATCTTTGGCCCTCATCCCTCAGATGCACACGCAAGCCTCCAACTTACCTCCATGCCATCCTTCACATACGCCTCGAAGTCCGCTCCCCTTGGCTCATCGTACCTGCTTTGTCCATGGTCCCTCGGATGCGCATGCAAGCCCCGGCTTGCCTCCATGCCATCCTTCACATGAAGACATCCAACCAAGTCTATGTGTACCTGCAAACCTGCACACTCACATACATATATTAGACCAATAACAAACTCTAACTTAACCATATTGACACACACATCAAAACCCATGATCTTCCAGATCATACTTGGGTCGATTGCCCCAACAATCTTCCCCTTTTTGATGTGTGGCAATATGTTTAAGTTAGGTAAACAAAAACAACAATATCAATAGCAATTAAAAATTAAAGCATAGAAAATAAGAGGCAACCTTCCCCTTAACCTATGCCCTCTCCCAATTTTCAATTCTCATAACACCAAGTTAAGTTTTACCCAACTTAACACCACAACACCAAGTTAAGTTTTAGCTAACTTAACACCACAAGTTTTCTCACGTCAAGTTAAACCTAACTTAACACCACAAATTCTCTCGCTTTGACATCATAAAAAAGATTACCTCAAGAAATCCTAACTCTAGTGTCAAAAAGAACCCAAACTACCTCTGAAAAACCCTTCAGAAGTCAAACACAGTCATACCAGTCGACTGCCAATCCATCAGTCAACTGGCTTATGTAGTTTGCAAACTACCAGAAACATCAGTCGACTGCCCCCAGGGCAGTCGACTGATACAGTCCAATTCTGAATTTTCAGCCCAAATTCAGAAATGCGTAAAAAATTCTACAAAACCCGAAAAAATATAAAATTTTGCAAGCACATTTGTTAGGAGATAATCTACCCTAGAAAAATATATTTTCATGAAAATATCAAATGTGATTGACTTTTGGTACAAACTCTAATCTCCTCAAAAATTGGCATTTTGTATCAACTTTGAAATCCATATATGAATCCATGTGTTTGCCAACTTCAACCATTGCCATTTTACACATAGAATTGCATTCACTTCCCCCTTTTTCTCATATATTTTTAATATGACAAACCTCCCCCTCTTTTATCCTAAACCTTAGATACACATACATGAACCTTCCCTTGTGCCCATATAAGTCATATCTTATCATTCAATAGCAATTCATAAATTTCAAACAACATAAGCAATATCAAGCCATGACATAAAATCCCATAAAGTAACATGAAAGCATAAACAAATGTTTCATACATGACTTAAACATAAAACATGAAAGTAACGCAAGGGCTAATGTCCCGAAGTAACTAAATAAGACAATTCCAAAATGGGTGTTTGAGAGATAATTATAAATCTAAACAAAACACTCTCAACACTCAACCATCAAATAAAATCTACTGCATGTCGTCGCCTGGAGGAGGAGGAGGAGGGGTCTGATACGTGAGGTGCAACTGTTGTATCATGGCGTACATCTCATCCTGCTGTCGCTGTAACCCCCGACAAAACTATGTGAGGCCATGAACCTCCTCCTGAATGCCAGTCTGTGTCTGCTGAAAGCCCATCTGCTGCTACTGAAAACCGTGGAAGTCCTCCCGGAGGCCATGAACCTCAGACTGGAGTTGCGAGAATTGCTCCTGTGTAACTCCACCAGCGGGCTCCTCATCAGAACTAGAGGAATCAGAACGCTGCCTCCAGACAATCTCTCCTTGCCTGCACTCAATCCCTGCCAAGGACAACTGTCGTGTACCAATCCGATCATAGTCCTTGGACAAGTGACGTACCTGACCACTAGTCGTGCGTATACCCCTAGACTTAAAGAACTCGGTCAGGACATGACAAAAGGGCATGTAGATCTTCTCATTGACACTATAGGAAAAATGAACAATAGATGTAAAGACATGCAGAGTGATGTCGATGTCTAATCTCCTCTCTAAGGCGTACATCATTACCAAGTGCGGCAGTCGAATCCTCGACCGCCCCTTGGTAACAATGGGTAATATGCACTCTATGATAATTTTATACAAGACATTGCTAAATGACTCATGTTCTTTGCGTCAAAAATACGCTGTGTAATACACCGATGTCTTGCAAAATAATGCATATGAATTTGATCAATAGTAACATTTGGGAAAGTAAAGGGCTCAATAACTTTTGGGAAATACGTAAATGCATGGTTGGACGTCCTACACCCCAAAAATGCACCTAAAACTGTGGGTGAGAAGGGGATGGTGACTCCTGCCACAATGGACTCATAGAGTTCATTATCGGGATTGATGCATATGAGGTTTGCATAGAACTCTTTACACATGTCTAGATTGACGTCATGCTAACAATACACCAACCGCTCTATCCCAAAATAAGAAATCATTTCAACAATTTGGGGTGGTTGGCTCTCTCGAAAATATGACCTATTAAGGTATCTACAGTTCATCAATACGAACTCATTATCGGCAAATCTCCTCCGGCACTCCTTAAATCGGAACCAAGGCGCATCCTGGTCTACCTGACCTTGTTGCGACGACCCGTCACCTTTTCTTCTCTTTTGGACAACTCTATTATGAACAACAACATGCATGTACGATAAATTACCCCATAAAGAGACAACACAAAGAAAAAACATGCAAAAAGAGATAAATTAGTTCCAAATCATGAACTAAATATGAAAAACAAACTACACTAGTAGTTACCGTTTGCTGAGACGTTGCATGATGAATATTTGTGAGGCTTGACTTAAAGAAGGAGGTTTTCCTAACCCTAGGTGTAGATCTGAGCTGGAGGAGGCTAGGAAGGTGTTTTAGTGCTTGGCAGGGCCTTAGAACACGAGAGGAGGTCGGGGCAGAGAAGATCTCACAGGGGGTGGCACGCAAAACCCTAGGTTTTGGCCACCCCCGCGCGACTGTTCTTATTTAAACCCACGCTTACCAGTCGACAGTGAAACTGACCAGTAAGATCAGTCGACTACCCCAAGGGCAGTCCACTGGTAATTTTGAAATCCTATTTTCCGATTTACACTAGACCAGTCGAGTGGTACTGAACCAGTCGACTGGTATACTGATTTCAAGTTTCTAGTCCTAATTTCAGAAATGCATAACTAATTCCACAAATCTCCAAAAAATCTGAAATTTCGTGAAGAGATTTGTGGAGTCTAGATTTACTTGGGAAAAATATATTTTCAAACAAACCTACTCCGGATCCCAAGATTGGCACGGAATTCAAACCTACCTAAATTGAGTCATTGAAATCTATCCAAAAGTTCTAGTTTTGACCTCTCCTTAATGTATCTTCCCATTTCTACTCATAATACATTCCTAGTACTGAATTATATGGCGTTCACACATTAAACATCAATTTTTACCAAATATAATATCATTTTCATCTTTTTCTCCATAAATCTCCTTTTAGTGTGCCAATTTCCTAGGATTAAGACTTACCTTAGTTTTCCAACCCTTTGGCACACTCCATAGTCCATCTAATCTCCTAGGAGAAATCCTCCTGAGATCCATTGACCATAGATCTCATTTTGACCTCTAGAGCTCTCCCTTGAGCTCCTAGCCCTAGTTACCTCCCTAGATAACTCATTCACAATTGCAAGACCATACCGGTGTTCTTCCGGTGCTTTTTGACCTTCAACTATCACTCTTTTGACTTTATATACATTTTCTTGGTCAATTCTTTCTCTTCCCCTTTAAATGACTTTTTCTTGTCATTTTTTGTCTTTCCTCTCTCATAATCATAGGGCATCCTTGAATATGATTTTTTACTAACATTTGACCCCCTAGATTGGTATCCTAGTCCCGACCTACCATTTCTAAGGTGTTGGTCATTTTGCCACATGCTTAATCCCTTGGACCCCCTAATGAGTTTATCTAAGTTCTTTTCTAATTTATCAAGTTTTGCTCTTAAAACTTGATTTTCCTTCTTTAAATTCCTAACCTTAGTATTACTATGTCCATTTTGATTGTTCCTAGATCTACTAATTTTTTTAGGCATGTGTCTCCCTTTCTTAGAGTTGATGCCTTGATCCTTAGGTCTAGAAACCCTAGATTTATCATGAAACATAGATTCTTTGCTATTTTGGCACGCAATAGTATTTCTATTTCTCTCATGATACTTAAAGTCAAACGTACGCATAAGCAAGCAATCATTATTATTTTTAGCATTCATAAAAGCATTGGAAGTATAAGTAAAGTTAGGGATTACCTCCCGTACCCTTGTAGCTCCCCCTTGACATGAGCTCCTTTTCTTCTCAACTTTTTCCCATCTTCTTAAATGCTCCATCTGTTGGTGCAGGAAGCACCATATCGAACCTTGTTTTGATATTGGCAAAGGATTCAAAGTTAAGTTTATTTGTGATCTAATAAAGTTACTTGAGTGTGCAGAAAGAAGTCCTAGTGAAGGGCTGCTAGGCACCTGGCGAAGGGCTGCCAGGAAACAACGTCCTAGCGAAGGGCTGCTAGGCACCTGGCGAAGGACTGCCAGGATACAAAGCCCTAGCGAAGGACTGCTAGGCACCTGGCGAAGGAATGCCAGGATACGAAGACCTGGCGAAGGACAGCTGGGCACCTGGCGAAGGACTGCTGGGCAAAAGTCCAACTGGAGGAGCCGGTTGGCAACAGGTAAATTCTCCTGAGAGGAGTAGGTGAGGACGCGTTCCCCGTCGAGGGAACAGTAGGCGTCGGTTCGACCTAGGGCTCCATTTTGGAGACCCAAAGTTAGAACCAAGACAGCTACGACTGTAAGAATCACTAACATTTTTGCTTTATCTTGTTTGGTACTAACCCTGGATGCAGGACCGAAGGAACGAGTGTCTGCAGCTCAGAAAGCCTAAAAGGAGTGCGGCAGCAGTTGGGTTGGGCGCCCGGAAGGACCCGAGCGCCCTAAGTACAAGCCAAACATGAGTTCAGCAAAAGTATGCTTCGGAAGTATACTGGGCGGGGCGCCCCCATGCTCCCGAGCGCCCCCGTGCTCCCGGGCGCCCCGGATGCTCAGGGCGCCCCGGGCTCAAGCCAACGAAGCGGATAGAGTCAAGCCATCGAGAAGCCAGCGGATCGAGTCAACCTGGGCGCCCCCTGCATCCCGGGCGCCCCCACAGTCAACTCTCAGCCCTATTCGAGTGGGATAAGGGCTGACCGAGAGTTGCTCGGATCAGCTGACACGTGGGGGGGCGCCCCCAATGTTCACGGCGCCCCAGGAGGCTATAAATAGCCCCTCGAACCCAAGGCTTCGGACATCACTTCTTCCAACGCCAATACGCTCTTCTACTCAAGCGCTCTGCTCCGGAAACCTCCCAACTCGAGATACAAGCGCCGACGACGTCCCGCTGCTCTGAAGTACAATCCACACCGGACGTCGGTAACGAAGAGTTGACTTTTAAGTTTACTGTACTACTATTGTAACATCCTTATGTAAACCCTTTTTGCTCACATACAGAATTGCCCGTAGTAAACGGTCAACGACCGTGGGCCTTGGAGTAGGAGCCGACCGCGACTCCGAATCAAGTAAAATCTTGGTGTTTGTGTGTTGTTTAGTTTTAATTTTTCCGCTGCGTATTCTCTTTTTCAATCCGAAACGATTTACGATATTCACCCCCCTCTATCGTATTCTCTCGATCCAACAAGTGGTATCAGAGCGGGGAAGCTCAAATTTGGCGCAACCACCAATTTGGGATTTTTTTCGGATTTTTTCGATTTTTTGAATTCTTATTTTTTCTCCATTCATTAGAATTGATAAAACGATCAATTTTTAAAAATTTGTCATAAACTTTTTTTATTATTATTTTAATATTTTTCTCGAAATTCGTGTTACCTTAATTCGAGCAAAATTTTCAACGTTGAATTCTTATTTCTTTTCAGAATTGACAAAATCAACATTTTTTAAAAAAATTGTCATAGATTATTTTTTATTATTTTTATTATTATTCCGCCTCGAAATTCATGCAACATTTATTTTGGGCTATTTTTTCCCTTCTCCCGCACTACTAATCCAAGACCAAGTCTTGGTACATTTTTTTGTTATTTCTTTTTTTTGTGAGGATTAATTTAAATGGCCAACCAAGAGTGGAACAGTGTCCATCCACCGCTCTTCTCTGGCAAGATTTCAACTCCTGGAGAAGTCTAATGGAATCCCACCTGAAGGCCAATCTGGATTTATGGGTGATAATCCAAACGGGGTTCACATTCCCCACAGAAGAAGGAACATCGATCACTTGGGACAAACTGGATGAACCAACTCTGAAGAAGATCGAGACAGATGCAAGGGCTACTGCAATCCTACAATGTGGCCTAACCAATGAAGAATTGAAGCGGGTCGGATCCTTCAACTGTGCCAAGGAGATGTGGGAAAAGCTAATCAATCTACACGAAGTGAGCTCCGATATTGAGATCCTAGAAGATTTTGCATTTTCGGCTCAAGCACAAGTAGCTGAGACAGACTCGGCCCCCGACGTCGAAATCGAAGCAGAATCAGACGACGAGTTTTCTGGGACAAAATCAGTAACTAATTTTGAATTAGTTTCTGAATTAAGGTTAAATAATCAAGCTGATACTGCAATGGTCGAGGAAGGTATAATTTTCATTGCAGGGAAAACTCTAAGAGAATTGCAAAAGAGGCCTCAACCAGTACCTGAGTCCAACTCAAACTCAGAATTTGACGACGAAGAAGGAGATCCTCGGAAACTGGTCTGGTTGGCTCGCGACCACTACAAAATACTGAAGAAATAATCAAGCACAAGAAAGATGGCTAAAATCAAGGGGGAGACCTCCAAAAAGAAATCTAAAGGTAAATTTACAGTATTTACCTTGAATAATATGATTGAACCGTATAAATTAGTTAAAGCAAACATTAGTAAATTGGAACAAGAAGATGAAATATTGACACATAAGGTCAAAATGCTAGAAAGCCTAATTCACAATTTTGCTAATTCTAAAAAACCAGAATATCATCTCAATTATGATATAACTTAGATCATTTTGGTCTTGCTGGCTTTAATTGAGTGTTGCTTTTTATTTTATTTTTTAATTAGGATTGATTAGTTTAAGGACTAAAACGATTAACTGAAATTTGAACAACATAGTATTGGGTGGAGGTGAGATGATAGTACGTTAGGGAAACCTTTTCTAATAAGGTCAAGTATACACTACTTGGTCTCTTTAGACTGGTGAAACTAGCCGAAGCTACCGATCCAAAACCCAAACTAGTTAGACCAGAATTTCTCAAAAAATAACCTTGAAAATGAAATTTCACTAAAAGGCTTTATCAAAGAAAGGGTTGATGATCCAATAAGGCTACGGCCAAAGAAGGCCTTGTGCCTTGCCAAGACCTGGAAGCCAATTTTTGAAATTCAAATTCAGTTTACTCTTTGTCAAATTCGAATCTAACACAAATTTTCAGTTAATCTTAGATTCAAATACTCTTTTTTCAAAGTAAATTCAAAACTAATTGCTTTCAAAAATTAATTTATCCTTTTAAAATTAACCATGTTTTTTCAAACTTAAAATTTTCATTTTTGTTAAAACATCTCACAAAACAGATAAGGTAACATGTCTTGTCACTTAGAACTGGGTGAGATGTCTAGGACCCAATTATATAGTTCAATATTTTTCAAAATCAACTCAATTTTTTTTAAAATTAATTCTAAATTAACTCCATATATTTTCCACTCAACATTTTTCAAAAATTGAATTTCATTTGCTTTCAAAATTAACTTATCAAACTAAGTCTTGATTGAATTAATACTAAGATCTAGGACTTGATTGGGTCAATTATTGGTAAAACCAAGTCAACATAGTCAAACCTGGTCAACATAGTCAAACCTGATCAACATAGTCAACCCTAGTCAACATAGTCAAACATGGATAACACTGAAGTCCCCTAGGACATTAGATTGAGTTAAACGGTACAGAGGGAGTGGTTTACTCTTTTTAATTTTCTTTCAAAATATATTTGAAAAATTATCTTCATTTCAAGTTGTGTTTTCAAAAATTTATCTCCTTAAAAGTTATCATACTCAGAAGGTTATTCAAAATTATTCTTTTGATTTTAATAAACCCTAAAGACACAGAGGAAGGTCCACTTCATGATCTACAAGGACATCTAGGATGTGTCAAATTTAGGGGGAGTTTGAGTCAAAAGAAGAATATCTAAAATGTTTTTTTTGTAATTATTTGTTTTGAAGTTGTTAGATAATTCTTATAATTTAAATCAAACCTTAAAACTCAGAGGAAGATCGCTTGTAGTCAACAAGCTTCTTAGGACTGGGTCAAATTTAGGGGGAGATCAAATTAAAAGAATTATTGAACATTTTCAAAATTAGATATTTTCATGCACTGCACGTTTAAAACCTTTTTGAGAACTTAAATAATTTTTCTTTCAAAATACCATTATTTTATTTTTTTTAAAATTCTTATGGCTTATGAAATTATTTTTGAAATAATATTTACTTGAGTTGGAGAAATTTCCAGGACACTTAGGAAAATGTCCTTGTAGTCAACAAGGTTCCCTAGGATTGTGTCAGACTGGAAAAGAAACCTAGTCAAGTAAAATATTATGTTTTCAAAATGCATAATACTTTTCAAAAATTATTTATATTTTTCAAAGTCGAATAATTTTCAAAAACAGTACTTAGACTTTCCAAAAAGGTTCAATCTCTTTTTTTCAAAAGTACTTGCATATTTTTCAAAAATGTATGTTTTTTTCAAAAGAACTTGCATATTTTTCAAAAATTGCATAATATCTTTTAAAAGTACTTCTATTTTTCAAAATATAATGTTTTCAAAAAGTACTAATACTTTTCTAAAGCAATAGTATTCTAAGTACGTGAATTTTCTAAAGATTTGCCTACAAATACAAAATAGTTTTTCGAATTGTACAATACTTTTCAAAGTGGAGTTTTATTGGTGCAATTTAAGCTTTTGCTATGCTTTCAAGAATTATACTAAGTATTTTTATGTTTTCAAAACTCATAGGCTCTGATACATAAACTTTTTCTTAAAACTTATTTTAAAATATATTTCTTTATTGATATATATAGCCAAGGGGGAGAGCAAGAAAGAGAGAAAGGAATTTTTTTATCTCCTTTTCGAAAAGCAAAAATTTCTAAGTGTTTTAAATTTTTTAAGTGCATGTTTTTCCTAAGTAAAATTTTTCTTAGTAAACAAAATTTGTCTGAGCAAAAACTTTTTGAAAATGTTGGCAAATGATCCTAAGTAATGTTTTTTTGGTGAAAAACTTGTCTCGAAAATTCTTAAAGATTTTGTTTTTTTTAAAATACACAAAGTATTTCCAAGCATATTCTTCTAAGTGAGCAAATTCTTTTAAAACAAAATTTTCCCAATTCTCAAAGTTAAAATTTTTAGGAAAATTTGGATTCAAAATTTTGCCTAAGTAGTTTTTTTTGTAAAAGCTTTTAACAAAATTTAGGCTTGCTTTTCAAAAGTGTTTGTTGATACAAATGCTTTTACTCTTTTTGAATCACCTTGTCAAAAACCTATTTTTGGTAAAACTCAAAACCCCCTATTAGAAACCTTGTTCGCCCATGTATGTTTTTGATATATGTTAAAGGGGGAGGAAAGGTCAATGTTAAGTGTTTTATAACACAAGTATTCAGGGTTTTAGGGGGAGTATGAGAAATAAAGAATTTTTTTCAACTCTATATTTATTCTCTTCATAAACAGTTATACTTCATTGTTTACCTTATGTTCTTAACTGTTATAAGTTTTTAACTTAACTTTGAATTGTGTTGCCATAAATCAAAAAGGGGGAGATTGTTGGTGCAAGAAGCACCATATCGAACCTTGTTTTGATATTGGCAAATGATTCAAAGTTAAATTTATTTGTGATCTAATAAAGTTACTTGAGTGTGCAGAAAGAAGTCCTAGCGAAGGGCTGCTAGGCACTAGCGAAGGACTGCTAGGCACTTGGCGAAGGATTGCCAGGATACAAAGACCTAGCGAAGGACTGCTAGGCATCTGGCGAAGGACTGCCAGGATACAAAGCCCTAGCGAAGGACTGCTAGGCACCTGGCGAAGGACTGCCAGGATACAAAGACCTAGCGAAGAACTGCTAGGCATCTGGCGAAGGACTGCCAGGATACAAAGCCCTAGCGAAGGACAGCTGGGCACCTGACGAAGGACTGTCAGGATACAAAGCCCTAGCGAAGGACTGCTAGGCACCTGGCGAAGGAATGCCAGGATACGAAGACCTGGCGAAGGACAGCTGGGCACCTGGCGAAGGACTGCTGGGCAAAAGTCCAACCGGAGGAGCCGGTTGGCAACAGGTAAATTCTCCTGAGAGGAGTAGGTGAGGGCGCGTTCCCCGTCGAGGGAACAGTAGGCGTCGGTTCGACCTAGGGCTCCATTTTGGAGACCCAAAGTCAGAACCAAGACAGCTACGGCTGTAAGAATCACTAACATTTTTGCTTTATCTTGTTTGGTACTAACCCTGGATGCAGGACCGAAGGAACGAGTGTCTACAGCTCAGAAAGCCTCAAAGGAGTGAGGCAGCAGCTGGGTTGGGCGCCCGGAAGGACCCAGGCGTCCTAAGTACAAGCTAAACATGAGTTCAGCAAAAGTATGCTTCGGAAGCATATTGGGCGGGGCGCCCCCATGCTCCCGGGCGCCCCCGTGCTCCCGGGCGCCCCGGATACTCAGGGCGCCCCGGGCTCAAGCCAACGAAGCGGATAGAGTCAAGCCAGCGAGAAGCCAGCGGATCGAGTCAACCTGGGCGCCCCCACAGTCAACTGTCAACCCTATTCGAGTGGGATAAGGACTGACCGAGAGTTGCTCGGATCAGCTGACACGTGGGGGGGGGGGGGCGCCCCCAACGTTCAAGGCGCCTCGGAGGCTATAAATAGCCCCTCGAACTCAAGGCTTCGGACATCACTTCTTCCAACGCCAATACGCTCTTCTACTCAAGCGCTCTGCTCCGGAAACCCCCCAACTCGAGATACAAGCGCCGACAACGTCCCACTGCTCCGAAGTACAATCCACACCGGACGTCGGTAAGGAAGAGCTGACTTTTAAGTTTACTGTACTACTATTGTAACATCCTTCTGTAAACCCTTTTTGCGCACATATAGAATTGCCCGCAGTAAACGGTCAACGACCGTGGGCCTTGGAGTAGGAGCTGACCGCGACTCCGAACCAAGTAAAATCTTGGTGTTTGTGTGTTGTTTAGTTTTAATTTTTCCGCTGCGTATTCTCTTTTTCAATCCGAAATGATTTACGATATTCACCCCCCTCTATCGTATTCTCTCGATCCAACACCATCTTCTTGAGCTCTCCTTTTCTTGGACATTGAGTGTGATAATGTCCTAGCTCCCCGCAAGTATAGCACCTAATGTGCTTCTTTTCTTTCTTTTCCCTACAACCCACATTAGATTTAAAAAGAATTGAGTTGGGTTTAGGATTACCTCCCTTTTATCTAATGGGCATTTGTCCTTGTAGTGCCCCTTCTTGTTGCAACCAAAGCATATGATATGATCCTTTGATTTTGCTTTGGTGGAGGTTGGAGCTTTTCCTTGTTCCGGTATTGATGAGGGTCTCTCCTCCCCCTCAATCCTTGAAGTTGATACCTCTTCTTCTTCTTTTGATGAGGTAGATGATCTTTCACTTGATGAAGTTGACAACTCTTTTTCTTTTTGATCATCTTGGACCATTGAACTTATCTCTTTGGGCTCTTCCACTATTTAAGCTTGCGTAGGGTTCTCACGACATTCTCCCAACTTGTTCCACAACTCATATGCATTTTTATACTCACCTACACCACTCAAAACATTATTAGGCAAAATATTAACTAATATATCAATTACCTTCTCATTTGTCCTAGATTGTGCTTGTTGCTCATTAGTCCAATATCTAGGTCGGAGCTTTTTCTCATGCTTGCCTCTTGGAATCTCGAATGGTTCTTCTAGCACCATCATGCATTCCCAATCCATTCCAAGCCAAGTCTTCATTCTTATCCTCCAATAGTCAAAGTCTTCATGATCATAAGGAGGTGGAGTGTTGATATCATCCCCAACTTGTCTTCCATCATTCTTTCCTCTGGCTTGTGCTCTTTTTGGCGGTTATTCCAACAAGAGCGGACCTTCGCTCTGATACCACTTGTTAGATCGTGATAAGCAAGCTAGAGCCACGGGGGGGGGGGGGGGGGGGGGGGGGGGGGGGTGAATAGCGTCTTTCAATTTTCTTCCTACAATCGTTAGTGCGCAAGCGAAATATACTAAATAAAACAAAACCTAACAAAGAAAGAACACACTTATTTACGTGGTTCGGAGATAGAACTCCTACTCCACGGCTGCCTGTAAGGTGGGTGATCCCAAATCCGTCGGTGGATGATTCCCTGGAGCACCTCCGGCTAGATCTCGTAACTCTTTGTGTGTGGAGAAACCTCACCACAACTTTTGGACACTACCTGAGTACAATAGACTACTAACCAGCTCTATCCAAGCAGGTTTCGTCAAGAAAGAAAAGCCTGAAACGAGTTCCTTTAAATAGAGCTCGAGTTTGAAATGACCGCTACCAGTCGACTGCCCCTGGGGCAGTCGACTGGTCCCACTCAGATTCGAACGTTACAAGTGTTGGATCGGAGAAAACGATAAAGGGGGGGGGGTGAATATCGTTGTAAAAATTTTCGAACTAAGAAAGAGCAAATACGCAGCGGAAAATAAAGTAACAAAAAAGCAAGACAATAGACACGTGAGATTTATTTATTTGGTTCCCAACCCCCCAGGGTCAGTACGTCCAAGGTCTATGTACTTGACGTGAGTCTACTATTGGTCCCCTTTCCGGAATTTTTGGTGGCGTAGAAAACCCGTCTTACAGTTGATATACAAGTAAAAAGATATGAATTGAAATGCAACTTGAATTAAAACAAACCAAACAGAAACAGACGATCCGGCCAATCCGGAACTCCGAAGTGTCGCACACTTCCTCCTGGAGCTTCCTTGGTCGCAGAGCTTCGTCTGATCGCTTTTGCTTCGCACGGAATGGCTTAGAATGAATGTAAAAGTTGTGTTTGAAGCTGAGGGGTCGAAGCCCCTTTTATAGGCTTCATACAGGCGCATGTGTTAATGGGGGTGCCCCTATAGGCTTGGTCAAACCTTATCCATGCGCCGAACTCGTCGCAGCTGATAAAACCTTCGACCTAGGCGCCTACATGAACCCGAGCGCCTGTATCCTCCCGGATGCCTGAATGGAAGCCTGTTCTGTGTTCCTTCACTGACACTGGTTTTCCTTCTTTGAGCTAGGCGCCCCTATTGATGGGGGCGCCTGGATGCTGTTAGGCGCCCCCATCAATGGGGGTGCCTGGCTTCAAGGCTTCCAGCCGTCTTCTGTGTGATTTCTCTGCTTTGTCTTCCATTCTTGGCACCTGCAAGATACACGAATACAAAGCAAATATACACACAATATTAGCCTTAAAGACTTGGTTCTAACTTCGGATTTCCACGAAACCCTAGGTCGAACCGACGCAAGTTCCCACCCCCGAGAACGCGCCTTTCACCTACTCCATTCAGGAGACGGTTGCCACCCAGTCCTTCGAGTGGGCTTTTGCTTAGCCTCCGATACTCTCGGATCTCGAGACGTCCGAACCTCGACCCGTCTTTACTTCTGTCCTTAGTCATCGCTCAGCTAAGTTGCTCAATCCCTCGGACCAAGACTTCGTGCCCAAACCCTAGGTCCAGGACCTCGGTGCCCAACCCTCGGCCAGGTCTTCGTGCCCAATTCCTCGAACCAGGTCTTCGGTGCCCAACCCTCGGCCAGGACTTCTTGCCCAGTCCTCAACCAGGACTTCGTGCCCACCTTCCGAGCAGGTCTTTGGTGTCCATCCCTTTGCCAGGACTTAGTGTCCAATCCATGATCAGGACTTAGTGCCCAATTCTTCGAACAAGGACTTATTGCCTAAGTTTACTAGGACTTTGGTTCATTTTGTTACTCCTCTCTTAACTCCCCTTCCTTTGTTCAATGTATCACTGACTTAAGTACATTGTCAAACATTAAAACACTTAGAGGAGGACATCACTGATGCATTTTGCATCAACAACAAGCCCAACGTTCGAATCACTAGCCATCACCAGTCGACTGCCCCTGGGGCAGTCGACTGGTCCTTCCCTAAGCCTAGGGTTACCCTTCCCGAGTACATTTCTCTCCACACTTGAACCCTCCCGGCTTAGTTCCCGAGTACAAACACTCACACTCGGACCCTCACGACCTGGTTGACTCTTCAATCAGCAGTCTCGATCTGTTGCCTTCACGCCCTCTTCATTTTCAGCTCCCGTCCCTCAGATGCGCACGCAAGCCCTCGGCTTGCCTCCATGACATCCTTCACGCATGCCTTGAAGTTCGCATCGCTTGGCTCATCATCTCTGCTCCAGCAGCCTCGATCTGTCGCCTTCGAGCCCTCTTCGTCTTTGGCCCTCGTCCCTCAGATGCACACGCAAGCCTCCAGCTTGCCTCCATGTCATCCTTCACGTACGCCTCAAAGTCTGCTCCCCTCGGCTCATCGTACCTGCTTTGTCCATGGTGCCTTGGATGTGCATGCAAGCCCACGGCATGCCTCCATGCCGCCCTTCACCTGAAGACATCCAACCAAGTCTATGTGTACCTGCAAACCTGCACACTCACATACACATATTAGACCAACAACAAACCCTAACTTAACCATATTGACACACACATCAAAACCCATGATCCTCCAGATCATACTTGGGTTGATTGCCCCAACAGGAACAAGCGACTGAACAGGAGTCTGGAAGAGCTTGGCCTCAAAAAATGTACTCAAGAATATGCAGTATATACAAGAGGTGAGAGAGAAGCAAGTATAGTTGTTGGAGTGTATGTTGACGATCTCATCGAGATAGGAAGTAGCACAGAAAAAATCAACAAGTTCAAACAACAAATGATGGCAGAATTTGAGACGAGTGATTTAGGCCTTCTCTCTTACTACTTAGGGATTGAAGTGGAGCAACAGAAGTGCCTAATTTTACTTAAGCAATCATCTTATGCCAAGAAAATTCTGTCTCAGTTCAAAATGGTAGACTGCAATGCCACGAAGCATCCAATGGAACCCAAGACACAGCTTTGGTTGTTTGAGATATTTGTTACTCACACTGCCGGACCTATCATATTCTGTCGGAATGGCTAGCAAATACATGGAGAGGCCTACAATCATGCATCAAAAGGTGGTCAAACAGATCCTCAGGTATTTAAAAGGTACAATCCATTATGGACTTGCTTACATAAAGGGACCCCAGGAAGTTGATGTGTTCAGCTACTCGGACAGTGATTTAGCCGGCGATCTCGATGGAAGGAAATGCACAAGTGGAATGACTTTTTATTTTAATGAAAGTTTGGTGTCCTGGAATTCACAGAAGCAGAAGACAGTGACACTTTCATCTTGTGAGGCAGAGTTCATGGCAGCCACAACTGTGGCTTGCCATGCTTTGTGGTTGAGGAGCCTTGCCAGTGAATTAACCGGTGTAAAGCCAAAGCCGGTAACTTTGTTTGATGACAACAAATCTGCCATAGCTCTCATGAAGAATTCAGTATTCCATGGTCGAAGCAAGCACATAGTTATAAAGTTTCATTTTATCAGAGAATGTATTGAGAAGGGACAGATTGTGGTTGAATTCATTAATACCGGAGAACAACGAGCCGATATATTAACTAAAACATTGCTAGGAGTAAAGTTAGCTGTCATGCGACAACTACTCGGCGTCCGTGATTTACAACCATGTCTGGATTAGGGGGAGTAATGTGAGAAAATAATCCAGACGATATTATCATCACATTTTATTTTTAATTTTATTTTGATAATTTTTATGGCTTAGTCTAATTGGTTAGCCTTTTCTATTTTTATGGATCTTTCCTATTTTTTAGATCCTTTTCTATTTTTATGGTTAATCTCTTATCATTTATGGTGTATAAATATAACATAAGAATATGTAAAAGTTATCTTAATTTTTCTAAGAACTACTCCATAATTATTATTCTCTTTACTTTTCTTCCATTTTGTATGTGTGTAATGTCATAATATTATTCATTATTCTATCCATTTTGTATGTGTGTAATGTCATAATATTATTCATTATTCTAAACCAGCCAACGAAATAAGCTTTCTTGTTTCTGTATTACATCAATCAGACTCCACTCTTCTACCTCCCTCGTTCCTCCAATTTCTGTTCGGCTGTGACATCTTGCACAAATTGTTAAAAAATTTATTGCTCTTGTCAGATTGAATGAACCGAGATTTAGCAACAGACTGTAGATATGTATCTAACCGACGATGTCATATAAGAAAGTGCTCCAGATGGCTCGCGTGTCTCCACCAGGAGACCAGCCGGAAACGTGTCATTCCCCTACCTCTCACGCTCTCCCCTGCTTCCAACTAACCTCCCAGCTGTCCCCATCCACAACCCCCTCCCCCTCTATTTAAGCACGCTTCATCTCATCTCCTGCTCCCATCAATCGTAGGCATCGCATGTGGATGCGATTGAGGCTCCCACCGTCAAAATTTTCATCGAGTGGTAGGCAACAGTCGGGAGTAGCAGCAATCCGCGCCATGTCGACGGAGCAGGAGCGGCGCGAACTGGACGAGCTGGCGAGGCGTGGTGAGACCGTCGTCCCAGGCGGCACCGGCGGCAAGAGCCTCGAGGCCCAAGAACACCTCGCTGATGGTCCCATTTAGCCAATTGATCAGCGCATTCCTGTTTTCTTATCAAATTAATTGAGAGGGTGTGATGTTGTATGAACAGGACGTAGCCGTGGAGGGCAGACAAGGAGGGAGCAACTGGGAACGGAGGGGTACCAGGAGTTGGGCCACAAGGGAGGGGAGACAAGGAAGCAGCAGATCGGGCACGAAGGCTACAAGGAGATGGGCCGCAAAGGTGGTTTATCCACCATGGAGGAGTCCGGCGGCGAGCGGGCCACCAAGGAAGGCATCCCCATCGACGAGTCCAAGTACACAACTGGCCAGCAGTAACCAACTAATCATGCTTTACGTACTCATGGTAGTCTCTTAGATAATAAGTTCGTGTTCAGCTACTTCGTGTCTTGTTTAGGCTATGTACAGTTCTACGTAGCTAGTTATGTAATGCTCATGCCTCAATTGGTGCTTTTGTGTTCTGCCATGGTCCCGGAGAAGTTGTACCGGCAGTTTGTGGAGTTTAACCAATTGTCGCTGTCAATTCTAAGCGTTCGGTGTTGATTTCACAAATCAAGATTATACCAAAACAAAAAAAAAATACCCATCAAAAGAAAAACGTAAGAGGGGGCTAGTGGTCGTTCCAAGGGCTCGACGCGATGCGGGCGTAGAGGAACTCGTTCCAGGTGTCCGGCAAGCCCGGCAGGCACCAGTGTATACAGTCGGAAAAATGGGCGGGATCCGCCTGCTGCTCCGCCGTCAGCAGCTTCCCTTGCCGCAGCGTGTGCACCGACGTGTGCGCGTCTTTCCGGTACTCCGACATCGCCGTTATCTTCACGAACGTCGCCGGCACCTTCCTCCGCAGCTTCCCGATCACGTTCTCCGCCACCGCGAACAGCCTCCAGTCCGTCCCAACCTCGAGCGGCCGCCACCCGGACCAGTTCCCCACCGGCTCGGTCTCCAGCGCGCATTTGATCCCGGTCGGGTTGCCCCAATCCGTGCTCCTGCACCGTGATTACAGACGCGATGACGTCATGTTACTTACGTGGAGCCTCATGTGTAGGACCCAAATTAAAGTTGTCCACATCTGGTGGTATATTGTTTAAACCAATTGGCTTTTCTATTATTAGGTGCGTCCTGTGTTCTTGTTTTATTCGACCATGACGTCCAGAAAGGAATCTGACCTGATGTGGTTCGGCGACATGCTCATGAAGAACACCATGGTCCGGTTCGGGTTCACGTGCTCCTGCACCCATTTGGCCCACGTGTTCAACACTCTCCTGTACGCCAGCGGCCGCTCCACCTCATCGTACTCCCTCGATCCTTCGTCGAACGATCCTCGTCTGTTTAGATGGAAATCAGAAGCTGGAGTTGTTGGATCTGTTTACCAGTATTTATAGTGCGGATTAAAAAAATTTTAGCTTCCAAACAACGCACAGGACTTTCATGGTGGGGGTGTTCATCCACCAGATGTACGTGTTGAAGACGAGGTAGTCAACGTTCTTCCAGTTCTCGCCGTGCTTGTCGATGGATTTGGGCGTGATGATTCGATCCAGGATACTGTGAATCTTGGGGTCGTCGGAGTTGGATTCGACGAGGAACGGTGCCCAGTAGAACTCCACGGTCGCATTGTACTCCTATATAGTTTTATGATCAAAGACTGCCTATCGAGTATCGATCAGAGTTTGTTGAAGATGCATTACCTCGAGCCGGAACACGTTGAGCGAGCCATTCTTTGTGAGGCTCTTCTTGTTCCATGGCACGGCAGATTGGACGAGGCAGACCATCGACTCCCATTGATTTCGGTTCAGGGAATCGCCGACGAACATGAGCCGCTTCCCTCGCAACCTCTCTAGCATCACTTTCGCATCGAACCTGTTGAATTTGCATGCATCAATAGAAGAATCGTCGTTCACTCGAGCTAGCCGCTTTGTTTCAGAGTCAAAGTTCGAACCTGGGCAGCGTGCAATCCTTGGGCTGCCACCGCCACTTCTGGAAGCGGTCGTCCCGCCGGCCGTTCCTCATGCAAGTGACTTGCTCCGTCAAGAACCCGCACCCCGCTTCTTTGTATACCGGGTAGTTCACGTCGTCGTACACCCACCTGCCGTCAAACAGGTCGCAGGTCTCCGGCACGTCCAGGACGATCCTCTGCCGCTCGGCCGTCTTCTCCATGGCCGGCGGCTTTACTTCATGAAAAGAAGAGTCCGGCGCCTTTACTTCCCTCAATTGCTCTGTTCGTCCTTCTTTCTCGATGGCCGGCGCGGCCGCCTTTACATCGCCCAATTCTTCTTCTTTTTTCCCCTGTTCTTCGACGGCAGGCTCCTTTGCTTCCCGCAATTCTTGTTTTCGGTCTTTTCCCTCGATGTCCGCCGCCTTTACTCCATGTGATTCTTCTTCGTTTCGCTCTTCCTTTTCAACGGAAGAGTCGACGACGTCCACCATCACGGCTTGATCCTTCTCGGTCGCCGGCTTCCCCTCTGCTTTCTCGATTAATATAACGGCCTCATCCTCCTTAATTGCCTGTTTGAATTGTCGGTTGCCGACGTCATGCCTCATGGGGAATTCCGTCGGAGAACTATCCCTGCCGCCGAAAGGATGCTCGGCGATCGACTTCACATGATCCTCATTATACATGAACGTGAACAAGAGCAACACCGTCGAGATTACCACGAAAACAGAGTACTTGCTGCTCTTCCGGCCGTTGCCTCCGAAAGGCGACGAGTGCTTCAAGCCGAACGAGTCCGCCTCGAGAAGAGGCAGTTTCCGACGAGCCATCATTTCCACCTCACCTTGTTGAGAACGGCGACTCAAATACAACCACGGAGACCATAAAACAGTACTGGAGGAAAAAGTAACTGGGTGTTGATGGATTGGTTCAACTATTGCTTTCCAGTTCCCTCTCCCTTTACTTTATCCCTCACCACGCAAGAGAAAACAATTCAATCAAAGGAGGATCAATTTGAGGAAGGAAGAAATGCCAATGGGAGTGTCGAAGAAGTTTCCCCCAAAAAAAAAAAAAAGTAGGTGGGGGTGGTCCGATCGATCCTAATCGCTGCACACTGCTGCTACTATACAAAAGAACCGTGATCAATTTTGTGTTTTTGTGTATAACTCTCTATCTTTTGGAGCAATCAAGAACAGCAAGAGAGGCTGCCAAAGTCTTGTCCCATCTTATCTGGCTATTGCTTGCCTTCATAGAACTCTCTCTATTTTATTTTATTTTATTTTTTTAGTTGATATATAGCTGGCGATGGCACATGTCTCTGGTCGTCTAGTTTGGGTTTAGTTGCAGCCGTTCATCAACTACTAGCTTCCAAGTGTGTTCCTCACCTCAATACGATAACACGTTAAGATCATCATGAATATTAAAAAAAATCCAAGTAGTTAGTTTTGTCCCGCGGGTTTGATGAGTCTAGTTCAGTTGCACCATGAATTATTAAAAAAAAATATTGGATCAGATAGAAGAAGAATTTGGGATGACCAACTTGGTCCTATAATAAATCGGAAAGTATTCATGATGGACGGTCTAGAAGTTCAGTGTCTTATGATTCATATCCCATTTAAAAAAAAAAATCTTACAAAATACGCTTCGAACTACATAACTAGGTCTCATGGCACCATGAATTATTGAGGTAGCTATTGGAGTTGATACAACATTAATCTACTTGGTAAGGTAAGGTACAAGTGAATAATGAGTCACGTATCAACTTGCACCATTGTGTTTGGACAAAAATTAAATATCTAGTCCTTTGCTTCCACCTACTTTTTTTTTTTGAAAATTCTTGTGCCTTAATTTTGTGCAAGTTTAATATTTTAATAATATAAAGTGATTTTAAAATGAGCTTGCAAGGTTAAAATTTTAAATTTGAAGTATCTCTTTGAATAGTTATTTTAGGTGGGAATCAATAAACAATCATTAGAGAAGGTGCGATTTGGTTAAATGGAATTAATATATCATCATTAGGTGTAAGCAGGTTCATTGAGTCAGCATCTTAAAAACTAAATACACATGGAATTGACTGTGACTTCTAACTAAAGTTCATATCATATCTAATATATTGGGTATGAATTTAATGCGAATAAATTGTTTTTAAATGCTGGTCCTTGAAAATAATTGAGTTCATACCCAACACACACACACACGCACAAAACATGTGCCAAAGTCTTCTAGCTTCTTCCTCCCACATCAATAATTGCAACCTTAGGCTCCGGGGCCAATGATGCAACAATTATATTCTCTAAATTATTAATTAACTATTTAAAAGTCCAATATTAATTATAAAAAAAATTATGAGACAATCCTAACAATACTGACCGCTTAGATAAGTCTATACGAGTACTTGTCAATTTATTTTGATAGTTAATGAAAAATTTATGATATAATCTCTAATATTAATTGATTCGAAAAATTACCTATCTCAATTAAAAAAATATTAATTGCAACCTTTGATAAAAATAAAATAAACATGCCAAACCTTTAACTTACAACTTTTTGTCATATAAATAAAAAAAAACATGCAACTTTTGTATATAAATTTGATTTATTTTCATTTATCTAATCCAAATGATAGGACTATTTGATAAGACCAGGGAATACTGTTATCAAGGACGGAACCACTCGTTAATCTATCTTCGCTTTAGCTAATCCGATGATATTTAAGAATAAGACCGATCAACGGGGATGTTAAGATAAACGAATTATTTTTTTAGCTTATGCCATCTAATCGAGTGAAATTATAGTAATTATATTGTCTTGACCTAGTTAATCTTATTTAAATTTGAATAAATTAAAGTAGAAGCGTGAGAGAAGGAATTCCTCCAAATCATATAATATGCTACTCTCACAGGATAAATAAAATTTAAAAGTCTAACAAGTTGAGTTTAATTAATTACTATTCGCTTAATTTTAGGCTTTAATTGTTAGAAATTTTGGTTATACGTTCATGAAGGCAACTCAGCAGTCTCATGGTTGGTGAGCTTGTGAGCGGCAACAGCTGTACCAGTTTCAGGTTATTCAACCAAATTCCATCTACTAATTAATTTTAGAGTTGTGATAGGGAGGGGGAGCAGATCCCTGGCATGCATTTTTGCGGACCATGGGATGATTCACTCTCAATTGCGATCAGATCGCGATCGTAATTCGGTCGCAATTTGTTGCAATCTCTTTTAGGATTCATCGTGCACCCCGGGTTATAATTTAGGTTCGAACGGATGACCAGAGGTCACCCGATGGCCTAAATCCTAAATTCTAAATCTCAAACCCTAAATCTTTCATCGTGACTTTCGGGTGGCTTCCGGTCATCCGCCCGAACCCACACTATAACCTAGGAGGCATGGTGACCCCTAGAAGGGATTGCAACAAATTGCGGTAGGATCGCGATCGCGATCCGGCCGTAATTGGGAGTGGACCATCTCCTGGTCCGCAAAAATTCGGACCAGAGGATCTAAGCTGGATAGGGACAGTGAAAATGGGAGAGTGAATGGTAGAATGAATGATGTGACACTTGAGTGAATGACGTGACACTTGAGTGAATGACGTGACACTTTACATGCACACGTCTGATTATCGCTTGGACACTATCGGCAGCCTTCGGCCGCCGTCCCGAATCAAACTATATTCTGGGGGCACGGTAAACCCATCGGAGATCGCTGCATATAAAGTGCCACGTCATTCACTCTACCATTCACTCTCCTATTTTTACTCTCCCTATCATTTTTCTTAATTTTAAAACCGATCTAACGCTGATCGAACCGATCGATCGGTCAACGGAATTGAATAAAACGTGAAGCTTAAATAAAGAGACTATTCTCATTTGGCCTTACGTTCATCACATGTATAGAGATAGATTTTCCTTCTATTTACTTGCAAGTTGCAAATGAGGTTTCTCCATCATATTATTGGCCTTTAATTAAATCATTGAGACAGAGACGCAACATCTACTGTTGAGAGAAAGGGAAAAAAAACAATCGCCATCTTAGCGGCCTCTGGCTTAAGCCCATAAGAATCTAGAGGGAGATAAATCACAATTATCACTGGTATGGTGAGGCGTCTGGGGTCGACCAAATTAAAACCAGCAGATCAGGATTTTATCCCCGTGCGTAACTGGCGACGCTCGAACCAGCTGTGACCCCGAAGCAAACGACCAGGCGCCTTACCATCCGATCCAACCCCGTAGGGGCACTGTTGAGAGAAAGGACATGAATAAAAGGTGGTGGAACCGTCATCTTAGTGCCCCCTGATTTCTACTCCATAGAGGGAGATAAATCACGATTTTACTTGTCAGGGTTGAGAGAAAGGATAGGGCTCCTTGCAGGGATGTCAATTGATTAACAAAGGGATAACATTCTTACACAATTCCATTGATGGCCAAGGAAAGTTGATTTGTCGTCGCAAGTTTAAAATATTGATCGATATATATATGGTCTTGTTCAAAGATAGCCGTGACGACGATTTAATGTAAAATAGTATTCTTCAAAATGTGATTTCTGATTTTAGCGAAGCTCTTATTAATTATTGTAGTATAATTGAATCATTGTCGTTGGAATTATATATGAATGGACAAGAGACGGAGCTGAATGTGATTTTAATTTTATATTAAGAGTTTTAAAATATATTGATTGGTTTATATTGGACAATCAATCTTCCACGATAAAGATTGCTCACCGAAAATAGAGAATTTTCTGAAATTAAAATTAACTTCAGATTAGATAGGGAGCAAAATGGGTCGTTGACGTGTCGTCGTTTAGCGACAGAATTTAACGGTCCGTCGCTAAACATAGCGATGAAATTTTAATTCTGTCACTAAACTTATAGATGGGAGTTTAAATTTAATTATAAATTTATGACAGAATTAAAGTTTTGTCGTTAAATTTGTTAACAATCTCTAGCCAAACTTGGCGACGGATATGTAAAATTTGGTCTCTGATTCTGTCACTAGATGTTGAGACAGAATTTTAAAAGGTTGTCACTAGTTACATACAAAATATTAAAATATTATTGCTAATTAGAGATGGAATATTAAAAATTCATCTTTAATTAGAGACAGAATATTAAAATTACGTCTCTAATTAATGACAAAAGTTTAATATTTTGTTGTTAATTAGCGGCGAATATTAAAATTTCATGTCTAATTTGGGTTAAAATTCCAGCAAAACCTACCCATTTCAAAAATTTTCCCTTTTACATATAGATTAATCAACATCATCAAAAATGATGGTGATTCGGGGAGATGCAGTGGACCCCCCACAAAAAAAATATCAAATTGGCAGATTGAGATAAGTTTAAGTCAAGAGGGTCAACGAGACTCAATCTCCAAGGCAGATAGCCAAGTTGCCAACATACACAGCAGACGGTTAATACGACAACACGACCGACTTACCAAACTGCTCAGCAAACGGTCGATCCGTCAACACGGTTGACCCGTCAACACGGCCGACTTACCAAGCTACTCGGCAAACGGTTGATCCTCCAACGTGATCGACCTGCCAACTTGCCTGGCAGACGGTAGATCCTCCAATACTCCGACCTGCCAACCTGCCCCGCAAATGGCTGATTCGTCAACATAGTCGATCCACCAACTCGACCCATCCGCCAACACGGCCAACCTACCAACATAGTGGACGATCCGCTAACAGGGTCGACCTGTCAACATGGCCCATCCGCCAACACAGCCGACGATCTGTCAACGCGGTCGATCTGCCAATGAGGTTGATCCTCCTACATGGCCGATTCGCTAACACGGCGGATCTGCCAACATGGTCGATCCGCTAACGAGGTCGATCCGCCAACACGACCGACTTGTCAACTTGCCTAGCAGACGATTGATCAGCCAACGATCGATGTCGATCCATCAACACAGCCGATTCGCCAACACGACCGATCCACCAACATGGCCGAACGGCCGCCAACCTGCTCGGCAGACGATTGATCTCCAATACATGTCTGATCGACATAGCCGACCGGACGCTCCGATGCACTTCCACTCCGACTCGACGCCTCTTCCAGGCTCAAATACCACGAGCCACATGTGGGCCCCTTTTGTCAGTTATCAGAACACATGAGTTATCGGAATATAGACTTATCTAAACACTTGAAGCAACCTGATGAACATAGCATGATTCTACAAGATCTCCTATAGTACCATACATGGGCAACTTGGCCTTTTAACACCTTTGACGTGACACAATTTAATGTGAATATGATATTTTGATAGAGATATTTTCTATAAAAAGTCTTGCTCACGATGGTCAAAGGTGGAGGGAGATTCTACACATTTATTCATATGAGAGAGGTCGAGAAAATTCTTTTCTACTTGTATTCTCATTCTCTTATTTACTGTTGATTTTCTTCCTATGTTCGTATTGCTAGAGACCTAACTTGGCCGACGACGGGATAGTTCATCGCCAGCTCTAGCGGCTCCTCCTTCTTTCTAGTCATTACGACTTGATCCAAATTCTAGTCATATCACTGATAGTCCATCTTTATCGCGTTGATACATGATTAAATTGCTCCGTCTGTGAAAACTTATAAGTTATACCTGATTTGAAATATAAAGATTGGCGACGCCAAAAAAAAGAGAAAAAAGAAAAAACTCACCACCTTCTTGAAAGATTTTAACAACAAAGCGTCGCCATAACAAAAGAGCACGTTTTGTTATTATCATTATCTAGACTCCACGGTTTTCGGAAGATGAGAGAGGTAATCAAGCCATAGCCAGCCGTCCCAATCATGGCGTTTGAACAAATGAAAAAAAACATCAAAAGAAACCTCTCATTTGAAAAAGCTAGCGTCCACTTTTTTCCAATCACATATATATATCCAACCAATAGAAAAACAAAAACCTCTCATTTTAATGTAAATGTTTTATTTTGTAATTAATGTTAGCAATGTTCTTTAAAATTGAAAGTATTCGTATATATATATATATATATATGTTCAAAAGAACATCGACCGTTTGCATGTTTATAGGTCGAATGATGTAATTTATGGATAAAGGTTCCATGTATATATATCTTTCATGACATCAAAATCCTACTTTGAGTAAACCGGGCGTAAGACTCAATTAAAGGATATATTCCTCCAACTTTGCCACTATCCACCACTGCCAAGGGCATGCAAACTAAGATCGATGCTTCACTCATCTGCAGCTAGCATATATATTTTCTTTGTTCGTTACTTCCTCTAGTCCAATGTTTAAAGTAACATGCGCTTTGCACTCATTAATTAGCTAGTATCATCATACATCCCCACCGCCGACGTACATTTAAAGAAAATGGCTGGCATTCGACACAAATTAAAACTTTCAAGGACCATTAAGATTTTTGGCTGAAAGCTAACCATGATATATGGCTAAAGCGATAGATAGACCCCATAAAAATAAATGGTCGAGTTGTTAGTTGCAGAAAAGATACTGCCTGCAAAGAAGATAAAACATATATACAGCTTTACCGTATAACAATTAAAAATAGGATGACGACTGATCTGATTCTATAAAATATGTTGTCAATGATGAATACCTATATGATAATTTGATATCTTTTTATTATATTATAGCCCTTCTAGAGATTTTTGACGTTATAGACAAATAAATTTTTTACATGGTCATGGCCGAATTAATGAGAGCGGTGAACTCTTATTGAGTTTTGGGTGATACTTTAAATGATATACGGAATGAAAGTAAATATTTTAGTGAAAAATTTAATCGTCAATCGATGGTTCGTCTAATATCCGATCATCGATCAGACACCGTCCAAATTTTATCTTATGGGATAAGGTGAATCTGTCGAGGATTGCTCAATTGATATCTCATATCATTCATCGTCGATCTAGATGGGTTCATCGTTGTCGGCGATCCCCATGGGTTCACCGTCTCCCTAAAGTATAGTTCGATTCGAGCCGACGATGGAAGGTCGCCGATGGTATCCGATTGGCAATCGGATGTCCGACATGTCACCGATTGACCATTAAATTTTTCACCAAGGATTCACTTTCGGTTTATTATTACCCTTTAATAAAACAACATTTCTAGAGAGGCTGTTTTTTTTTTGGGCGATTGGGTTGATAATTTGAAAACTACATGTGATTCAATTGAGAGAGTGGTTAATTTGGTGTTTCAGGTAAACAACAAGTGGATTGGACAAACAAAAATCAAGCGAAGCTAGCTGATTGGATGGAGTTACATATTGCCCTGCCCGGGATCGATTTAACTGGGGGACGGGGCGACGAGCTGAGAAAGATAGAGAAAAAAAATAATTAATGAAGTTTTTTCAATCTCGCGTAAAAAGAGAAAGACGAGAAAGGAAAAAATAAGAGAGGGACCCTGGGTCAATCCGAATTTTACAGATTTAGTCTGAATACGATCCATACACGCGGACTGAGAGTTCGACCTAATTAGTTAATAATAAAAAACTAAAAATAGTGAGTCGTGCTGACTTGAGTATAGGGATGGAAACATGCAAGACCAGGCCTGTATAATAACAAATTAGCCTGAGCCTGGCCTGTGACCTGTTATAGGCTTTGTTCATAATTGGCTTAAGCCTAACCTGCCTGCGACCTGTTTACAAAGCCTGTATTTTAATTCGGTTATCCAAAATACTTCTAATATATAAAATATAATAATTCAATTCGATTATCCAAAATACTAATTTAACAAATTAATTAAAGATACCATAAATATATAAAATATATATATTAATATAACTAAAAGAGATTTATGATATATTGACAAGTAAGGTGTGAGATAAGGTCTTCCTCTTAAGAAGATTAAGGTTCAAATCTTTCATTAAATTGTCATTTTGACAATTTATATAATATAATTTTAATAGACTCAGGCCGACCTGTTAGGTTTGATAGTCTTTATATTGAACCTGGACCTGACCTGATAAAAAAATCAGGTTTTCAAATGGTCTAAGTATTATTTTATTTTTAAATAGGTCAGGTCACATGCCTCTAACAGGTCGCCTGAGGTATTTCCATTCCTACTCGGGCATGACCAAACTGGCATTCGTGTAAGATGACCACACTAAATATATTTAAAACATTTTCAATCATTAAACTCTTAATCAATTTTTTTTTCTAGTTTCAATATGCCACATTCAAATTATAAAAATTTATTAAAACATTTTCAATAATTAAAATTCTAAATGAGCTTTTAAGTGAGTTTTATAAGATTACTTCATAACATATAGTTACATGATTTTATACGCATTATATTAATTTTAAAATAAAAAATAAATTTAAATTTTCATTATCAATCTTAAATTATAAATCTCATTTCTATAATAATTAAAAAAAATTATATTCAATTCTTTTTTAATTTTATGCATTAAAGATAAAGGTTCGGACGTCATTAGGTTATTTTTTTTAAACAAATGGTGAGGGAACAAATTGGATGAGTCAGTCACGCGGAAAAAGTTAAGGCAGAGCTGGTTCCCAACGGAACACTGCCTCTTCTAAAACAAACCCAAGTTCGTACCTCGAACACAAATGGGCCGTCGACCCCCCCCGTGGCTCCATTCAAGCGTGGTATGCCGTGGGAGATCGATGATTCAAGTGCGGCTTATCCTTTTTTTTTTATTTCTCGTCCAACACGAGTTCAGAATCAGCTTTCGACGGCCGTACGAAACCAGTCTCCCTATCTCTTTCGCTCCGCTTTCCTCCTCTCAATTCGTTCCACAGGGAAGCAACGAAGCCGGAGGTTATCCGCATCTCTTCTGATTTTCGTAAGGTAACTGATATTCGCATCGTTGGTTCCGATTTGTTTCGTTTTCTCTGATGCTTAATGATTTTAAGATTTTGGTACGGTTACTTTTAAGTTTTACCCTTATCTGATTTATTGCAGCAGCAATGATTTATTAAGGAAGCACTCTACCGTTTTTTATATGTATATAAGTATACATTTTGATCCTCTTTTCAATTCTGGGAGTCTGAGAAATCTGCGATTTTTTAAATATTTTTTATATTTATTTTTAAATTATTTTTGTGTCTGCTATTGTCATGATTAGTTGAAATCTGTTCTTCGACGTTGTGATTTTTGTCTTTGGGCATAATTAGTGCAATTTGTTCGGCTTTGGTCCAAATGTGTGAATGCTTTCATTGGTACGAATGTACGATTAGGGTTCTTGCGTTCACTCTAAAATCTCTGTGGGTCCATTGGAAGGTTATAGCTTGATTTTGTTGTTCGAAATGCCATCGTTTGTTCGTTTTCAAGATAATATGGACCAAAAAAAAAAATAGATTCGAATATTTCGTTACAAAGGATATACTGTGATTCTTCAGCATTTGCCGCGGCAAATCACGTGGTCTAGGGACTCTTGCAGAAGAATTAGGGTTTATTCTTTGATACGGAATTGAAACAGTAAATTGATGGAATGCTTTCGCCTTTTATTCTGCCTGGAGAACACTTTCTTTTCAGTTACCTCGTTGCGTAGGATGGTGAATCCTGTAATGTAACGTCCAGGATCCTTGCAACTCTTAATTTACTTTCCCATGTTATTGAATAAAACAGTTTTATTTGAAATTTAAAACACTTTTCCTTCGACCGATATTATCTAATTCTGCTTCAATTTGAGACGATCATTTCGTTTGTTGCATAAGCCGAATCTTCCATTTTATCTCAGGTCCATTTTGTTTTTGGTTCATATTAAAATTACTGAACGAAATTCTAAGATGCTATGTAGTTAAATATCTTATGTTGTTCCTTCTGCTAAAAGTTATTTTTCAAATAGATTGGTAGGTAATGTTACAAGCCCATGAAGGGGTGAGAACTCTTGAGAAGAAAAGCTGAAAGAGAGAAGACTTTTGAGTTGCAACTTTTCTCCTTTTATTAATATGATGTTACATTTGTGCTCATCTTTCTCACCGATGATGCAATTGAACTGGAATTCCCTGCATCATAAACTTTTAGTATGACATATACGGCAAATTCAATTGTTATTTTTTTATGTTACAGTTGGGGTTGAAGGAAAATTTAGTTGAATTATTCTTTTATAATGTCTGCTTACTGTTCTTGGTTGTACTCTTGATGTCACTTCTGTTGTTGAGTCATGCTATGGGGAAAATCTAGTCACTATATATCTTGTGAAGCACTAATTAGAAGCCATAGTGCCGAACTAATTAGAAGCTCTATGCTGATAAAACAGATAGTTGCTGACATCTTTTTTTGTGTTTCAGATGGAGAAAAGTTCTCATGGGTCTCATATTATTCAATTAGACATGGATTTGCCTCCTGTTGTTTCTAGTATTGATGGAAATAAGATTTGTGGGGGTGCTTCTTGTGATTTCTCTGACTCTAGAAACAATTCCAAAGATGCCAACGAAAGATCTGCGTCTATGAAGAAACTTTTAATGGTTGTCATCCTTTGTGTAATATTTATGAGCGTAGAAGTAGCTGGAGGTGTTGCAGCAAACAGTCTTGCGATCCTTACCGATGCTGCTCATCTCCTTTCTGATGTTGCTGCTTTTGCTATCTCCCTGTTCTCACTCTGGGCATCCGGCTGGGAGGCAACACCTCGGCAATCATATGGGTTTTTCCGTGTAGAGATCCTTGGAGCGCTGGTGTCTATTCAAATGATATGGCTCCTGGCAGGTATATTGGTTTACGAAGCTATTGCTAGAATTATGCATGACAGCGGTGAGGTCCAAGGCAAACTGATGTTTGCTGTTGCTGCATTTGGCTTCTTAGTCAATATCATGATGGCTGTCATGCTCGGTCATGAGCATGGACATGGTGGGCACAGTCATGGGCATGGTAAACATGATCACAGTCATAAGGATGATGACCATGACGATGACGACCACTCCCAGCATGATGATCACCATGCTCATCGTCATAAACATAGCGCTGAGCATGATCATGGTCACAGTGTTACAATCACCAACCATCATCATCATACCAACAAGGAGAAGCTGAAGGAT
The DNA here is from genome assembly GCA_024364735.1 of Boesenbergia rotunda. NCBI lineage: Eukaryota > Viridiplantae > Streptophyta > Magnoliopsida > Zingiberales > Zingiberaceae > Boesenbergia > Boesenbergia rotunda. The sequence goes on along the minus strand of JAGFNQ010000310.1, from coordinate 305,036 downwards.
GAGCATGTTCCTCTTCTGCGACATTCTTCAGATGAGAATTCTTGTGTCCGGAAGAAGCAACGAAACATCAATGTCCACAGTGCTTATCTACATGTTCTTGGAGACTCGATCCAAAGTGTTGGAGTCATGATTGGAGGTGCCATCATCTGGTACAAACCTGAGTGGAAGATCATTGATCTCATATGTACTCTGATCTTTTCTGTGGTCGTGTTGTTGACTACAGTGAAGATGCTGAGGAATATACTGGAGGTCCTTATGGAAAGCACTCCTCGAGAGATAGATGCCACCAAGCTCGAGAAAGGTCTCTGTGAGATGGATGGCGTGGTAGCCATTCACGAACTCCACATATGGGCAATCACTGTCGGGAAAATTCTCCTTGCATGCCATGTTACAATCACTCAAGAAGCAAATGCCGATGTTGTGCTCGATCAGGTTATAGGCTACATCAGGAGGGAGCACAACATAAGTCATGTGACCATCCAGATAGAGAGACAATAGGTTCAGCATGTCAGGTAGAATAATAACCATCTGCGACTTGAATGCATACCACTATTGCATCTGTTTAAGAAGTTATCAGCTTAGTCTATGCTCCAGTTGGTGTTCTAAGCACTCGTAGCCGCTGCAGAAGTTGATAGCTTACAAATTAAACCAGGAGATGGTTTCGTTCAGAATGAGTTTTGTACATTGTTTGCAATTCGTGGATTTAGGTTATGATTCCTCTTAGTCAAGGCTCATAGCCTCATTTGGCTCTTACAGTTTCTTTTTAGTCCTCTTTCTTATGCATATCTGCCTGCACAGCATATATGCATATGAATCAGTTGACATTTGGCATGCTACTGAAAGAAGTTCATTTGTAGTCTTGTGAGAGTTGGCCATTTGTTGCCTGAAATCTTTATCAAAGCGTGTTCCACTGTTGCCTTAGAATTCTCCGGCGAAGTGTGTGATTGCTACAATTATTTTGATTAGCAAGTTTGGCGAAGCTGGTAAGAAGATTTCGTGCCTGACTCGGTCTCGGTTCAATTTGCCTCACTTATTTTGCATACAATTTAGTAAAAAATAAAACAATGGTTATTGATGATATCTCTTTTTTTTTTAATATTTGAATAATGATATGATCCACTTTTGCAAACCTAATAATTTATGAAACACGGTGATAAAGCTTAGGGATGGTTGCATATGGTATATCGATGTTGAAATTATATATCGTACATCCCATTAAAAAAAATTCAATATAATAAAATTCATATTGATATATTAAAATTTCAATATAATATCAATTTTATATTGTTTAGTTTAATGATCCTGTCGCGAAGTGAAGTGATAGTCCCACGGGGCAGGCGGGCTTCCCGAGTACCGCGAGCCGATGAGGTGGCCGGCGATCGACCGCGCCTTGCCACGTCCCTGCAAAACAGAGACCGTTAGCGAACCCGCCGGGGAAATCTCCGATCAGGCACTCCGACGGTCAAGTCAGTCTCCGAGAGCATATGAGCGGAAACTGAATTGAAATGAAGCAAGGGATGCGAGAACTCGCACGCGCGTACCTGCGGTAGGGGAGTGCCGAGCTTATATAACCGGGGGAGCTGACATTTCTTGTCCGCACAGGTGGGACAAGGGTGTGATGGTTGTCAGCTCGCATAGAGCACGGGGGAGAGGCGCGGCATGGCGCGGGGTGCTCTAGCAGTACGCGAGTACTGGGTGCGCAGTACGAGGGTACTGGATGCGCGAGCTGGCCGCGAGGAAGTGTCAGAGGTAGGTGAGGCGTGAGGAATCCCGTTAACAGGGTCGTACCCTGGATGGAAGGATGTGAGGGGGCGAGAGGGCGGGACGACCCGTACCCGAGCGCCAACTGTCTAGTCCGTATGCCGGGAACCGAGGCGGGTAAAGACCAGGGAGTGTGGACCATCATGCGTCCGACTGGCAGAGAGAGCAAGGGAGTGCAGGGTACGCCCTGGGTCGGGGGTTATCATGAGACTTGATCCTGATGATGGTACTAAACTCTACCTTGGGTCGGGGTAACCTAGTACGAGCAACAGGGTATTTGCTGAGTCGGCTAAGAGGGGGCCCGACCGCCCTCTTAGATGATCTAATGGACTCCATTCCCCCCTTTCTTCCCTCTGGAGGGGTTTTCGGGCGCGGGGCCCTATCTGCTGATGCGGCTGTCGACCTGTCTGCCAGGCCTTCTTGGCGCCAGGCTGGCCTGCGGGCCCGGCCTATGCCACTACCCGTAGGCAAGGCCGGGATCATAAGTGTCCCCCTCGAGTCTAGTCGAAGGAGGCGGCGAGTCCGACTGACTGGACCATCTTCATTTCAAGGAAGCCTGGTGCGTCGGAGGGTCTTGGTCTCGTCTAGAGGCTTCTCTGCGGGCTTGTCGAGGCCTAGGGATCCCGATCGGCTGATGAAACCATCCTGTCTTCTTTTTAACTGTTGTTGGTTCCGTATCCCTAAGTGTCTGAGAACTCCTCGTCATCGCCGCATACAACTAGGGAGGATTCCACGTGTCTCGTCCCCCTTCCTTCTCCAACCACCGAGGTATTTTCCCCCGTTCCCCGAGGAACGAGGTCGGGCGCAAAGCGCCTTGCTTCCTGGGCCCCACTGGGCCTGTTCCTACGGCTGCTACTGCCCGCCGCTTCTGCCATGGCCCATCACCAGATTGCCCTGTCCTCCTACATATCTGCGAAAAGTCCCTTCGTTTTTTGCTCCGGCGTATTATCTTCTCCTTTCCGGCTAGGGTTGCGGTTACTTCTCGATGCTCGTCGCTCCCTTTAGCGGGTCAGTCCTTCTGCCTCCTTTGTGTTCCCATGGCTTCTTCGTCCCGCGATCCTCACCCCTGGTATGTCACAGCGAGGTCCATCCTAACCCGTGACGACCTTGAGACCATCAGGGCGGAGTTTCACATTCCGTCTGACCATGACCTTCAGTTGTCTTCTTCCTCTGACCAGCAAGTCACACCTCCGAGGTACTATATTACTGTTTCGCAGGATCACCTGCAGGCGGGCCTGCGCTTCCCTATCCATCCCTTCCTTACCTCAGTGTGCCGCTACCTCCGTATCAACATGTCTCAACTGACCCCCAACTCCATCCGCCTCCTCTGCGGGTCCGCTATCCTATTCCTGTTGTATCGTTGTTCCTCTCATGCCGAACTTTTCCATCATTTTTTCTATCTGAAGAAACAGGAATGGGGCGAGTTTGTTTTCCAACCTCGCCCTGGGACTTCCTTTCTTTATGCTGTCCCTTCTGGCGGCAGGGGTTGGAAGGAGAGGTTCTTTTTCATTCGTCTCGTGGTTTTTCCAACCTGGCCGACTAACTTCCGGTTGGATTTTCCTCAAATGCCCCCTCATCACACGGACCCTCAGAAGTTTCCTCCCTTCGAGCGTGCCCTTTCCTTATTCAGGGATAGGCGCTACCCAGTCGGGCCACTTTTGGCCGAGCATATTCTATCCGCATTTGGTCTTAGTCCGGCGCCCTTCATCCGCCCCGCTTCCTTGTGTAAGTGGTTTTCTCCCTTTTACTTGTCCCTTGTTGTTTCTTGACTACTGCTTACTGGCCAGCTGAGATGATGTACCCGGCTGCTCCCGAGGGGGGTTTCGGGTTGGGGACCCCTGAAGAGATGGAGGCGCGTCTGCGGGCGGTGATAAGGGAGCAGCGAGTTCAGGCTGCGGAGCGTCGGGCCGTGGAAGGGTGGCACTTAGGGATGGAAATAGGCCAGACGGCCTGTCAGGGGCCTGTGGCCTGGCCTGCATTTGGCCTGGCCTGGCCTGGGCCTGTTAAAAATAAAATAACAATCAGGCCCTTTTAAAAGCCTGTTTTTCTTATCAGGCCAGGCCCAGGCTCAATATAAAGCCTATGAGGCCTGACAGGCCGGCCTGGGCCTGTTAAAATTACATGATACAAATTATCATAATAGAGTTTTGATCCTTAGACCTCTGCGAGCAAACTCTTATCTACACCCTAATAGCCAATACACCACAAATCTATTTTCGTTATATCATACATATTTTATATATTTACTTTGGAAGGAACATATATATTTATGGTATTTTTAACTAATTTGTTAAATTAGTATTTTGGATAATCGAATTAAATTATAGGTTTTGTAAACAGGCCACAGGCCAGGCCAGGCTATTGAACAGGCCAAGCTCAGGCCTAGAATAAAGCCTGTAACAGGCCACAGGCCAGGCTCAGGCCTGTTTGCTATTATACAGGCCTGGCCTGTTAAGGTGAAAGTCTGGCCTGGCCTGGCCTGTTTCCATCCCTAGTGGCACTTAGCCCGGTTGGCCGAACAAGAGGCTTCTCCATCCGGCTCGCCTTCTCCTGCTTCCTCTACCGAGGAAGGGAAGACTCCCCAGTCGGGCTCAGAGGATACCCGACCCCTGAGTCGTTCCTTGCAACGCCCCGGGGGTGCCGGTTCTGCGTCTGCCCCGGCCAACCCCCTGGGGGCCTCCTCCAGTCAGCCTAGCAAAAGACGGAGGGGTGAAGCGTCGACTGGCACCCTCCCAGCGTTACCGCCCTCCTCTTCTGCGGTGTTACCAATGGAGTTGATGGTGATGCCTCTGCGAGAGGCATCCCCGCCTTGCCCGGAAGGCCCTATCAGCGAAGGCCCGCTACATGTGTTGTTGCCCTCTCTATCTGACTGGCGTCTGAGCATGACCCCGCCGAGCAGTACCGTCCCTATGCGGTCGAGGGACGTCCGGCTATATAGCCCCATCTCGGACAGGTTCCTGGCCGGCTTGCGGGGCGAGTGGCTCGGTGAGCCCTGCTGTCGGGGCGGACGACTTCATGGCCTTGGCTACCCAGGTGTGTGTCCGTTAGTCGAAGGGGGCGTGCCTCATTTCTTCTTTGTCTGACGGGTCTATTTCTTGAAGTCTTGGGCCCAGAGCTACAGTATGAGTGTGGCCATGCTGACCCACGCCAAGGCCCGGTGTCGCGCTGAGAGGCGTGTGGAAGACCTCGAGGCTCGGCTCCGCCATACCCAGCTGTCTTCGGATGACGATTCGTTGAACGGCTTGAGCGCTGAGGCTATCGGCCTCCAGGACGTGTTGCGCCAGACCCAGGAGGAGCTAGAGATCGCCAAAGCTCAGGTCGCCGCTGCCGATGCCGAGGTGGTTCGAGCGGAAGAGCGGGTGCTCCAGGTCGAGCAAGCCCACCTCCTGAGAGCCACGCGCCGCCTGAGAGCCTCGCCGAGGCTTACCGGTCGAGGGCATCTTAGGGAGCGTGGGCCGCCACGCGCCGCCTGAGAGCCTCGCCGAGGCTTCCCGGTCGAGGGCATCCCCGGGAGCATGGGCCGCCACGCGCCGCCTGAGAGCCTCGCCGAGGCTTCCCGGTCGAGGGCATCTCAGGGAGCGTGGGCCGCCACGCGCCGCCTGAGAGGCTCGCCGAGGCTTCCCGGTCGAGGGCATCTCAGGGAGCGTGGGCCGCCACGCGCCGCCTGAGAGCCTCGCCGAGGCTTCCCGGTCGAGGGCATCTTAGGGAGCGTGGGCCGCCACGCGCCGCCTGAGAGCCTTGCTGAGGCTTCCCGGTCGAGGGCATCCCAGGGAGCGTGGGCCGCCACGCGCCGCCTGAGAGCCTCGCCGAGGCTTCCCGGTCGAGGGAATCTCAGGGAGTGTGGGCCGCCACGCGCCGCCTGAGAGCCTCGCCGAGGGTAATGCAGCAACGGTTGTTTTTTCAGAAAACCCTCCCGGAAGGATGCACTTAAAGAGATGAGATATATCCAGAAGACCCAATTTTCCGATACGCAACGAGTGTATAAAGTATATCCAGAGTTCCAAATACACGATGCGTGGACGAGCCACATCCAGAAGGCCGAACCATAGAGATGCATAGAATACACGGAGTACATTCAGAAGGCCTAGCATCAGATGTGCGGAAAATGTAGCATTCATACTTTCCCTTATCTGCCTTGCTAGAAAAAGAACGGATCGAGTACTGCCCTGAAGGGATCCGTCATAAGGCCTCCGGTGCACTAATGACTCTTCTGAAAGTAGATGAAGGAAGGTTCGTATTTTCAGGGAACGCCAACCGCCAAAACCCCATACGGATCTCCCATTTCCACTTCCGATCAGGCTGCTGGTGCCCCTCCTTCTAGCGTCAAATTTGATCCTGTCGCGAAGTGAGGTGGCAGTCCCACGGGTCGGGCAGGTTTCCCGAGTGCCGCGAGCCGATGAGGTGGCCGGCGATCGACCGCGCCTTGCCACGTCCCTGCAAAACAGAGACCGTTAGCAAACCCGCCGGGGAAATCCCCGGTCAGGCACTCCGACAGTCAAGTCAGTCTCCGAGAGCATATGAGCGGAAACTGAATTGAAATGAAGCAAGGGATGCGAGAACTCGCGCGCGCGTACCTGCGGTAGGGGAGTGCCGAGCTTATATAACCGGGGGAGCTGACATTTCTTGTCCGCACAGGTGGGACAAGGGTGTGATGGTTGTCAGCTCGCATGGAGCAGGGGGAGAGGCGCGGCATGGCGCGCATGGAGCACGGGGGAGAGGCGCGGCATGACGCGGGGTGCTCCAGCAGTACACGAGTACTGAGTGCGTAGTACGAGGGTACTGGATGCGCGGGCTGGTCGCGAGGAAGTGTCAGAGGTAGGTGAGGCGTGAGGAACCCCGTTAACAAGGTCGTACCCTGGATGGAAGGATGTGAGGGGGCGAGAGGGCGGGACGGCCCGTACCCCGAGCGCCAACTGTCTGGTCCGTATGCCGGGAACCGAGGCCGGTAAAGACCAGGGAGCGTGGACCGCCACGCGTCCAACTGGTAGAGAGAGCAAGGGAGCGCAGGATACACCATAGGTCGGGGGTTATCACGAGACTTGATCCTGATGATGGTGCTAAACCCTACCTTGGGTCGGGGTAACCTAGTACGAGCGAAGTCGGCTAAGAGGGGGCCCGACCGCCCTCTTAGATGGCATAATGGACTCCATTCCCCCCCTTTCTTCCCTCTGGAGGGGTTTTCGGGCGCGGGGTCCTATTTGCTGATGCGGCTGTCGACCTGTCTGTCAGGTCTTCTTGGTGCCAGGCTGGCCTGCGGGCCCGGCCTATGCCACTACCCGTAGGTAAGGCCGGAATCATTTAAAATTTTAATATCTGGTATATATTATATTGAAATATTAAATTTTTTACCAATATCGAAAATTTTGATATAATATAATATCATATCGAAATTTTTGATACACTAAAATATCAATACATTTCAGTACAGGAAGTATCGAAAAAATTTAGTATTTTTTCCATCATTAAGAAATTCCAAATTGCCTTTTCTTAGGGATCAAGAAGACCATTCCAACCCCCCGTGGGTACGGCGTAGTGGATTTAAAAGAGTGTTATGGTAGATCCTCTATTAGGACATATGTCGATATTAAATTTAGTCGAAAAATTTGAGCTGGAATACCACGGGCCAAAGCATGGATGAAAGTAATTCAAGAATTTACCATATTGATTCGGTATTTGACAGTTTTATTGGCAACTTAATCGGAGAGAAAGAATGAGACACTCGGATTCTCATGGGATGGATAATTAATATATAAGTATTACCATTAAGAGGTCTGGGATCAAATTCTGACAATGTTAGTATACCCATCCTCCCCACGCGTTAGCCATAACATCCGGACTAAGATTACGTTTGGTAAGGGGTAATGTAATCGAATATGTAATGTAATCAAGTCTGTAATGTAATATAATGTAAAGTACTGGGTAACGAATTATATGTAATCTTTGATAACTATTACTATGTTTGGTAGTGAGGGGTAATTCATTCTGTAATGTAATCAAAGATTGACGGCAGACGACCGACAACGACGACCGATAGATTGACGGCTGACGACCGATAACGGCGACCGCCACCGGCGACCGTCGCCTGCCGACCGGCGATCGACAACGACGACCGCCGCCAGCCGACCGGCGACCGTCGCCGGCCGACCGGTGATCGACAACGGCGACCGCCGTCGGTCAATCGATGACCGGCGATCGTCGCCGGCCGGCCGGCGAGGCCATGGCCGCGAAGGGTTCTGCAAATAGGTTTCGAGAATAGAGGGTAAGGAATGTAATCGGATTATATGATTTTAGTTTTGTAATCGATATTATAAATTTTGAACCACTTTTGTAATTGAGATTTTATTATATTATAATTTTAAAATTATTTCAAATAAAGAAATCTAATTTGTAATGTAATTTTGATTATATTATAAGATGGCTTACCTCTTATCAAATGTAATTTAATAGTCTTCGTAATTTACCATCTCAAAATTAGCGGGTACGTTGAAAGGGAAGGAATCACCTTTTGCCCTATAATGAGACACTTGGTCATACAAATAAAAAAGGCCGTTCCATTTTTAACGCCTGGGAATTGATGCAAATCGGCGACCCACGCGATGAATACATGGAACCTCTACCGTCCATTCGGCTTGTTCCCAACCAAGGCAACCCCCATACTAACTGCCTCTTCTTGTTCTTAACCTAGGCCCTCCAGAAAAGGCGGAACAATTCACCGAGCACCTTCCTCCACCGACGCTCCCCCATTCCGAGAGATGGACGAGGGACCTTCAGCGGCGGCTCTGAAGGCAGTGACGCTGACCCACGTTCGCTACCGGAGAGGCGACTCCTTGGGCCACTTCCTGGCATGGATCTCCCTCATCCCGGTCTTCATCAGCCTCGGCGGCTTCGTCTCCCACTTTATCTTCCGTCGGGAACTGCAGGGCGTATTCTTCGCCTTTGGCCTCATCCTTTCCCAGTTACTCAACGAGCTCATCAAGTCCTCCATCCAGCAGTCGCGTCCCTCCGCGATGTGCGCCATCCTCGAGGTCTGCGACTCCCATGGCTGGCCCTCCAGCCACTCCCAGTATATGTTCTTCTTTGCTTCCTACTTTACCCTCCTCTGCCTGTTCAATGGCGCCGGCTTCTCCTCCCCTCGATCCAGGCGTCTCCTCGCCCTCCTTCCCTGGCCGGCTGCCTTACTCACCCTCTACTCCCGAGTTTATCTCGGCTACCACACCATCGCCCAGGTATGACTCCCGCTGTCGCTTCTTCATCACTCAGATTCACTCAAGATATAATTTTCACGTGTTAGGTCATCGCTGGATCGACTCTTGGAATGGCGCTGGGTGCCGGGTGGTTTTGGATAGTGAACAATATGCTCGTGGAATACTTTCCGGCAATCGAAGAGAGCGCAGCTGGGAGGTTCCTTTACCTAAAGGACTCCTCGCACATCCCGAACGTGCTACAGTTTGAATACAACAATGCCAGGGCTGCCAGGAAGAAATTAGCTAAAGATTGAAAACACTCTTCGTAAGTTATTAAATCTACTTTTTACTTCTTCTTTTCTTTTGTCTGGCAATAATTTTTGGAAGTATTTGTAGTAAAAATTCTGACTTCATGGATTCCAATATTCTTATGAAATGTTGCTTAATATAATTTCAGTAATAATAAAAAAGTAACAGAGCAGTCAAGATGTATCTTGCATTATTATTCAAGGGGATATTAATAAAGATATTATTAGTGGCATAAAGAATATCTAGTTGAAATAGATCTTCTAGAGTCTTCTTAACTGTCATGCGCGTGCGCCCCCTTAGGCTACAGGGAAAATTTTATAAATTATGATTACTTTGTCTGTTTGAGTGCTGCAATAGTTTATGTTGAAGTGTTGGATTGTTAGGAAGAAACATAGACAAGAATTAAATTGGTAGAGGACACATATCTAAGGGGACTAACTGATTTGATGTTTTGATTCTTATCATCTGATCATGGGGTTTGATTCATTCAGGAAAATTCATTTGTGGGATTGTTTTGAGAAATTTTCTCCATAATTCTTACTAGTTTGATACTTGCCTTTAAGTTTCTTGTTCCTATGATATTCTTGTTGTTGGCCATCTTGAGATTATACCTGTGTAATAATTGTAATGAGCTAATTAATATGTAAAACTGTTAATACCTTGGGTAGTCTCTAAAGTAAACTTAAACAAGGTTAAAAACAAGAAGAGTAAAATAACATGTAGATACTTAGATTGAAATAAGAAAGTGATAATGGCGAAAACTTTAAGTCAATCATGTGATTTGGGCTTTGTCCCTGTGCTCCTAAGGAACTTTAGTTTATTAGTGGCATAGTTGTCACAAGCGCAAAGCGCAAAAAAGCGCTCAAGGGTCTTGGGGCTTAAAGCGCAAAGCGAAGCGTGAGCTTTACGGAAAAAAGCGTAATAAACAAAAGGACTATTATATCTATCAAAAGTTTTTGAAAATGTCTTTGAAAATACAAATGACCATAACAACTTGATAAAATTATAAATTTGATTTATATGAATTAATTAAATTTATTATAATTTTTTATTTTAAAATTTAAATATATATTTAAATATGAATTTTTAATTTAAATGAATTGATAAAATTTATTAGAATTTTTATTTTAAATATATTTATTATATATTTAAATTTTATTTATTGATTTAGTGGTTTATATGAATTAATATAATTTATTAAATTTTTATTTAAATTATAATTTCAATATATATAAATATAAATATCTAATTAATATTTTTCAGATTTTGTTTAAATATAATTTTTAAGTATTTAAATTTTAAATTGTAAATCTGATTTAAATTTTTTAATCTTATTTAAAATATTTAATGAAGTTTTTATTAATAAAATATACTTAAATGAAGTTTTTAAAATCAGATTTTTTTATTTAAATATATATTTTAAAATCAGATTTTTATATTTAAAACATTTTTTATATGAATTAATATAAAAATAAAGATTTTTTTGAGGAATTATTTTTTTAATTAATTAAAAAAACCAAAATTAATACCGACGTCGTCGGAAGCGCCGCGGGACGCCTCCGGCGCCACCGGAGGCGTCGCCGGATGCTTCCGACGCCACCGGAGGTGTGCAATGTTGCTTCTGGCGTCGCCAAAGGCGTCTCGCGATGCTTCTGGCGCCGCTGGACACTGTTTGTGGTGTCTAGCGGCGCCGGAAGCGTCGTCGGACGCTTTCGGATGTGCCGGAAGCGTCGCCGGCGGAGCGTGAAATCGCGTCGCGCAAATGCCGCGAAGCGTCGCTTCTTCGACGTCGGTCGCTTCCGCATTCACAGAAGCGATGCTCTGTCGCGTCGCGCTTAAGCACGCGAAGCGATCGCTTTTGATAACTATGATTATTGGTTTACGAGTTGCATTAGGATAGTTGTCCTTGTGCAGCTAAGTGCAAGGTGATTTGCTCTCGCATGATATGTGGGACTTTTACCCATTCGTACTTTTATCATATTGATAGGCCATCAATCCAACATCAGGCTAGCCTATTATGTATGTGATATCTGTTAGAGCGGTTATTGTGCTTTTCACCGTAATCATAACTTGAAATATTGCATTAAAAACTAGAGTAAATAATGAGATATGAGTATCAACAAAAGAATGTGGTGTTTAACTGGTGAAACATGTTAATTGTGAGAACTCTAATGAGAACTTAAATGGTCAACTCTTAGGAAAGACGTGTTTAATTAAAGATATAGTGATAACTGAATGAGGACTTTATATTGATAATAGATGTTCATTACGATTATTTGTGTTGGTTGGGCTCTATTTAAGTGATATAAATCGTGCCTATATTTTTGTAAAATCACTTTGTATTTTGTCCTCATTTTATTTTATTTTCCCTCCAATTGCAAGTTGAATTTGCAACTTTGCAAGGTATTTTATGGTGTCCTCATTTTATTTTATTTTATGGTGTCTCATTGGAAGTATGCATTTTAGTTTGTTTTGTTTATTTTCTGATACTACAATCGATCTTGTATGGCAAACGATGTCTGTAGGGGGCCTGGCTCGGGAGGACATATTCGGATACTCAAATGTCAGCAGACCAGAACAAAACCATATTATGGTTTATTGTGTCAGATGGCTTATTGTGTCAGACGTATACGCCGAACACAAATGTTGTTTTGGTGCTGATAATCTATTTCCTTCAATAAATGTTTTTTTCCCATGGTATCGGAGCCATATTTTCCTAATTTTAAAAGGAGCTTATATTGTCAACTTTTGTTATGTAAATATAAGTGCATCAAAGCTATTCTTTAAAAAAAATTTATTCTTTGCAAGACACACTTATTGCAAAGGATGTATGTTCTATAGTTGATTCAGAAGTTTCTGCGATGGTTATGGGCTTAAAGATGTTTGATGCTCACTCAATGCACTCTGGACCTTGTTTTCCCCTGCTAACTGTAGCATTAGAAGCTTATAAGTTCACTAACCCCTTAAGAATATGACAGATCAAGAAATTACTTGTACAATCTTCCATTCATCTTAAAGTACTTGTATCAGTGAGACGAGCACATTCATGGATATTATTTCTCTGTACTGATCACGGTCTTATGTTTATAGGCTACAATGAACTATATTTAACAACACTTGATCAATGCTTATTGTGATCTTGGTGCTAATTGGCTATTATTAAATGGGTTCTGACTTCATTATATGCCTTCTCAGGGTTCTAGGCCATTTTGTCATCTTTGTTGAAGTTCGTCAATGGCTAATGTTTTAGTTATCATCAGCAATAGCTTTAATCTTCTATTGTTTGTCTTTCTGGAGGTTGGGAACCCAGAGGATCTATAAAATCCTGTATAATTTTGCAAACGAAATTTTTAAATAGAGTTATTAATTTGTCTATCCAAACTTCTCTTTCCATGTAGTTTGGTTCATTGAATTTGTTTGTGAATGTTCATTATTAGCTCAATTTGCAAATTTAATGCTCAAGAAAAAAAAAATGATGAACCAGGCAGCAGACAAATTGAACCTGGGGTGACCGGCCCGGTTCCACGAAAGTTTTCCACCGGTCACCAGGGTAAATCGGGAAGCGCTCGCGATGGCAATCTAGAAGCCCAGCGTCCCAGAGTTCGTGCCCCATTTGGAGGAAAATTTAATGCTCAAGAGCTTTATTATAAGAGGGAGAACTTTCACTGCATGTGCATTAATCATTATCTCTGAGAAAGGGTACTCTCAGGGGGCGTTTGGTTTAGGGTAATAGGGACTAGGGAATGGGAATGGATGGTAATCATTCCCATTGACACTGTTTGGTAAGTATCAATGGGAATGAAAATAAGAGAATCATTTCCTCATTTTCATTCCCTACTCCCCCCTCATCAATCAAATTCCTCAATCATTCCTTCCTTTTCATATATCCAAAACACTCCTTTTTTTATTTTTTATTTTTCATTTTACTATTTCTTTTTATATTATCTCATTTTACTTTCTCTCTCTACATTTTAAAATTTCTCTCTACTTTATTCTTTTCTCTCTCTACATTTTCTATTATTTTCTCTCTCTACCTTTCTGATCACATTTTCTCAATATTACTTTCTCTCTCTACCTCTCTTATTATAATTTATCTATCTTAATTTTTCACTTTTTTTTATATTTTCTATATCACTTTTTCTCTATATTTTCTATATCACTTTCTCTCTATATTTTCTATATCACTTTCTCTCTCTACCTTTCTCATCTCATTCTCTCTCTATATATTTTGATAATCAATTTCTCTCTCTATCTCTCTTATCATAATTTATTTATCATTATTTTTCATTTTTTCTGTATATTTCATATATCACTTTCTCTCTTTACATTTTCTATATCACTTTCTCTCTCTACCCTCTCATCTCACTTTCTCTCTATATATTTTCAATATCACTTTCTCTATCTATCTCTCTTATTATAATTTATCTACCTTTATTTTTTACTTTTTCTCTATATTTTCTATATTACTTTCTCTCTCTACATTTTCTATATCACTCTCTCTACCTCTCTCATCTCATTTTCTCTCTCTATATATTTAATATTACTTTCTCTCTCTACCTCTCTTATCATAATTTATCTATATTTATTTTTTTACTTTTCTCTATATCTTCTATCACTTTCTCTCTCTACATTTTCTATATCATTTTTTCTATCTCTCTCATCTCATTTTTTCTCTCTATATTTTTTTTAATGATTTCTCTCTCTATTTTTTATCACATCTATCTTATCTTATTTTTTCTCACTACATTTTATCTTTATTTTCTCTATTATTGTATTTTCTCCTATTTTTTTTCTTCTAATTTTTTTTTTACCTTACTTCTCATAATTTCTCTCTGTATTTTTTAAATTTATCTCTCAACTCATTTTATTTCACTTTATCTATTTTATAATAATTTTATTATTTTAGATAACTTTGAAATTTTTATGGATTCTCATTACTAAAGTTAAACTGAACCAAAATCATCAATGACAATAATTTTCATTTCAGGATTTGAACCAAACACTACCAATGGAATCATGATTCTCATTCTCATTGACCCCTCAATGAATCTCATTACCATTCGATTAACAAATTTGAACCAAACGCCCCCTCAATCTTCTAATAGTTAACCATAATTCCTTGCTAAACTTAGAGAATAATGATAAAGAAATGTTAATAAGATTTACCTTGCAGAAAGTTCTATATATTATCATGCAAAGTACATGATAAATTCCTTTTCTTTTTTTTTCTAAAGAGAAAACAGCTTCTAGCGATTAAACATCAAAATAGAGGAACTTCCTTTACAACCAAAATCACTAAACCCTTGGTAAAATAAGGAGAAAAAAACACTAACCGTACTATAAGATTATACGACAAGGTCGATAGATTTGATGGAATAAAAAGCCATTTCGAGGATGGTAGAATTTGGTCGTTAATAAATACAGAATTGATGAACTATAAAATGTGTGATCATAGATAAGGATTTTAAGTCCCGAAACAACGGCAATAGGGCACCTTTTCAATTTCTCATCGTCTAAGGTTCTAGTTTCAGTTAATTAACGGATAAATTTTTTTAATGAACTATTGATTTATGTTCGATAATTTAGTTATTTAATTCTTTGAATCGATTAATCATCAAATGATCGGTTCGATATCATGAAAAATTTTTCACCGATCATCAATAGCAAATTAGGATTTGCTCAGGGGGTCCATTCAAGCGCTCAATGTTTGTCCCACTAGAAAAAAATTCTTGCAGTGTGTCGCAGTTGGGATTCGACCCTTAGATGCCTAATAATCATTTGGAGGATCTAATCATTATATCGTAATCTCGAAAGCACGTATACAAATATATTAGAGCAAAAGATGATAATGCTCACCTCAGATGATTTAGTATCACTGATTCCCATTAGATACAGATAGATAAATTACAGTGAATATTTTATCTTATCGTAGTGACTCTTTGTATGGGGAAGATCAAATACCCTAATAAAATATTTTATACTCATTGAGAATTGATTTTAAAATTTATTAGAGTAATCATTAGACATTGCCAACATGCATAAATATAAATTAAATGGCAATTTACCAAATAACATATGTAGGTTTTTGAATTTATGAAAAAACCTACACTACTTTGATATCTACCAAAAAGCATACAAAATTATATATTCTTCTTGTTTTAACCCTTCTGGTAAATTTGACATTTTCCCTCTTTTTTTCTTCTCTTTACTCTCTCTCAATGCATGCATGCATAAATACTTATAGGCCCGATATGAAAGTGAAATTTATAATTGATTCATCCCAAAATAGCTTAACACCTCTAGAGAAATTGAAATACGCAATGGAGAACACCATTAAACTCGTTGTAGCCTCAGAACTCCATGGGACATGAAATGAGTCTGATTGGACATGTCTAGGTTGAAACTCACTGATGAACATAGAGAGCTCTGATTACATCCATTTCAATTCCTAGGATTTTTGAGGTTGCATGGAGTTCAAATATACTATTCATTGTTTATTTCTGCTTTTCCAAATGTGTTAAATTGAAATATAGAAGAATCAATAAAAAAAAAAATCTCATGTTGGGCCTGATATGAATAACATATTTGAATTCTTTACAATCTCATATATCCACAGGAACGGTTGCAATCGGAGTTCTGTAGTTTCTATGGATTTCTGAGGTTGTAAAGAGTTCAAATATGCTATCAATTGTTCATTTCGACTTCTCCGGAGGTGTTAAATTGAAATAATGAAGAATCGTACATATTTGGCCCACCGTGGATTTTTTTTATCAATTCTTTCTTATTCCAATTTAACACATTCAGAGGAGTCTAAATAAATCATGGATAGCATATTTAAACTCCTTACAACCTCAGAAATCTACAAGAACTGAAACGGATGCAATCGAAGTTCTCTAGATCTATCAAAACATGTCCGATCGGACCCATTTCATATCTCGTGGAGTGCGGAGACTGCAACGAGTCCAACGGTGTCCTCCATTGCGTATTTCTACTTCTCCTGATGTGTTAAACTATTTTGAAAAAAAAACGATTCTAAATTTCACTTTGGATTTGATATGAATTGTATCTTGTTCATGTCAGACCAATGAATATATGTATGTATGTATGTATGTATGTATGTATTGAGAGAGAGAAGAGAGAGGACGAAAGAAAATAGAGAAAAAGGAGAAAAAAATCGAATTTGATAGGAGAATTAAATCAGAAAAAATTACGCTCTTTGATAGATATCAAAATAACGTATGTGTTTTTATAAATTCGAAAATTTATGCGCATCCTATATATAGGTCTTATACTAAATTGCCGAATTTAAAGACATGACAACAAGACTATAGATGGAAATTTCGGTGGAGGACGACGACTATATTGGGCGGAGAGCTCACTAAATAGAAGCGAGTTACGGGAAGGAGCCCTCATCAAAGACAGGGTCCTCCTATCGTGGTGGCTTCGGATAAGCCAACTGGAACACAAAGAGATGGATTTTGTCGGTAGGCAACTATTCTTTCTTTAAACCAAGTCAACTGTATTAATAGGATCGATGTGGCCGTAAGATTACAGCCTCACGTCAACCTCGTGATTTTTAAAACAAAAGTTTTCCATTTGCAAATGGTAGTAAAAAAGTACTGCGTTTTGTAGGGCATGCCCTCCCTTAGCTGATATCTTGATCATTCATATTTTTCTCGCCTCCTAGGCATAATTGATTAAGATGTGATAATATTATTGTAGTGGATATATATGAATCAAATCTTAATAAAAATTATATATAACATCTTTCATCCTTTTATAACATATTTGAAAGATTCTATCTCACCTGATTGTGCACAGGCTCCTGTTTTAGTTATTTTTTCATTCTTAGCAAGAACTTATGACCAAGTTTGATTGGTTTCAAACTTGTTTTAAACGAATTTGAAAGAACTCAGTATCATTTGAGCTCAAGATTGATAAAATTACAATCTTTTCCATGTAAGTTACCTAAAACTAGAATTAATAAATTTAACTTAAGCTCCATTCTTTACTCTTAAGCATACTATAAATAATTTACAATCTTAAATAGTTTGCAGTTTTATTTTTCACTGTTAACGATCTGAGATTGCAAATGGTTAAGCTTGTTCTAATTAAAAATATGTTTAAGCTTGTCTGTCTTTCGTATTTTTTAATTTGTATTAACGATTATAAATAAGCTTTTAAGAAGCCAGGTATCAAGATGTCAAGTTTGTCCATGAACAGTACTTAATATATAGGTAAATAGAAATTCAAAGACAATTGAAGAGATTAATTTCCTGCATGTGCATATAGGAATGTCATATATGTTTGCAAGAAGTGATATTGTACCTACCTTGATCCTGAAATCTAATAGTCAACCTGACCATCAATTTCTTGAGCTGGTTTTACAGAATGATTCTGATTGTTTGTCATGCCAATTCCTAGCTGATCTCTCTATGCATAAAAATCTGAAATCTACAGCAGAATTATATTGATGTGCCAAGTTGGCTTTGGATGGAGAAGTGCCCTCCAACTCCTCCAGTTGTCAGTCTTCAGCAAGCGAAAGCGAAAGCACAAAGAGAGGAACTACACGTATTCGATGTGATGAAAATTAAATAGCAAAAGGTGCAAGCAGGAATCTCTCACCATCACCACCAATGTCTGCATGAAGAAATCATTTCCAAGAGGGAGACACTACTTGTGACTTGTGAGCAAACTGAAGATAACGCAAGGATATACAACAAAACAAGACAAACTCATATCATTTAGTTTGCACGCACACATGAAGACTACTTTAATTTTGCATCATTCATCTCAATACCATCATCTCGATTCAAGTTAGTGGAGAATTGCTAAGATCAATGAACACCATGTGGGTGGTCGTCTTTGTGCATGGATCTGGATGACGTGCACTAGTGTATAACATCCATGAATTGTACACATACACAGTAGGAGCTGTTGCCTTTTCTCTCCCTTCTAGCTCCCCATCATGATTTATATGACTTTTATTTTCTTTCAAAGAAAATATTCACGACGATGATATTGATGTATACTAGTTGTTCTTTGATTAAGTGTACCAACAGCCACCTTTGTCTTCGATTAATGATCATTCTCTTTGACCAGTGACGATGAGTTTTGACACTTGAGACCACTGCAAACCTAATTAATTTGGATTTGTAATCAGCTAGTCCTTTTGCCTGGTCTCGAGGTTTTGCTGATGTATAAGTCTCCAAGTTTGACTACCAGCTTGTACTAGCAAGACTGAATGCTGCATCCTTTTGTATATATCCAAGAAATTAATGAAAGTTTTATTAGTGTTGCTGAAATACTAGCTAACAAGTGAATGAAGGTGGGAATTAGCTAGCTAAGGGGAAAAGGAAGGTTGAGCCGAATCCAATGCCATCTTAATTAGTTCTGCCTCAATTGTCCACAGTTACTTCCAGCTTGCATTAATACGAATTGGCTGTGACTTTGTGATGTAAGATGAGACTAAGAGTGTGCAGTTTAGGTGTGGTGGGAGCCATTATGGATAAACAAACGGTTGCTTTCTTGTGGCAGCATCTCGATCGATCGACCAATGAATTCAATCACAGCTTGACTCCCACTTCGCGAACAGGGTAATTAAAAGAGTGCAGGACTCATGTTATACATGCATGTCGTTTAACGACAAATGATGAGTCATACAACTTCCATGCTAATTAGGTGAGCTGATTAATTATTATGCGGCTTGATGAAGGTGAGTCAAAAAAATTTGGAAGTACTTGAGGATCTCAACACTTTGGATTCGTAGATGATTGACTTCATATGCATAGTTAATTAAGATTATATGTATATATAAATAAATAACTTCCTCGATTGTTTAAGATGCTGTTTTTTTTCTCAATTTTTCACACAAGTTTATGTTTAAGTATATGTGTGTGTATATATTTACATACACACACCCTATATATATTTTGTTAGAACGGTGAATAACGCCAGTAACTTTTAGATGCTAATTAATTAAGTCGAGCCTGTTTGAGCTTGTCATTTTCATCGATCTCGTAGTGACAAACTCACGAGTTAGGCCTGGAAGTCCAGTTTGGTAAGTGGGTTAGTCTTCCTCAAATTATGGAGATCATCTCGAAGAGGAAGATGAACAATTCTTTCTCGAGTCCACCTCAATTTGGTGGGGCACAGTGCTGACTTTGGTGAGGCTGGGCATGCTTTGTTTATTGATTTACTAGCAAAATTTCATATATATATATATATATATATATATATATATATATATATATATATATATATATATATATATATATATATATATAAATTCCAATCGGGCATGTATTCTGCAAGTCCTAAACTTGATATTAAAGTTACAATTCTGATATTAAACTTTTAAAAAGATTTTTATAGTTTTAAAATTGAGCGTTTATTTTTTTTAATCCCAAATTTTAAAAGTAACAATTTTAATATCATGTAATAGGAAGCATCTCAATTTTTTTTTTAAATTATGGATAAATACTATAATCCAATTGGGAAGATGAATCCTAGAGGTTTTCGATTTTTATTTTTATTTTTAGCTTGAATACTATAACTCAGTGGAGAAGGTGAACCCTAGGAGTTTTTTATTTTTAATTTTTTTTAACTTAAATACTATAACTCAATTGGGAAGGCGTCTTTTTATTGTAACGACCCGGCCCGTTAACCCGACCCCTTGGGCGGCCAAATTTCATTTTTGGCGGCCCAACAACCTGGCCCCTTTGGTCGTCGACTGTCGACTGTGCCATTACTCACTAGGACTTTCAACCCCTGGCCAGTGGATTTTTGTCTTCCTCAGGATTCGAACTCTACGACGCGGTAGACGGTCAACGACCAAAGGGGCAAGGTTGTTGGGTCGCCAAAAATGAAATTTGGCCGCCCAAGGAGTCGAGGGGTCGGGTCGACAGGCCGGGTCGTTACACGAACCCTAGGGGGTTTCGATTTTTAATTACTCTAATCCAATTGAGAGGTGAATCGTAGACTAAAATAAAAATAAAGTGTTAATTTTGAGATTAAAAAAATCTTTTTAAAAGATTGACATTAGAATCGTCAATTTAGTATTAAATTTGATACCCAAAATGTATTTTACTCAATTTCAAACAATTTAATTTCTATTTCTTTAGTTTCGACTCTGTTTAATTCAAGTGATTTTAGGGGTCCTAGCTAATTAAATTAAAATTAATTTCGGCCTATTTTTTGAAATATAAACTTTATAATCTATATTTTTCTTTGATTTAGAAAGAGTTGGAGATCAGTAATTAATACCTTAAAGAATTACACAAGGCTCCATGTTCTGGGCTTAGAGATAGGAGCTACGGGAGTTTTGACTTAAGAGAGCAGATACGATGTTCAGAAAAAATCATGAAGTCAAATGCTTCCAAAATAGCTAAATGAATTTTAGATTTAATGGTAAAAAGTAATTTGCCCGTCTCAGCATCTCAATTAATCCATCCCAAAGTCAATACGAAGGAGGTAAATCATAGAGACTACTAACCCGAATACTATGACTAGTACATAGGGAGGACTGACACACTAAATTTATCAGATTTTAATTTTCAAATCTCATAGAAGTCAAAACCAGAATGTTCGTTCCTGTGACTCTAGAATCCCATGCATTTGTGAAGCTACTTAAATTAGAGACGAAAATGGAAACCCCAAATTTCCGAGCGTTAGAATTTGCCAGCTAATTAATTAAGATACACATTGCTCCCGGTGGTTTGACGCAATCGCTGGTGTCGTGACGTCACGCAGTCCTTCCTCTTCCGTCTATATATTTATTCTCCGGAGGCTAAATTAATTCATTAAGCAGCTTCCTCCTCCACCACCACCACCACCACCACCACTGCTTAATTCCTCGCTGCCATGGAATCGAGTGACGTCACCAGCAGCTTCCATTATTTCTCCAACTCTTCTAATTCCTCGCCCACTTCTTCGTCTCCCATCTCCTCCCCGCCGGCGGCGGTGATCCACAGCCCCTGCGCCGCCTGCAAGATCCTCCGCCGTCGGTGCGCCGACAAGTGCCTGCTCGCGCCGTATTTCCCGCCGACGGAGCCGCTCAAATTCACCACCGCGCACCGCGTCTTCGGCGCCAGCAATATTATCAAACTCTTGCAGGTATTCATTATTTATTAATTTGTCTGAAAATATATATATATATATATATATATATATAAATATAGATTTTCGGTTCCAATTTTAGAACATAAATTTAGGATTCACATCAAAATTCACCTGTCGCTGTTCTTAAGCATAGTATTTTGACTTTTGGGGGCCGGAATTAGGCCATCAAACATTAAGCTTTAATTTCCCTGAGAAAAGGATCATCATCATTATTCATGCGTTTTTGACCGATTCTTTAGGGACATTAATCAACAATTATGATTGATTATATTTATCTTTAAAAGAAATTAAATTAAACAAAATGATGAACAATGAGACGATCGAACGATGGCATGCAGGATTTGCCAGAGAGCCAAAGGGCGGACGCCGTGAGCAGCATGGTGTACGAAGCGAGTGCCCGGATTCGAGATCCGGTGTACGGCTGCGCCGGCGCGATATGCCACCTTCAAAAGCAAGTCGGCGAGCTTCAGGCTCAGCTGGCCCGGACACAGGCCGAGCTCATCAACCTCCAAGCTCAGAACAAGAACTTGCTCGCCGTGATTTGCATGGAAATGGAGAAAGATCATCAGTCGCCGCCGCCCGATCCCAATTGCATGTTTCAGCTTCAGAACGACGATGCTAATTGTTACTTACTCGACGACATCAGCCAGGGCTACGTTTTTGTCGACTCTTCCGGATCCTCTGAACCATGGTTGGATATATAGATTATATATATATATTCCGATTAATTATATTAATTAATCATCAACATCAAAATGGTTAACTATATATTTATATATATATCGTTTAATCTAAATCCTAGCTAGCTAGTTAATTAAGCAGTTTCTAATCGATAATTGGAATAATGATTCAGTGAAATGGACGAAGTCTATTTAAATATATGCATGAGAGGTGTTTGATTAAATGTGGGATCTTTTAATTATTGTATCATTCTGAGTGATTAATGTTAACATTTTTTAATTTCTCCCCTTGACTTCCTCACTTGTTTGTATATGTAGAAACTATTAAAGATATTCTTCGAACTAATTATTTTGAATTTTTTGAAAAGTAATCATATATATTAAATTGGTTGATTGCGATATCAAAATTTAGTCAATTGTAGTTAAATGTTGGTAAAATAATCAATTTGAGGTGCCACAATCTGTGTATATAATTAATATCTTTCACTAGTAAATAAGTGCCTCAATTTAATTTTTAGGAGGTGTTACAGATAATTAATTACTCGTAGTAAATGCTACATTTCAATTTTAAATGTCACAATTTACTTAGAGTTATAGTAAATCAGAAGGGTAATTAGTTGTCACTCAGATATTTACGGTTCAATTTTCAACTATGACGTATTTTACAGAAATCTTTTTTCCAAATAGGATGCATAACTAAGAGATGTTGGGTTTCTAGACTGCTCACTGTGAACGCTTCCCAATTTACCTTAGCACCGATAAAGAATTTCTGTAAAACCAAATCAATTATCCCAAATTCAACTATTATATATATCTGATTAATTATTTTTATGTTTTAGATATGTTGCATCGCATAGAGAACAAATGCTTAACTCGATCCACAAAACATGTTGGATTATAGTCAACAAAGGCCCGAATTAGAGACCAAAAGTCCTTTGACTTAGCCCCATAAAATCATCAACAACCTTGACTAAATTAACACGCCTAAAGTCAAAGCCAAATTAAAGCCAAAGCCAAAGCCAAACTATGTTTGATCAACCACGTTAGCAAACCCTAAATGGAAGGCCAAAATTAAATTAACTATTTAATTTATGCCATAAGAGAAGTAGCTGTAGATAAGGGCGGAGCCAACGTATGGCCTACCCGGGTTATAGCTCGGGGCCGATGCCGACTACGAGGAGGACTAATTGAATTTTCTATGAGAAAAAGAAAACTATATGAAAAAGAGAGGAAGTTATCCCGGATAGAAAAGAGATGGTATAATCTAGAGGCTTTTTTGTCCAATCAACCCGGGGGCGACAAATTTTCTAGCTCAGCCATTGGCCTATAGGCAAGATGCATTTTGTTATTATACGTTAGATTTGACCCCCAATTATGGTCCCTAATTGCACCAAGAACTTATTTAAAAGTTTCTTCTAGTTATTGACTCGATGGGAGTGGGAACAAAAAATCAGGTAGGGTAGTTGACAAGGTGGGCAGAGGAGACTTATCCATCTTCTTCTAGGAAACGATTAGTTCTTTAATCATGATTAAAGATAATTTAATGTATCATCAAGTGGATAACAAGATTCTTAACTTTGGTTCAGACAATGATTAATTTAAGGGTACAATCAGTGTATACAAATCCACTAAGGTCTTGAGCTTGCCCAAAGTAATCGAAACAGTGTTTCAGAGCTTGAGAAGGATGCAAAAGGGACTTGACCTAGTCGTGAAGAAATTAAACTGATGGCCTTAAGTCCTTCCACAACCTTGCTTCACTCCAAAATAGATCTCCCTCTTCAAGTTCTCCGTTGATCAAGGAAGAAGTTCTTGTAATTGAAAACGTACGTGACAAAGAATTAATTGTATGTTCAAACTAAATTTAGTCTCATTGCCCTACCACCATCCACACTCTCAACCCCAAACTTGGGGAGAGGAGGTGGCTACTTGTTAGTGTATGGTTTGACTCTCCCAATTTGTAGGGTTGGCTAATTAATATGACTTAAATGGAGGAACATCCTGAAAAAAAATAAAGAAAAATAAACTAAAGTAAACTGTTGAAAGAGGACCACGAGACCTACACATTTTGTTTTGATACAAGCTGGCATGCAGGAAGCATGTCTCGTAGCCAGACACTCATGTCAATGTTCATCTACACAGCCATTGCATCACGCACTACTTTATATTGATAATGAAGTCAAACTTGGAGAAAATATTATGTGGAGGATTCGACTTGTTATGGCTCCTAATTTCAATGATGAGAAGAAAAAGAAATGTATTAGGTAAAAATTGCATGGGAACTGATCGATCAGTGCTTCGATCGTCTCATAAAGTTTCTGCTGATCATCACAGTGGCTTTACAAGCTGCGAGAGGGCCCCTTGAGCATTTGATACTCACTCAAATTATCTCACTTTTTGGAGCAGTTGTGTAAACATGACTGGTTTCTTTTATGACCCTGGGAGGAGCTTTCAGATGATGTAGAAGTGGGCTCAGACTCCACTGAGTTGCTGTTTCCAGAGCTCGGTTTCTCACTTGAAGCCATCAATTCAAGTGTAGTTCAGACTTGGTGACGCATCAAGAAGTTTAGTTGTTTTTTTAAGCTCTGGAGAATCTTCACTTATTCAATGAAAAGTCCCTGCACTAATTAGTAGACCAAATTAATTGGTTCACTACTGTACAGTTCGATGTGAGCGAATGCTTACCCTCAAAAAATGGTGAAACGCAGTACTTGAATTATAAAGATGATAAATATTAATAATTAACAAGATTTGAATACGCAGTACTTGAATTGCATAATGGGCTCTACGAACCACATGGAACAAAGTACGAACTTGTCGATAAAAGAATTACTTTCTTCTCTTTAGGTGAAGTGGTATGCACTAAGAGCAATTTGGATTACAACTAGCCAAGAACCTTTTCAGGTCAGCAGTGTTTCTCAAATGATCATGTATTCTGCAGCTTTTTGTCTAGCACTGTTTCAAAAACAAAAATCCTGGTCAGATGAATACTCAAAAACCTGTAAAGATATGCTTTTTCTGGTGATGAAATTAACTCACCTAATGTTATGAAACTTTTGCTTAGAGGATGCTGGAAGCTAACTTTTATACCCTCAGTGTACAGAAGAAGGCATCAAGTTAAATCAAACTAGTTTGGTTCTTATAACCCTCAGTGTACACTTCAGAAGTATCCAGAGTGAAATCATTGATATTGTAGAAGTTCAAGTATCAAAGATGGATGGCAACTGCGAAGCACTGGGAATTAAACGACAACTTATTGCCCTCGAGTTTCAATAGCTTGATTGATTGTTCCATTCTTATTTTCATAATAATACATTAATAGTGCTAATCATGATAGTTTATACTGTGTGCAAAAACTAAATATTAAAATGGAGCAGACTCAATAAGTAAATGCATTCCAAATCCAGATCGAGCTAGCTGAAGGACAAAAAAAAGAGACAACATATGAATGATCATGTATTCTTACAGAATATGTAAATTATTTCCTATTAAGTCGTGTATGAATTAATCCTTTTGCAGTTTATCAAATCTGGCCTTGATATTAGGAGATTAATCCTCTTATTTTAAAAGATCCAAATCAAGTTTCTCTCATTTTCTGACATCAAACACAGAAATGAAGCACGTAGCATCATGTATTCCTAGCAGATCCATCATTCTAACAGCAATATCCAACTCAAACCCAAGGAACAACAACGAGAAACAAGAGATAACCAACAATCTACCGGTTGCAGCATGCATGCCTTCGAGTACATTTTAAGCTTTTAAAAAAAATGGACGATTGAATAACCAAAAGATTATACAACCGTCGAATCTTATTTGTGACAAACTCCTTGTGATAGTAGTGGCCAGATACATCAACAAAATGAATTGCTAGATCTGGCAGCTTAACCCCTTCAAGCTTCAGCAAATCTGGAAAGAGGAACATCAAAAACATTAGATTAAACCTTTTAAACAAAACGCCTGTTTATACCTTCACAATTACTCTTAAACATACCCAAGTTCTGACAGCTTCAGGTGTGCTACAGCATAATCACCAAAGAAAGCATCCTCATCCTAAAACAAACCATTTTGAGGTGGGGTTAGTAACAGACTATCAGTCTGGGCGAAGTAAATTCTAGTGAATAGGCAATGAGACTAAAATTACATAAGGCGGCATATTTTTCCACAAGAGGGCCGAACACAGGATCAGTTAGAAGGGCCTTGTCTGAGGGCAGCTGGAGCCTGGAGGAGGTCTTCTTTCTCACCACTCAGCAGCTCCCTGCCACAAAATCCAATCAGTAAGTTGTCTATAAACTTCTTAAGAAATACATGCCTCACATAGCTTTAATGCTTTTGAATTAAATGGGGCAACAGACAAGTAGAATAGATTATCACTTTGTTTCAAGTATTTACACTCGATTACATGACTTTATTTTCCATTGAGGTGGCAAAAAGTGATTCGCTTATCTCCAATGCCCCCGCCAACCCCTCCCAGGGTCAACACAGATGAGGTAAATCACGGGGACTACTAGCCCGGATACTGTGACTAGCACGTGAGACTTTATTTTCCATTGAAAAAAAAATGATTAACGAGGTTTTTCCAACCTCGGGCGACCGGCCCGGTCCGGCCCCACGGAAGTTTTCCACCGACCGTCAGGGTAAATCGGGAAGCGCTCACGGTGAGCGCCTAGAAGCCCAGCGTCCCAGGGTTCACGCCTCATTTGGAGGAAAAATTCCTACAAATACGCTGTAGCTGGGGATCGAACCGCGGATGCCTGAGATAACGACTAGTCGCTCTACCGTTGCACCATAACCCCGAAGGCACTTTATTTTCCATTGAGCTCTATGCAAAGCTATGTCAATATATTAATATTCAAAGATACTAAATTCTTTTTTTTATTATATTGACTAATCCAATCACCTCCTAACTATAATATATATTGGTCATCTTCATCATGATCAAACCTCCTCAATTCATTTTCCCATGTTTCATTTATTAGAGTTACACAAAATTGCTCCTAAATACTAGTATTTTATATTTTATGCTATTTAATAATTTCATGCATCTGTTGTAGTATTCTCACCTCCACAATGTCACTTCATATCAGTCCATCACTCCAATTCATTAGTGTGGTAGTCATACTTAAAAAGTTATCATTTTAACCTAATAGAGTCATGATAATCATAAGCTTCTTTCCATGTTGCTTCTCTAGTCTATGATATGATTAGCTCTTATCTTTATTGATATCCCCTTGTTGAATAGTACATTTAAAAAATAACTAAAACACTTTCCAAATTTTATATTATCATTTTTAACAATTCCATAGATTATTTTCTTATTATGAAAATTGTATTTCATATATTCAATTTCAGTTCTACTTAACTTAAAACTTACAATTTCCAAAATTTCTCTCCAAAATTCACGTTTCAAATTTAATCTGATTTCACTGTCAGCAATTAACACAATATTGGCAGCAAAAACATATGGAGGAAGGTTCTTCTTAAATATGATCAGTAAATACAAATGAAAAAGAAAAAGAAGATAAAGACCAGAACTGACCCAATCCACCTTGATGTAAGCTTAAAACTACTGAAAAATCATCTATCTCCTTTCAGTAGCTCAAAGATTATAGTTATTTATGAACCCTATTATTGAAGGGAAAACATACTTGAAGTACGAGTTGTCAAAAATAAGTGGATTTTAAGTCCAAGCACCTTCAAAACCTGATCGCTCCTTGTGGCATCTTCCCTGTCCCAAGAAAAGTAAAAGCCACGCAGATGAAATAGAGAATGAGCCACAGTGATGGTTACAAACACTATGAACCCATTTAAACAGAAAAATAGGAAATCCACCAGTGTGTGACCACCAGAGAGAGCAACAATATCTTGATCACTGAGACCCATATGTCCAAAGACAGCCCTGAGATGATCAGAACCTGGAGGATGGGAAAAAAACCACATGAAAGCTTATGTGAGTTGATAAAAGCTTCTTTTCAAGAAAAATATGTTATTTTGCAAGGAAAATGAACTTCAGATAATCTAATGACAGTCTATGGAAGGCAATACATGTAGCATCTCAGACGTTAAACAAAACAAGATGTATGAGAGAACAATATCATCATAGTTGAACTGGTACAAAAAAACATACCCTTTGTAGCATCAGGAAGACGACCTTCAACTGGTTGTTCTGGCTTGTCCTGCACCAGGATAAATAAAACATGTCAACCAAATACAACAACCAAGAGCAGCAAACACAACCAAGTGCAGAGATGCAAAGCATGCTCATGATGCAACATGGGTCACCCCTGACGCCAGTCGGCCACCGTCGTGCATCACACAAAACCGAGTGGGTAGGGCTCTGACCAGGTCCTCCCTCCACTCAAACGGTTACTGTCGCGCACCACGCGATACCGAACGAGCAGACTCTCAGACCGGAACGTACCCCGCCCTAGGGAAAAGTACGCTCCCTCATCCCTAACTATCTCCAGACAGAATAGGGGACCTGCTGCAGCGCCGCGGATACGCCACCGGAACTACACGACAGGTCATGTGGCAGGTCTGACGGCCCATCTCAACCACTAGGGGAGTCAAAGGTCGCCTACATATGCCCCTACACGAGTAGCAAGTCCGACGGCTCATCTCACCCTCCAGAGAGTCAAAGGTCGTCCCCTATGCTACGTGCAACAATGATGCATGTCACTATCCCATGCATCATCCACTATCTATCCCTACTGTCATCGACATGATATGCAGTAGTCCAGATAACCGGTATACACCATTACCTAAACCCTAGCGTAAGGTATAAGGTAAACTGTACATCACCAATCCATGCAGAAATAGTAAGCAGTAAAGGTAACAGATACAACTACCGAAGCAAGAGTACAGAGATAAAGGTATCAGATATCCCTACTGCTAACTATATCTAACTATGCATAAAAAAAGGTACCCGCCTCGATATAAGAAAGTCCGAGCGATGAGAACCCCCCGTCCAAAACAATAACCGCGACGAATGGATCAAATCAATGCCCTGCATCAAGGAGCACAAATTATAAATTGACATTCCAAACAAATTTTTAACCAAACATACCTCTAGGTCAATTAGGATTAATTACACTTAATTAATCCCAATTAAACGCTAACTTCCTAGCCAATACACCACCTAAATTAATTAGGGTTAATTATAATTAATTAATCCCTCAATTCATGATCCAATTCAACCCAAATCAATCAAGGTTCAATTAAATAATTAAATTCAAACAACCAATGCAAACTCTCGGCTACCTCCACCACTATCAGACCAAGCATCATTTCATAGCCATGCATCGAAGAATATGACAGAACTCAAAACGGAGGAAACGATTACAATACCAACCATCTGATATCCGAACCATAGATATAAGGAAATCTGATCAAGAACAACCACTACACAGATCATCTTCACAGCAACTGAACTCACCCAAAGACAAACAAGACCTAATTCCCATGATCTATCGCAGCATACCACCAAGAAAGAAACCAGAAACCCCAACAGGAAACAGACCATCCACAGCCTAGCAAAAATAGAAAAAAGAAAGTCAAATCCCACCCAAATTTGACTTGGTCAGAAACATCCAAGATTAAACTAAATCAAAACTATAACCCACAATCGGCAGCATAGTACAGGGATCAGAAACATAGCATGCTAAAAACAAAATCAACGAACAGAAACTCAACACATAGCAGAATCTGAACATATCCGAGCTCACAGCAAGAAATCTTAAACCTAATTGCATCTACCCGATTCACAGCAGAAATTAAACCCATTCGCCCAATCACCCGCGATCAAGATCCCCAGGAATCCTGATCTAAACCAAATCGAAATCACAGCAAGAACAATTCAAACCAACTACACCTCAGTGCAGTTCAAGATCCTTACCTCAGTCACAGGTAGTCTCGAAGCTGTGCTAAACACGCCCAAATAGCCGCGATCGCAAGAAGAGAAAACCCGATGATCTCGCAGGCTTGCGATGGAGATCGTGAAAGAAAGGGAAATGCCTACAAGGAATGGGTCGTCCGACTTAGAAGGGAAGAGGATGAACACTGAGCACAACCCATGCCCTAGATTCACAAATCACAAGGTATCATGATCTCGCTCAGGATTTAGAAATCGTTTGAAACCCAAACAACTACCACTCACCTTCGCCTTGACGGAAGATGAACCGATCCAAGCCTGCCGCGCGCTCGCAAGGATCCGGAGACGAGAGAAGAAACCTCCCTCAGACGCCGGCGAACTTAGCGGAGAAAACGAAGATAAGAGAGAGAGATCGGCAGTGATGGGTTCTACGAAAACGAGGGGGAGAAAGAATTTAATATACAAAGGGATATTTGCATCTAACCCCTCCGATTTGCGAAATTCTCACAGACGCCCTTAAATTCGAAAACTTTGCGTTTTAACCATTGGATTTCCTAGATTCTCACATCCTCCCCCACTAACAAAAATTTGGTCCCCAAATTTATTATTTACGTGCACCATGTAAGAACATACAGTACAAACCAACAAAACAGGAGATATGCAGTAGATATGTATTGAATGAAATAACTCACGCGTACCTCAAGCAAACAAGTGGGAGTAACGAGCTCGGATGGAATCCTCGAGCTCCCAGGTCGCCTCGGCATCCGAATGGTGCTGCCATCCGACCTTAACCAATCGGATTGCCTTGTTCCGCAACCGACGGTCTCCGAACTCCAAAATCCGTACCGGAACCTCCTCGTAGGTAGCATCTGGCTGCAGCGAACCCAGTACCTCTGATAGAATGTGTGCTGGGCCGGCCACGTATCTCTTCAGCATAGAGACGTGAAATACATCATGTACACCGGCCAATGAAGGAGGAAGTGTCAGACGGTAAGCTATGGCTCCGATCCGCTCCAGAATCTGGAAAGGTCCAATGTACCGCGGAGCTAACTTACCTCTAAGTCCAAATCTCTTCACCCCTTTCGTGGGTGAAACACGAAGAAAAACATGGTCGCCTGCCGAGAACTCCAGAGGTCTTCGTCTCTGATCTGCATAACTCTTCTGGCGGTCCTGGGCCTCTGACATCCTCCGTCTAATAGTGCGTACAACCTCTGCCTCCTGCTGAGCTCTCTTTGGTCCTAGCAGCTGGGCCTCCCCAACCTTCTCTCAGAGAGTGGGTGTCCGACATGGCCTACCATACAACGCCTCATACGGTGTCATCCGAATCGCCGAATGATATCCGTTGTTGTAGGCGAACTCCAACCAAGTGTAAGTGATCCTCCCAGCTGCCTCCGAAATCCAGAACACATGATCACAACAGGTCCTCCAAAGTCTCAATCGTACGCTCTAACAGAGCGTCTATCCGCCGATGAAATGCTGTACTGAACCGTAGATCCGTCCCCATGGCTCTCTACAGGCTCTGCCAAAAACGGGATGTGAATCGAGGAACTCTGTCTGATATAATGCTCAGGGGTACTCCGTGCAGTCTGACGATCTCCCGACAATACAACTCCGCTAATCTGTCAAGAGAGTCCGCCCTCCGGATAGCTAAGAAATGCGCCAATTTGGTTAATCCATCAACGATCACCAAAATCGCGTCGTGACCACTCCTAGTCCTGGGCAGCCCCACCACATAATCCATCGTAATGTGTTCCCACTTCCACTCGGGAATGGGAATCCTCTGAAGTAACCCAGCAGGTCTCTGGTGCTCTGCCTTAACCTGCTGACAGACGAGACATCTAGCAACAAAATCCGCGACGTCCCTCTTCATGTTGTTCCACCAGTAGGAACGTCTCAAATCACGATACATCGGGGTCCCGCCTTGGTGTATAGCGAACCTCGAACGATGAGCCTCCTGTAACAGCTCCTCCATGACTGGGTGTGACTCTGGCACACACAGTCTCCCTCGGAAAAACAGGATGCCCTCATCGTCTCGAGTAAAGTCAGACGGCTGCCCGGCGGCGATGCGACTGCCAAGAAACCGCAAATGCTGGTCACTGGCTTGCGTCTCTCTGATCCTGGACCTGATAGCTGACTGTGCAACCATAGTGACCAGCAAACCCCTCTCTATCCGGGACTGCTCCTCTAATCCCAACTCTGAAAAACCCTGGACCAACTCCGTGACAATCACCCGCTGACAGAGTAAGACTGCTCTGGTCCTCCTACTCAGTGCGTCCGCTACCACATTGGCTTTCCCAGGATGATTACCAATGGTGCAGTCGTAGTCCTTAAGAAACTCCATCCATCTCCTCTGTCGGAGATTCAGCTCTCACTGAGTGAATAGATACTGAAGGCTCCGGTGGTCCGTGAAGATCTCGAAGGTAATCCCGTAAAGATGATGCCTCCATATCTTCAGCGCAAAAATGATAGCGGCCAACTCCAAATCGTGAACGGGGTAGTTTCTCTCATGCTCCTTCAGCTGCCGAGAAGCATAAGCAACCACCCGTCCATGCTGCATGAGCACTGTGCCCAGCCCGATAAGCGATGCATCAGTATACAAGGTGAAACCATCCTCTCCGGAAGGCAGTACTAGAACTGGCGCAGATACAAGCTGCTGCTTCAGCTCCTGAAAGCTGGTCTCGCGGGCCTCAGTCCATACAAACTTCACACCCTTCCTAGTCATCCGTGTAAGTGGTGATACAATGCTGGAGAAACCCTCGACAGAGCGTCGGTAATAGCCAGCCAATCCCAGGAAACAGCGCACCTCATGGACTGACTTAGGCTGTTCCTAACTGGTAACAGCCTCAATCTTCTGGGGGTCGACAGAAATGTCTCTGCAGGAAACAACATGGCCGAGAAAACCCACAGAAGATAACCAGAAAGCACTCTTACTGTACTTCGCATATAGTTGCTCCCGTCGGAGCGTCTCCAAGACGATGCGAAGGTGCTGAGTGGGCTCCTTTGACGAACGAGAATAGATCAAAATGTCGTTAATAAATACAATGTCGAACCGATCTAAGTACTCCAAGAATACCCGGTTCATGAGATCCATGAACACTGCAGGCGCATTGGTGAGCCCAAATGGCATCACCAAAAACTCATAGTGCCCGTATCGGGTACGAAAAGTTGTCTTCTGGATATCAGAATCTCTGACCCTTAGCTGATGATAACCTGATCGCAAATCTATCTTTGAGTACACTGATGTATCTCTCAACTGGTCAAACAGACCATCAATTCGTGGTAAGGGGTATTTGTTCTTAATTGTGACTGCATTCAACTGCCGATAATGCAAAGTCTCATGGAGCTATCTTTCTTCTTCACAAATAATATCGGAGAACCCCATGGCGATACACTGGGTCGGATAAAACCCCTGTCTAAGGACTGCCACTGACATCTGTACTGATCAACAAAATCAGAAATCCCCGGCATCCCTTTGATAGAAGCCTCTGCGCCTGAAGAGCGGTGATGACCGACATACCATCATCCCGAATGCTAAGAAAATCCCGCAAGGGTTGGCCAGGAGGTCGGAAAGTGACCACCCTCGAATGGCAATCGACGGTGGCATGGGAGGCCATCAGCCAATCCATGCCGAGGATGATATCAAACTCGATCATATCCAATACGAAGAGATCCACGATAAGGATGACATAACCAAAATCCAAAGGACACCCCTTGGCCTCCTGAGTGACCTCCAATACCACTCCGGAATGTAGGGACACAGACAAAGGCTGTGCCCTAATCATCGGTAACCTACAGACTTTGCTCAAGAACAGTCGTGATATAAAGGAATAGGTACTACCGGTATCAATAAGTAACTCTGCAGAATGCGCATAAAGCGAAACAGTACCTCGGAAAACAGAACCGTCAACTCACTGAGCCTCCTCTCGGGTGAGTGCATACACCCGACCCATCTCAGGTGGAGTTGAGGGTAAAGTAGGTACCGGTGGAGGCTGTGGTGTAGAAACTCTGGACGACTGATGAGGCAGATACACCACAGGCTGATGTCCGATATAAGGCTGCTGCTGCGGTTCCACAACGGGATTTTGAGGGACCGCTGATGGATAGGTATGCTTGGGGCCTTGCCCGAACATATAATACACGTGCACGGGCAGAGGGGCAGTCCGGCTGAGTCCGCGAAGAAGTCCGTGACCCCCGTCCCCCGCGCTGTGCTCGTGCCGGACCAGTACGCCCGCCCTGTGATGCAACTCCAAATGACGTATCTTGTGCCTTCCGGGCACAATCGCGGCTCATATGTCCCAGCAACTAGCAGTAGTAGCACACTGCCTGCTCCAGGGTGCACTCCGATCTGTCGTGGCTCCTGGAACCACACTGGGTGCATCGTCGTCTGGTGGCGGTCTTCTGATCCTGCTGGGAAGACCGGGAAGATTCTGCCGTGGTATGTCCTGGGTTCTGAGGCCTAGATGTAGACCCAGAACTATCCCGCCCTGGCTGGCCGTGCCTACCCCGCTTCCGCGAGGTCTGCGTCTGCTGAGGCTGTGCAGCATCAGAGGCTAGCTGCTTGTCCTTCTTCTTGTTCCCGAACAGCCTCTGCCTAGTCGACTCGATAATGAGGGCCCGCTCTAGAGCCCCTCGATACGAAGTGACCGCACAAGTGGACAACTGAAGCTGGATGTTCGGGGCCAACCCCTGAATGAAGTGCATCCTCCGCTATTCGTCGTCCGCGACCAACTGAGGGCAGTACTCCGCCAGGCGGTTAAACTCCACATCGTACTCTAACACTGTCCGATTCCCCTGCTGGAGATGCAGAAACTCCTGACGGTGGGTCATCTGATACGCTGCGGGAAGGTACTTCTGTCGGAAGGCCTCCCTGAACATGTCCCAAGTGATCGGTTACTCGCCAAAGATGGTCTGCTATGCCGACCACCAAGTCGTAGCCCGCTCTCGCATGTGATATGCCGCCAGCTCGGCCTTCTCCCAATCCGAGCAAGACATGTATCGGAACGTGTCCTCGAGGGTCTCCAGCCACGTCCGAGCAATACACGGATCGGTCCCTCCGTGAAACAAAGTGAACCGACCCTTCACGGATGCAGCCAGTGCTGGGATCTGTCCATAGTTCGGCCCACAGGGGCCGCTGGTACCGCAAGTGGTACTGCTGAAGCCACTGGCTGCACTGTCGGGAGTAGTGACTGTGCGGCCTGCCCCGACGGTCCTGATGTCTGCCCCTCCGGAGGTACTGGCTGAGCCGGCAGAGGTGCCGGATGAGTAGAAGACAACACGGGCTGCAGAGTCTGTATCAGCAGCTGTAGAGTCTGTAGCACCATGTGGATCGGGTGCAATGTTGACTGCTCTGCTGACGGTACCGTAACGGGTACCACCGAGGGTGCTACGAAAGGCACAACCGGCAATGCAACAGAAGGCACTACCGGGAGTGCAACCGGAACCGCTGTCAGAAACGACGAAGGGATCCTCGGTGATGGAAGCCTCTGGCCCGGAGACGTCTGTCTACGACGTCCGACATCAACCGCAGGTCGTCTCTCTGGAGACTCCGCCTCTGCTCCGACAGTCGCATCTCCCGTAAGCTCCCGAGTCAACTGACGTGGTGGTCGCCGAGGGCCACCACAGGGTCGGGGCGGGGTCAGCTCGATACGACGGGACATACCTGTACAGATATGACCCAAACATTATTACAGTTATTCTCATAACTACTAACAAGATCTTACCATTACTTCATGATCGTCTGGAGATGTCCCGTCGCCGCCATGTCTCAATCACGTCTATCGAGAAAACGACTCTGACATAAAATCCTAAAAAACACCCACAAGACCACAAGGTATCTCGAGAACCTGGCTCTGATACCAAATAAATTGTCACGCCCTGACCCCGTGGTGGCCCTCGGCGACCACCACGTCGGTTGACTCGGGATCTTACGGGAGATGCGACTGTCGGAGCAGAGGCGGAGTCTCCAGAGAGACGACCTGCGGTTGATGTCGGACGTCGTAGACAGACGTCTCCGGGCCAGAGGCTTCCATCACCGAGGATCCCTTCGTCGTTTCTGACAGCGGTTCCGGTTGCACTCCCGGTAGTGCGTTCTGTTGCATCACCGGTTGTGCCTTTCATAGCACCCTCGGTGGTACCCGTTACGGTACCGTCAGCAGAGCAGTCAACATCACACCCGATCCACTTGGTGCTACAGACTCTACAGCTGCTGATACAGACTCTGCAGCCCGTGTTGTCTTCTACTCATCCGGCACCTCTGCCGGCTCAGCC
Source organism: Boesenbergia rotunda (assembly GCA_024364735.1). Classification (NCBI taxonomy): domain Eukaryota; kingdom Viridiplantae; phylum Streptophyta; class Magnoliopsida; order Zingiberales; family Zingiberaceae; genus Boesenbergia; species Boesenbergia rotunda. Next base: position 268,848 of record JAGFNQ010000310.1, on the reverse strand, counting down.
AGTACCTCCGGAGGGGCAGACATCAGGACCGTCGGGGCAGGCCGCACAGTCAGTACTCCCGGCAGTGCAGCCAGTGGCTTTCGCAGTACCACCTGCGGTACCAGCGGCCCCTGTGGGCCGAACTATGGACAGATCACGGATCCCAGCACTGGCTGCATCCGTGAAGGGTCGGTTCACTTTGTTTCACGGAGGGACCGATCCGTGTATTATTCGGACGTGGCTGGAGACCCTCGAGGGCACATTCCGATACATGTCTTGCTCGGATTGGGAGAAGGCCGAGCTGGCGGCATATCACATGCGAGAGCGGGCTATGACATGGTGGTCGGCACAGCAGACCATCTTTGGCGAGCAGCCAATCACTTGGGACATGTTCAGGGAGGCCTTCCGACAGAAGTACCTTCCCGCAGCGTATCAGATGACCCACCGTCAGGAGTTTCTGCATCTCCAGCAGGGGGATCGGACAGTGTTAGAGTACGATGCGGAGTTTAACCGCCTGGCAGAG